>QEPC01010217.1:3622898-3646675 GCA_003113815.1 Sphenodon punctatus
ATCTCGAAGAACCTTCTTTACAAGGTAGCAACCTTCTGATCAGCACATGGGCAGGAGCTGTTTGTAAACAAACAGCCTTATCTCCCAGCCCGATCGCTGTCCCCGCTGCTGCTTCATCTCCCCCTCCCCTCCAACACAACCCAACCCTACAGGGGTCAGGACCAACAATTTTTTGGGTTTGTTTGTTAAGAATAATTTTTAAAAAGACAGCATAACCGGCCCCCGGCCCACCGGGAATCCTCCCGGTGCATTCAATGGCCAATCCACCCCTGCGTGGTGTGAAAGGGTGGGGGCTGCCTGCTGCACTGAGAGAGCATATAAAGGTGATTCCAGCAGGTACCATTTTATCTCTCTTTCTGACTCTGGGTGAAAACAGACATGATGCTAACCACCCTTGGTGGTTATTTATGCATGTTGTAGGACTGCGTAGGGCACCAATACAGCCCTGCAACATGCATAAATATAACCACCAAGGGTGGTTAGCGTCATGTCTGTTTTCACCCTCTGACTCAGTTGGTTCTTGAGAGAGAGAGAGAGAGAGTTTGCTTTGAAGTTGGCCGGTGGCTGGTGGTCAGATCAGTCTGAATCTTTTCCATTGATTCAGGTCCAGGATCAATTAGATTATTATAAAATATTATCTACATAAATCTAATCATCTCAAGGAAGCAAGTTAGTTAGGTAGTACTAGTGTGCCACAGCCAAGTGGGTCCATCGTTCAAGCCCAGCATCTTGTTCTCAAGTGGGGAGGAGATGCTGCTGAGCTCAGCCTGCCCTGTGGGCTCAGTCCTGCTGGTGGTAAGTACATTGGTAACCCAGCTGGGGCTTGGCCTTTGATTCTATTGCGGGGGGGACCTGGGGGCTGGGAGACTTGTCTTGGGGGAAGGGGGGATGTTATTATAGTGATTATTATGGGATGATATATCACATATGGTAATTAGTACAGATTGGTTCTGCCCTTTTAGTATATTTTTTGTATTTTTAGGATTTTTTTAAATTGTGAGTTATAGTATGTTTTAATTATGAATTGTAATTGTTTGTGTGTTGGGGTGGTGTGGAGTGGGGTGCACTGGGGGAGTGGGGAGACTCTGAGTCTGGCTGGGCAATGGAGTATGGGTAGGGTTACCATAGATGCAAATTGTAAGAGGGCACCAATGCAGCCCTGCAACCTGTATATCTCATAAGTGCCTTCTAAAAATTAGTGTCTATGGCAACCTTGAGTGGGTGCACTGAGACATAGGGGAGGGGAGTGGGGGGGACACGGGGAGTCTGGCTGGGCAATGGAGCTTGGAGGGGCCTGTGTGCTTGGACAGGCATCTTGTTGGTGTAGCTACTAGGGATGCTGGTCTGCATGGGCCTGGGCTGCTTGCCATACAGCCCCGAAAGGGGCCAGTTTTTTGTTTGTTTTTTTGAAGGGCCTGTGTGCTTGGACAGACATTTGGTGGTGTACCTACTAGGAATGCTGGTCTAGAAGGGCCAGTTTGCTTGCAATACAGGCCTGCAACTGCTCTCCTTGTGAACACAGGAGAAAGTGGGTAGGAGCATGACAGACGAGAAGGCTGCAGACAACAGGGAAACCCTGTTTGCCACTGAATCCATCTCTTCCCCCTTCCTCTTCTCGTGCTCCAAAACCAAACCCTTTCCCTCCTACTTCTCCTCTGTCCCATCCTTCTCTTCCCTTTCATTCTCTTCTGATTCGGTTTGTTGCTCAACAGGGAGCTAACTCAGTCCTCCCGGTTCTCCAAGCCAGAAGGAAGGCTTGTCCCAAAGCCTACACCTTCAGAAGACTACAGGTGGCCAAGCATACCATGAAAATCGAGAGTTCAGGATAAAGATAGGGGATGGCAATGTGAGCTATTTTTTTAACCTACTATGGTTAATTTGGACCCGGTGGGGAAAAAGGTGTACAGGACCCCAGTAAGAGGGTTCTCTCTTCCATGGTGGTAGTGCTTCACACAGCAACATTCCCAGCATTAAGTAATGTCCATCCAGGGTTAACATTGGGAACTCCTCACTGCTGAGTTATGCCCTGGCTCTGCCTACTGTTGCCCTGGCTCCGCCCCTAGGCCCACCGGTGGCTTTGCCGCTGGCAGCAGGTTGAACCCGCCTACTGCCCCACCAGCCTCCAAACCCACCAGCCACCCCTGTTTCAGGCCCTCAATACGCTAGTGGTGTTAGGGGTCACCATGTTGGTGCCTTAGTCTTCAAACACAACTTAACTACAGAACCCTGCTAAACTGACCTTATGGTATTTTGGCCTCAAGGAAAAACATGATTTACATTCTGTCCCACTGGGCAGCTAAAGTTATCCTGACAATTGTATGTAAGTAACAACCCAGGTTCAGGCAGCGGTTTATATTAGCAAAACAACTTGATTTGTCCATCACCACCATAGCTGATGCCATCCAGAATCTGTTGTTCATTGTTGTCACAGACAAATGAGAAGGCGCCCAAGCCATTGTTTTGATGGATGCCAGAAAAATGGCAGCTAATGTTCTGTTTGGTTTTTTTTCAGTGGGGAGTCTGGACGTCCCACCCTCCTTGAGGTGGACGGCCCATCTGAGGCCTCTTGGGAAATTGAGGTGCTAGGATTCCCGGTAGAGCAGGTGGCAACGGGTGAGGAAAAGAAGGAGGCTACGGTGCTGCTGGAACAGCCATGAAGGCAGGAGCCACATCCATGTGGCCTTCCTGTTGTGGGTTGCTGAATGAAGTCATAGGTATGGAAGCTGTCCACAGCCAGCAGTCTGGGTTTGGAGGAGGTGCTAACTCATTCATATTTGCACCAAATATACAGACTTTTCCACATCTGTTGTCCACAACAGGAGGCGCTAATATAGTCTGCAAAGCCTGTGGGCTCTCATTTTCAGTGGTTAGAAAAAAAGTATGTGTTGCAAGTGCAAGAAGGACGTCTGCTCTGTTTATTCTGTCCTGCAAGAAAATATTAGATGTTCTATTTGTCAGTTGTTGCAAGAGACAGCATTTCAGTGACTTCCACTAATGTGATTGAAAATGATTGAAAGTCAAGGATCTGCGTCAGTATCTGGTTCTTTAAAACATCCTGACAGATAACCAGACTGGTATACAAGTATAATAGTGCTGTTATTTAAGAAGGATGATGTAAACAATCCTAACTGTTATAGTCCAATTAGCCTTTTGCCGGTAATTGGGAAAATATATTCCAAGTTTCTATTCAAAAACTTAGAATCCTGGGTACAAGAGCAAAATTTAATAGCGGAACAGGCAGGGTTTCAGCACCACAAGATTACAACAGATAACTTTTGTTTTGGCATATCTTATCAATAAATATGTGAGCATAAAAGGAGGGAAATTGTATACTGTCTTTATTGATTTGAGGAAAGCATTAGATTCTGTAAATCGTAAGAAGCTTTGAATAAAATTGAAAATGCTAGGGATTAATACCCAGTTACTGTAACTTATCATTCTCTTGGATGGCATCAATGCAAGAATGAGGTACAGTTCTGATGGAAAGCTATCTGCTTCCTTTCCTATGGCTTTAGATGTTTGGCAAGTCTGTGTCCTTGCATCTTTACTTTTAATCTATATAGTAATGATGTAGTACAGGTAATTAATACAGTGAGGAGCATGTGCCACTGAATTGAAAAACCATCCCCTATCAATCTTTCTATATGCAAACGATATAGTTCTACTCAAACACGAAAAGGATTGCAAGAGTTGTTGTCTAGCTTTAGTAGGTATTGTATAAATAATATCTGGAAATTAACTATGAGAAACCTCAAATTATGGTAATCCAGAAGAAATCTTCCATCTTTAACTGGTACCTGGATGGTCACCAGTTACAACAGGTCAATTATTACATCTTTCTAGGAATTATTTTTACAAACACTGGCTCATGGCAGAGACAGAGGACACAAATATCTCAAAGCTACCTGTTCAGCAAAGGGAATTCTTAAGCTAGCTGCCACTTCAAAACATGTAAAGCTGGCCTCAATGCTTAAAATATACAGGGCCAAACTGCAAGCTCAGCTGTTGTATGGGGCTGAGATTATGCCTTGTGTGTCTAGTAGTACCTTAGAAACTGCACAGAATAAATTCCTCAGATATTCGTTAACAGTACCAAAAAGTGTGCCTGGGGCAGTTCGTGCTGAGATGGGGATGGACTCAGTACAGTTGCTACTATCTACTGCAACTGTGAAATACTGGATAAAATGATGTACCCTGGATCATTTGTGTCTATTAGAACAACTTGAGTATACTGGCATCCCTAGATATTCCTGGATCATGCAGGTGGCTACTTTACTTACTAGAGCCGGCGGCCTTTCAGTATTTGCTAGATAAGACTCCGGTGCAACAAAACAGTTTGGCCAAGCAAAGGCTGACTGATCTTGCACGGCAGGACGATCTAGCCATTGTGGCAACATGGAAAGGGGCTCACTGGTATTCCTGTTTTTAAAAGCACTTTAAACTTTGTGTCTTATCTTTATTTATTGCCAAATACGGCATTGCATAGAAAGTATACTATAGTAAGATTTCAGCTACTTAAGTCACCAGTGACCCAAGGAAGATTAAATCATATTCCCTATGTGCAACATAGATGTTGTTGTGGGTCTGGAGACATAGAAGATGTGGTGCATATTATTTTTTTTGTAGGTTCTATGAGGAATTGAGATTTCAATGGGTTACCCCATTACTGGGTAAAACGTTTCTGCCTATGAACTGTAAACTGGAATTATTCTTGAGTTCCTCTTCTGAGTTTATCATGAAAACTCTGGCAACGTTTGTGCTCTTAGTTGCATGGGTGCATGATCAAATGTTTTAATTGAGAGGTTATTGTGTTTTTTTGTTTATATTGGCATAACTACTACAAATTGTTGGATTTATTTTTATGTGTATTAAACACTAATAAATCTGACTCAACTTGATTTGTTTCCTTTTTTTTTTTTTTCTTGTTCTTTCTTAAAGGAGATACCTGAATTCCCAGAGGCCACTTACAATCAGATTATATAAAATGTTAACGTAGGCCACATTATTGGACCTGAATTGCTTAACACACTGTTTTTGTTTAAATTTAAATCTACTTTTCACTTTCAGAGCTTCATAAGTCATAGGGGCAGTATGCCAAGTTTCCAGCTGAAGTTTATGCTTTTCCATTTGGTTGGAGAAGCGCAAAAACCAAGCTTTCCTTCAACCAAATGAAGACTAGACTAGATTAGATTAGAAGACTGACCCTGGCTGTCTTTGAGACAACAGGGGAAAGTGGAAGTAGGAGCCTGTGAACACTCTGAGAGATCTCTCTCTCAGACTTGCTTTTGTATTGGTTCCTTAGGGAAAGATGATACAGAACATAAATGTTAAAATGGGGAGGAGGGGCAGAGGGGACATGTTCCTTCCTCAGTTTTGGATTTATTCATTTTTTTATTTACATAACATTTCCATCCCGCCCCTCCTCCCCACAGGGATGCAGGGTATGGGCTGGACTAAAACCGCCCTTCCATTTTCACAGAATTTTTCCACATTTTCAGAATGGCAATTGAAAGATTTTGCCACCTAACATGCATGCACAAAATGGTGGCAGTGGTACATGTATGCACAGTGGTAGTAGCGGTATTGCTGCCACTATTCTGTTAGGGGTGTGCAATTGGTTTTCATTTTTTAAGTTACTAAAATGAGTGGTGCCCCATTCATTTTAGTAACTAGAGACCTAAAATGAAAACAAACTTGTTTTCATTTTTGCATTAAAATCAATTTAATTTTTTTTAAAATTTAAAAATCATTGTGCATGCACAGAAATGGTCACCAGACCATTCTGCATATGCTCACCATTTTCCAACATGGCAACAGTAGCTTTGCTGCCGTTTTGGAAAAGGGCAGCCATTCTGTGCATGTGCAAAATGGCACTGCACATGTGCAGACTGGCTCGCCTTTTTCAAAATAGCGATGATAATGGTTATCCTATTTTGGAAAAGGGTGTGTATGCGCAGAATGGTCCAGTGGCCATTTTCTGCATGCAAAATGATTTTTCCATTACCTTTTTTATTTTTAATACATTTGAATATGAATTGTGTTACAAATACAAATGTTTTTTTTTAAACAAATAACAAAAATGAAAACGGATGGATTTTTTAAAAACAAAAACCAATGTGGTCCCTTCTGCACACCCCTATGTGTTGTGGATGCACGCTGGGTAGCAAAATATTCAGATTTCTCCAGCAAAACAGGAATCGGAACATATTCATGCTTTGTTGGATCAAATGAAATGACGGAATTCCATTGAAAATGGAATCTGGTCCAAAAAAAGAATTTCCACGCTATTGCAGGGAATAGTCCTTTCCTTAATTTTGCCCCAACCACTTCATGACCTCAGCTGTGGTAGCATTTTGGAAAGTTGTGTCTCTACTATTTCTGAGTAGAGCAGGACCTTCAGCACACAATGGGCTCAAAGATCCCCATGATACGTAGGAGGGCTTCTGACCTGCTCCTCGGTCCCCCAGGTTTCCTTGGCAAGAGTGTTTGTGCAAAAGTTACTACCCACTCAGCACTTGGCTTTTACACTGGATTCCCGGGAGGATGCTGTGTATCTTCCTCCTCACTCAGGTATATAAACCCTCCATGTGTGTGTTCTTCACTTCTCTCTCTCATTCATATATACAGACACAGACACAGACACTAGCAGGGCAGAACCCCTGTGGGCCCTTTAAGAGTGCAACTAGCATGAGCCAGTGGCAGGAGTTGGCGGGATTGCCAGAACTACAGGAAGCAAAGGACCGTGCCTGACCAGATGCAGCTTTGCTTTGGGCATGGTTAAGCTAGTTAGAAGGGACAGAAGAGCTGAGCCAGGGCTCAGTCTAGAGAAGGCTGTTGAACTGGGAGACTGATAGAGATTGTGAGTAAGGTAGAAGCTTGAGTTGTGCTCTGCCCAACCAGGGAGCTAAGCAAAGAGTCTCCAAAGAGAGTGAGAGCCATAGGTAAGCTGCCCGGCTACAGGGTTGCAAATTAGCTAGACAAGGGGCTTGATTCCTACCTAGACTTGAGCTAGAGAGAGGGACTTGGGTTGCCACAGAGCTGGTTCCTGGCTGTAGACAAATAGAGGGCATACCAGAGACTGAGATTAAGGCCACTTTCACACGTGTGGGAAAGGGTCATTACTAGGAAGCCAGCAGAGCAGAAATGCATACAGATTAGCCAGAACTTTGTAGGGGTGCGCACCAGGCCCCCGTGTCATTTTTCTTTTCTTTTTTGGTTATTAAAAGTAGTTTTTGTTATCGTTATTGACAACATCATTTTCATTATCTTTGTTGGTATTGTTTTTATATCATTTTCATTATCGGTATTGATACCATTATTGGTTTTGTTATAATTATTGATATCGCTATTGATATTGGTACCGTCTTAAATGAAAATTTTATTTTTGGTATCGGTATCGTTATTGATTCCCATGCACAACTAATATTTATCTAAATCTAAGAGAGACGGGAAGTGAAAAGGAAAGTTATCTATATACTATTCTAATCTATACGTCTATAATATATATCTAATCGATACTACCTATCTGTAATGTACAGTGGGGAGAAGGGCAGGGAAAGGGAGAAGGTAAAATGTAGGGTATGAGGAAGGAAAGGTATTGGTGGTAATACCTAATAAATAAATAATACGAGGGCTAGGGAGGATTTTTTTATGTGCAAATATACCACAGTTCTGTAAATGCAACCTGACAAGCAGAGCTCCCATAGAATGGAGAGAAAAAACCTGGCCCTCCCATTATAAAGGGTTGCAGTACCCTCCCCCAGAGCCCCCCTGATTGGTTGTGGGAGGCAGCAAGCATTTGAGCAATCACAGAGTGCCATGAGACTGCTGGGGCCTGCTTGCACTGCTCATTGGCCAGAGATACATCCATCAGATACTGCTGAGCTGCTCGCCCCTCCCAACACAGGCACAGTTCAAGAGTTCAACCCTGTTAAGACTCTGAGATGTCTGCTCCCTCCTCCCCTCTCCACATTTTCTCTCCAAAACCTAACAGCCACAGCACTAATAACTAAAATGATAATGACATTGTCATTTTTGTTTCTCATTATCATTTTTGGTATTGATATTGATTGATATCATTATTGATACCAACATCGGTTGTAGTTTTTGGTATTCTCGGTTGTCGTTATTCTCGGTTGTCATTTTCATTCTTGCAAAAATGAAAATGATGATTTTCACTATTGTTGTTCTAATCATGAAAACAACATGCATACCCCTAGAACTTTGATGAGGTGTGAATGTTGACAGCCGGGTGATTTCCTCTGATATGTGTCTTTAGAATGACGATTGACCAAGCGGCAAAATGTAGCTTGGTCAATTGTCATTCTAAAGATGCATATCAGAGGAAGTCACCCAGCTGTTGGCATTCGTACCTCATCAAAGGGTACTTCTAGACAAGTACCTCCGCACCACCATCCACTCGCTACATTAAATTTAATTAATTAATTAAACTAAATACACAGTTTTCTATCCCATCCCTCCTGCTCCAGGAAGCCCGGGGCAGCTCACATTGTAAAAACACAAAATTCACAACACAATAAATGAGTAGGAAATTACAGGACTGCTGTGGTTCCCTATGGGATCACCCATAAATGTAACTAATTGCATGCACATCTGCTCTACTGTCTTCCTAATGACACTTTCCCATAGGTGTGAAAGTGCCCTAAGCCAGAGGACTTATACCTGGTTGATAAGAGATTGAGACCGCATTCACACCTGATGGTGACTAGTACTCCCGTGAGGCAAAGACGTGGTGTGGAGCCAGATGCCATAAGTACCGCCAGTGCGAACAGGGTTCTGCTGTGATTTCACTCGTGAATGACAGGTCTTAAAATCCAGCCCTGTCATTCGGGAGTGAAGTCACAGCAGAACCCTGTTCGCGCTGGCGGTACTTCCAGCATCTGGTTCTTCCCCACGCCACTTCTTTGTCTTGCAGGCGTTACTGTCGTCAGGTGTGAATGCGGTCTGTATGGTGGAGAACTGTGACAAGTGTGACTTTATATAAGAGTGTAAAGAGGCTGTATAGGAATTAAAGGACTTGAGCTAATCCCAAAATAAGAGAGACTGTGCTTACTCCGAACAAGAGAGTTACTGTTTGGGCCATAATCCTGAAAAGACCTACCCAAAGTGAGCCTGTCCCTGCCCCCTTCTCCCCCCCTCATTTCTGCAAAAAGGGGCAAAGATCCATGATGCTGCAGAGGTGCCTGCCCTTTTACCATGCCTCCGGCTGTGGATAAGCTACTTGTCTCCTCTACAGAGGGGGTAATCTATGCATAAATTGTACACGTCTGGGCTGAGAGCTCTTTATGCTACATAAAGTTAAACAGCAGTTGTAAACCCCTCAGAAAGAACGCTTTATAAAAAGAAGCACTGATGGACCTTTAATCAGGCTGCTGGATGCTACGAGTGCATAGTGTCTCTAAGCCTAGGTAGTTAGTGTACCTAATTTTGGAGCCAGTAATAATATCCAAGTAGCATGGGATGATTGACTTTATTTTTAATGCAAATTACAGCTTATTTACAACTGTTGAATTGCTGTGACTGGAAGTCTAGCTTGCTCTTATAACTGTTGTTAGTAATTCAAAAGAAATTGATTACCAGACAAGCAGGTAGATCTTTACAGTAGAAGTGATAAACACAATTGTTTTCTGTCAGGAGTTTTTTTTAAAAACATTTATTAAAACTGCTGGAAACCATGCTGGTGAAAGCTGGCGTTTGCAATGTTCTGAGTGCTTCATGTCTCTTTCTGAGGAATTCATTATAATAACAGAGTACCCAGCCTGAATCTATTTGTGCAAAACAAGAAGCTCTCTGGAGATGTTCAAAGTGTAACAAAACAAATGTACAATGCCCTGCTAGAGATAAAAGTATTGATCTGACCAGCACTGCAGCCCAAAGACGATAGGTTATTGGAATGTAATGAAATCTTGTTGGTTGGCTTCAGCGTTGTAACACTGCTACTGATTGCTATAGCACTTCATTATTCAGAGATCACATCTTCGGTGGTATGCTTATTTATTAAAGGAACACTGTCAACTTCTCTGTCTACACCCCTGCGTGCTCTCCTTTGTCTGCGAAATCATTGCAGAAGCTTGAAAACAAAACCTCTTCCTCACCAAAGTTGTTCTCTGGTTGGCAAACAGTGAACCCTACTTTTAGGGTGTTAACAAACAAGACCTTAGCCCATGCCAAGTGGGTGTCCACCTGGCTGATTATTAGGTGTTTACCCCCACTGACCACCACTCACTGGACCCAAAGCCCCCACTCACGGTGTGGTCTCAGAGATTGTGGAGCCTGCAGTGCGGGTGAATGCTGGCTAATGTGTGCCCATGTATCTGTTAGGTTGCGTGCATTGCATAAAGGTCTGCCAGCACTAAAGAGTAACAGGAAGAAATCATAGAGGATTTGAAAACTTCCTGCTCTGCCCTCGCTGTCACTTGCACTGCCAGTAGGGACTGCCCACAAGCAAATGAAATACACACCAGGGTCTGCCTGTTTATTAGGCTGGACATGCTAAATGCTGAGTGGGGACTGCACGGACTGAACCCAGACTGCAGCAGGCTAATGTCTCATTTGTTTTCACCCATAAATAATACAAATACACTATGAATACTAGGTCCATGTATTTGGGTTTCGAGCGAACACAACATTTCCTGGAAAACATTATATCCGAGATCTTGTACTGGTTCCCCAAAATTGCAGCACTTATCAAGCTTGAAGCCGGGTTGCTCGTACTCTCAGCTTAGCACCCTGCTTAGAGAGCCTGTAGTGAGCCCTCCTCACCTTCAGCGGTTCCTGTTGTCTCACAACTGTGATCTCCAGCATTAGAACCAGGCCCAGACCAGCAGAGCCCAGACCAGCCAGGGAGAAATAGTGAGTCCTTGACAGCTTCATTCCTCTGCTTGCCAAGCCAGTGATGCCCACCCCCACACCAAGCCAGCCAGATTCCCACCTAGGGAATCCCACTTTCCTAAAAGCCAGTGACTCCCATCTGAGCCAGAAACCACCCCTCAAGCCAGAATCGCACATCATTCCTCTTCCCAAGCCAGTAACCCTCTCCCTAAGCCAGCCCATGTCCCATTCCTATTCCCTAAGCTAGCAACCTCCCCTGAGCTTAGTCCCATGCCTCATTTCCCCCATAAGGTGGCCAGATATGCAAATTTTAGAGGACACTTATGAGAAATATAGGTTGCAGAGCTGCATTGGAGTCAATGCAATCCTGCAACCTGTATTTCTCATGTGTCCTCTAAAATTTGCATATCTGGCAACCCTATTTCCTACTCACCCCTGCAAGCCAGTAACTTCCCACTTGAGCCAGGCCCATGTTCCATTCTCCCCTCTCCCAAGTCAGCTACATGCCTCACTCTCGGTCATGCTAGCAATCACCCCTGAGCCAGACCCATGCCCCATTCCCAAGCTAACAATCTCCACACCAAGCTAGCCATATTCTTCACCCTCCCTCAAATCAGTTCTTCCTTTTTAGAATTGGTAGTAGACTTAGCAGCAATTGTTGTCTGCATTTTCCTTTCCTAATAGGTCTGTCAAATTGGCAGAGCTTCGCTGCACTTCTGCACCAAAATAACCAGATCCCAGGCAGTTGCATGGCACCTTGTCATTGCTCAATGCCTCCTGCCTCCCAGAACCAATAATGGAGGCTCTGGAGAGGGCACTGCAACCCTTTATGTTGCAGGGCCAGGCTGTTTGACTCTTGTTCTGTGTTAGCTGCATTTAAAGAACTCTGGTACTGCTTGCACTAAAAATCTTCCCCAGCCCCCAGTGTTATACCTTACCTTTCCTTATACCCTTTATTTTACGTTTTCCCTTCCCCTGTCTGTCCCCCCTGTAAAGATACATAGATTTCCTTACAGCGGTAGGCGACAGCTCTGTCACAAAGACTTTAAGCTCTAGTCAGTTACACAGCGCCCCGCTTCCCAGCTCTCCGCTCCGCTCCTCTCCAAGAGCTGGGGAAGCGCTAGGGAAATGAGAAACAGTTAGCAGGTCGGGGTCTGGATTTAGCTTTACGCTCTGACTTGTGCCACATGCCCCATCCTTGGACATTTTCCTCTGCTTTCTTTTGCTTTGGTGTATTTTCCAAAACACACTGTATTGTAACCAAAACTAACCCCCTGTAAAATCACAACCATGTGCTGCAATCAGACAATTCCAGGACAGAGGAAATGCCATGAAATAATCACTCTGCCCTCTGGTCCAAGGCCGCCTCTGCTCCAGCAATAGAAGAAAAGATTTAATTATTAAATATTATTATTTATTATTGCATATTTATAGAGCACCAGTAATATGCCGGACATGAAACAATGGGTATTTTCAGACGTTACAAGGTCACGCTTAACCGCAGCCAATTCCCATATGGGGAGCATGATCTCGGAACGTCTGGTCAGTGTTACGCCAGATGTTCACCCCCGTGAATCACGGGGTAGAATCAGATTTACCACGCTTCCGACCCTCCTTGCCGGAGGAGGGTTGGAAGTGTGGTAAATCTGATTCCACCCCATGAGATTCACGAGGGTGACCACCTGACGTAACACTGACCAGACGTGATGTTGACACGCTTACCCATGGGGAAATCCCCATGGTTGAGTGTGTCAACGTCACGTCTGGCCGCTGACCATGGCCCGGAATCGGCAGTTGTGCTCGCCGCCGATCCCAGGCCGTGGTCAACAGCGGCTGGATTGGGACAGCGGCCCTCTCTGGGAGGGCGGGCTGCAGGGGGAGCGTTGGGGGGCGGAACTGTACGGCCGTGCATTGCACTGCGGGGCCCCGCCCCCTCCCCAGATTCCCCACCAGGATCGGCCACCGCGTCTGTTAGCCTGTGCCGCGGTGGTCCCGGCGGGGAATCAAAGGGGTGTTTCCGTGCCGGGCCAATCGGACCCGTCACGTCTGAAAATACGCAATCATTTCCTTACAGCGATAGGAAAAGCAGCATTTTAGGAAAAGTAACATTTAGGAAAAGCATTTAGGAAAAGCAGCATTTTAAGGTATGTGTGAATGCGCTCTGTACTTTTGACTCCCTATGAAAGGTTGCAACTTTTCATACCGAGTGAAAATTTACAAGTTTTCACAAAGTTACAGACTTTCCGCTTGGTATGAAAACTTGCAGTCTTTTGACTGTACTTTTGAAAAGTTGCACACTTTTCACTCCTAAGAAAAGTTGCAGACTTTTCAGAGTCAAAAGTACAGAGCCAAAAGTCTGCAACTTTTCATACCAAGGGTATTTTCAGACGTGACGAGATCACAGTGAACCACGCTGAATACCTACATGTGGTCACTGTGCCCTGCACGTCTGTTCGGCGGCCGCCAGATGTTCACCACACTGAATGAATACCCACATGGGGTCAATTTCAACCACGCTTCCCGGGCTACCAGCGCAAAAATCGTCTGAAGCGTGGTGAAAGTGATTCCAGGCGGGCATCAAAAAAAAATAACGTCTGGTCGGCTATCACAGCCCGGAATCCCCAGCGGGATTCCAGGTCGTGGTGAACTCGGCCAAACGCTGTGGCGGCATTGGCCTCGCCGCCCACCTGTCTCCCCAGAGGGCGGGCGGCGAGGCAGCGTGGAGGGGGCGTGGCCGTGCGGCCGCACATTGCACCGCGAAGCCCCGCCCCCTCCCTGATTCCCCGCCGCGATCCCCAGCACGTCTGTTTGGCGTGCCTGGGTGATCCCGGCGGGGAATCTCCGGGTTGTTTTCGGGACGGGGCGAAGTCGCCCCGTCACGTCTAAAAACACCCCAAGTGAAAAGTCTGCACCTTTTCAAAAGTTGCAGACTTTTCACTTGGTATGAAACCTTCCAGACTTTTGACTCCATACTTTTAAAGTTCCGCAATTTTTGAAAAGTTGCAGACTTTTGATTCTGTACTTTAAAAAGTCTGCATCTTTTGAAAAGGTGCAGACTTTTCATATGGAGTCAAAAGCAGGGAGTGAGGCCAGGGTGGGGGTGGAGGTTAAGTGACATGAAACTGACTAGAGCTTCCTCTTGCTGGCTTTCTGAGGCAGGTGGATAATTGACATGAAACTGACGAAAGCATAAAGTCTTTATGACAGAGCTGGCTCCTGATAAAAGTTACATGATTTTTAAAAGCAGAGTCACGTAACTTTCCTTATGCTGTTACCCCTGGTCTCCCCCTTTCCCTTGGCCCCCTGGCAGGCTTGGCAGCCTATGGAGGGGGGGATGCAGGGAGAGGAACTACGCCACTCCCCTGGCCCTCTCCTCCCTGGTGCTGCAAGCTCTGCTGCCCACACTAGAAACACTGGGGCTACCGACATGTTTCTTGCCTGGGCATGCTAGGACTACATTTCCCATCATGCTGAGACAGGAACAGCAAGATGGTGGCGGCCCCCCGTGTGTCCTGCAGTGTCGCGGGGTCTTTTTAAAAACTCTACAGTCCCTCCTGAACCTCCTGTGAGGCTGCAAGTGGCGGTGGCGTTGTTGGTGAGAAGAATGTGTGTGTGTGTGTGTGTGTGTGTGTGAGAGAGAGAGACACTCAGCTGGGGGGTGAAGAGTGCGTGTGTGTGTGTCAGAGAGAGGGGGGTGGGGGGAGTCTGTGTGTGTGTGTGTGAGAGAGAGAGAGAGAGAGATTGAGCTGGGGGGAGAGGGAAAGAAGTTGGGAGAATCTTTCCCCAAACACCTGTTTTGATGTGGAGGCTATGTTTTTTTTAAAAAGTCACACACCAAGTTACTCCTCAAACTCCTTTGGCTCTTGTAGAGTTACTCCTACTTTACACTAGGGTTAGATGGGGATAATCATTCCCATTGACCCTAATATAAACAAGTAACTTCATATATGCACAACTTAAAAGTTACACAACTTTTAAGTTAAAAGTCCTGTAAAATATAAAACTTTAAAGTTGTGCAACAGCTGCTGATATATAGTATCACACAAAGCCTGGAAATTTACCAAAACAAAAAACGTTAGTTTTTAAAAATGTTAAATACACAATAGTTTTTAAAACTAAAAACTTTCCTCTTCAAAAACGTCACAAAATCATTTTGACTCTAGCTTAAACACCAAAAAACATACAAATTCATTACAATTACAATTAAAAAACCATTCAACTCTATACATTGCAACAAGACATAAACACAAAAAAACATGGAAATTATTTCAGAATTTGAGGAATATTTAATATTTTATCCTCATCAACATAAATGTAATATATGTTCTTAATTCCTTACCATACATACTTTTATTCATTTTTATCAATAACTAAACTTTCACATTTTTTTCATTATTAAACTTTAATTTATTATCATAACTTGACAATGAACCATTTTTTCAGAGTGCATTAACTCTGTTTCTACAGAACTGCATTCTGTAAAACTAATTCTATAATGTTCTCTACACTGACATTGTTAACAGTTTATTGTATAAAGTGTATACAATTTGTATACATGTAAAGGACAGAGTATATGTACATGTAAAGGACAGAGTTAATGTACTCTGAAAAAATTGTTTGGCGTTTATGTCTTGTTGCAACGTATGGAGTTGAATGCTTTTTTAACTGTAATTGTAATGAATGTGTATGTTTTTTGGAGTTTAAGTTAGTCAAAATAATTTTGTGATGTTTTTGAAGAGGAAAGTTTTTAGTTTTAAAAACTGTTGTGCATTTAACTTTTTTGTAAACTGTAAAGTTTTTTGTTTTGGTAAATAGATATAGGTTTAGGTATATAGATAGATAGATATAGATTACAGATATAGATAATATAGCTAGAGATTAGATAGTTTTTCCCTTTCCCCTTCCCCTGTCTGTCATATTATAGATTAGATTAGATATTATATAGATATTAGTATATACTAGGCTTTCTTATTATATATATTAGCATTATAGGATAGGAGTAGGATAGATAGATACTTAGAACACATAGCAGATAGAAGTTTATTGATATAGATACTTAGTAATATATTGCATATAGCATAGGTTATTACTGGTGTAGGTTTAGGTTAGACAAATATTAGTAATTTTTCATATTGTTATTGTGCACTTATTATTACTACTGCATTAGAATGAGAAAGGGATGAAGGAGCTCAACTTCTGAGAAGTCTGGGGCAGGTGTCTGCTGGAACTCTCCCACTGTTGGCAGCCCACAACGGAAACAATACCGAAAACAAAATTCTTTATCGCTTGAAATTGATACCAATAGCGACAACGATAACTGAAATTCCGTTAATGATAATGAAAATGACAGTTTTTAATAACAAAAAACAAAAATGAAAAATGACATGGGTCCTTGGTGCACACCTCTATCACTAACATACCCAGGCAAAGGTGGGTGCCGTGTTTTATTTTAGCTCCGCCTTCTTATGTCCCACTCCATGATACATTTGTGCACCCAGGAACAGTTGGAGAATCACTGGCCTAAACCAATAATTTGATCTCCTATAATCAATAAGAACCTTCTTGAACCACGGTCTACTAATCATGGTGTGGCCTGCCTTTTATGTAGAATTTAATCACTGATTATTCTTTTACTGTCTTGCAGTTAAATTGCTGAGACAACAGGATGCCTGTAGCACTCTGTTCTCTTGTACCTCTCAAATTATCCTGATATTAACACTTTCTTTTTTACTCTGTCACTCCACCATGGTGTATGTTAGCAAAAGCTTGTGGTTTAATGCTGTACATCAGGGGCTTGGAACCTCAGGCCTGGGGGCCAAATGTGGCCCATGGATAGTTTTTACTTGTCCCCTTTCTAGTTCCTATATCTGGATCCTGCATCTCGTTCCTACCCCCAAGCACTGAAAGACTGAGCTCCGGGTAAGGAAACAGAGACAAGGACATGCACGCATTGATAGGGACGAGACCCATGGCACAGATCCATGATCTGGATCCTCCTCTTCCTGAGGGCACCTGGAAGCTCCCCTGCCCCTGATGTCTATGCAGCCTTCAGAACTTGTACTAATTTTCATAGTGGCTCCTGGGAGGGAAATGTTTTCCCACCCTGGGCCTGCTGTACATCTTCCGTATTTCACAATTGCACAGGTGACAAAAAGCGTGAATGTTTCATGGTGCCTCCCACAAATGAAAACAGGAAGGAGCCTACTGGGAGTTTGTTTGGTTATCTTAGCACATAATTCAGTGGCATCCTTCGCTGCTATTGCCAGAGAACTCCACTTCCACTTCTCCAGCATTTGTTGGCATGTCAAATTCACCTCTACAAGCAAGCATCTCTGAGCCCCTTTCATTGTCTTGCCCTCAGGCAAAATGGTCACACAAAGAACCATCTATATTGATCTCAAGGTCAGATGATCTGATAGCTTTTTTAAGATGGCTGCTTGTTATGTCACAGACTCACCTTCTGTCCCGATCTCTCTTGTGGAACTGAAGCTGCGCAGCTCTTATCAGTGATCTTTCAGGGCAAGATGTTGCTTAAGAATAGACCCTTGCTTGCTAAAGGGCTTGACTTTGCACGGTTGTCTGTGGCAGTGAACAACGATTAAATGGTAGCACTGGGAAGCCAAGCTGCTTATACTGCTACAGCCTTTAGCAGTACTCTTCTCTGTACACAGTTTAGAGACCAGTGGACCCATGCTGTGGGCAGACCATAGCGGCTCCCTGCTACTCTCCTGACCTACCCAAAATACCAACTCTGATGTCCTACACAGCGATTTGGATTCATGGCCAGTCTTATCACAGGGCAACATGCAGCAACCCCCCACCCCTGGCCTCACTATTTTATGTTCTGAGGGCCCCACAGTGGCCCTTGTTTTCAATGGTGCAGGGCCCCCACTTCCTCCCAATGGCATCCCAAAGAAGACCACCACTGGGGAAGACCCCACAGAAAGTGCCTTTGAGAGGGTGGGGGAACAGGGGAGAGGGTAGGGCCACAAATGCCCCCGCATTTTATCTTCACCCTAGACCATCCAATTCTGAAGCTGGCCCTATCTGGGTTCTTTAGAGAAACATATTTGCCGACACCTCACAGGGGAGGGATGGCGGGCTCTGCCCTGCTTCCCAGCCTCTCCCCCCACCCACAGTTGAGATGGCTGCTGCATTTCTGCTCCAGAAGCAGTACACATGCAAAACTGCCAATGAGTGGGAGGGGGATGAAGGTAGAGGCAGGGCAGCTGAGCCAGTTACTTCCTTGACTGCACCTGAGCTCCCTTACGCCCTGGTGGGAGACTCACTCACCCTCCCTGAGGGCACTTGGGCTGGAGGGCTCCCTGCAGTTCTCAATGCAGAAAGTCAGTCAATAAGCATGGGCTCAGGGTGGTGACCTAGACCGCCCCAAGGCAAATAGCAGCACAGGAAAAGGGGCTGGAGGCGGTGTGGTGTCTTTCTGGCAGCTGCTGGGAGCCACATCTCCCTCCCCAGAGACCTGAAATGGCTGCTAACGAGCAACACATCCAGAACTGGTGAGTCCCTCACTCCTCTCTGTCCCTGCCATCCTGCCCCCCCCATCTCTGATCCTGCCATTCCCACACTCCTCCCTGTCATCTCCCCCCACACCTCTAACCCTGCCATTCCCACACTCCTCCCTGCCATCTCCCCCCACACCTCTGATCCTGCCATTACCACACTCCTCCCTGCCATCTCCCCCCCACCTCTAACCCTACCATTCCCACACTCCTCCCTGCCATCTCCCCTCACCTCTGATCCTGCCATTCCCACTTCTCCCTGCCATCTCCCCCACCTCTGATTCTGCCATTCCCACTTCTCTCTGCCATCTCCCCCCCACCTCTGATCCTGCCATTCCCACTTCTGTCTGACTCTCTCCACTGCTGTCCCTGCCATCCCTCCACCCCTTATCTAGCCTCTTCCCCGCTCCTCCCAACCATTCCCCCATACCCTTGTTTCTGCCACTCTCTCACTTGCCGACACCATTTACCTACCTACCTCCCTTTCCCCCCATCCCACTGGCTAGGGTTGCCCCCTATGCAAATGTTTAAAGAACACTTATGAAAAATACATGTTTCAGCAGGGCCTTACTATAAGTGGGGCCCAGGGTGGGGAACAAATGCGGGGCCCCTTTCTTCCGCCGGCAGCTTAGGGGTGTTCTACGGCTCACTAGGCACTCCCCAGCCCGGTCTGGGGGTGGCGCACTACCCAGGCCTGGGCTCGGGGATGGGTGGAGGGGCACTCCCCTCTGCCCATTCCCAAGTCTGAACAGCCATCGAATCACTTACCTGATCCACCGCCACCACCGCCACTGCCACCTCCGGCCTGGGTCCTGCACCAGGCTTGGAGCTTCAGGCGGGATGGGCACCACAGCAGCAGATTAAATTTGGTGCTGCACTGCCCGCCACCACCAGATGTTCCGCTGCCCCCCCCCCTTCCTGTCACAGACTCTGCCGGTGGAAGTGAGGGAGAAGCAGAGGCCCTGCCTCTCCCTCACTCCGTGGGTGCCCCCTGTGCCTGTCAGTCTCTCGGCCAGGGGAAATGAGGGAGAGGCAGGGCCTTTGCCTCTCTCTCCCTCATTTCCCCTGGCCAAGACTGACAGGCAGAAGAGGGGGGGCACGGAGTGTGGGAGAGGCGGGGCCTCTGCCTCTCCTCCTGCTGGCCCCCTCCACTGCCTGTCAGTGGGAGTTGGCTGGGGGCCCTGCACTTGGGGTCCCCAGCTCCCGGCCAATGTCAGGCCAGGAGCTGGGGACCCCGAGTGCAGGGACCCCCCCAGGAGCGGGGCCCGGGGCAGCCACCCCGAGCCGCCCTGCAGTAGGACAAGCCCTGTGTTTCAGGTCCTGCATTGGTGCCTAAAGCCACAAAGGCGCCAATGCAGGCCCTGCACATGTATTTTTCATAAGTGTTCCTTAAAAATTTGCATAGCTGGCCACACCCTGTTTCTGTCTGTCCCCCCTCATTCCTGCCTGCCTTCTCCCTGTTCCTGTATCTTCGTCCCCCTCTCTGCCTCTCTCCCCCTCCTTTCCCTTGGGTGTTAATGGTTTTTATTAATTTGTTTATTTTATTTGTTGTGTTGCCAGGGTGGGGAGGCAGTCCATGGGTTTTTGGGGTGTTCCTTTTTTCCTCTCTCTCTTTTTTTTTTTTTTTTTTTTTTTTTAAAGAACCTTTGCTTGGTGTGTGTTTGTTTGTTTGTTTTTGTTTTTAATAAAAACTTGGGGGAGTCTTAGGGGGAATTTGTTTTGTTGCAGGATTAGTGCATTGGGGCGAGCTTTACTTAAATTGTGACTATGGCAGGGCTGCTTGCCTATCAGGCAATGTACAGTTTATATAAATTGTTAACTCTATGACAATATATATGTATTTCTGCAAATTGGGGGTGAGTCTGAGATGTCCCACTTTGCCACTTACAAAATCTGTGACCTTGCCACTGCCTAAAAGTCTACTAGCCGCCATTGCACCTTCAATTCCAGTTCCCCACCCTCCAAATTTTCTTGTACCTAATTTGCAGAGGTATTTGAATGAACTTGGAGAATTAACCCGCTAGAGAATTCATTCTTCCAAGCAACTCATGTGGATTTTTACACTGGAAGAAGTAAGCAAACACTTTCAAGCCTGGAGTGGTTTAAATAAACATGACCAGCTTCAGATGTGTAAAGGCTGAGGAATCTAATTTCCCTTTGTGAGCCCTTCATAATCTATGTATGTAGTCACAGATATAAACCTTAGTCCAAGGTACAGATTTGCACTCTCCGGACTGAGAGAGAATCAGTTCTAGCCAACCCACTCTATCTTGTGCTTGAACGGAATGTAAACTCTCCAGAATATCTCCTTAGCTTGAGCTTTTCCCCCCTCCTTTTTCTATTCTAATTTGGTGTAATTTGTTTCCCTTTGTCTTTTGATGCCTTTGTAGTACAGTCCCACTTGTACTTATCTCTTAATACATATAGCAATAGGATGTCAATCTGTTTTATCATACCTCTTTGTTATTACTTTTTTGTGTGTAACTGTCAGATAAAGGAAAATGGGTACCATTTATCTGTGGAGTCTTTTTAGGGACTATTATTGTTTTATTATTTATATAGCACTATGTTCTTGGTGCTCAGGGTCATTTTAAGATCCAGTGTGCTTTGCCTTTGAGTTACGCAGTTGTGTTGAGATCCTTTGGCAGTAATAATGAATGCGGTTTTAAGAATACACCATCCACTTTTGGCTGCTTATTGTTCACCTGGAGGCATTCTTCTCCTTGTTTGTGTCACAGTGGTTTTCATAGCAACCAGTTTTCATATAATACAATGTAAGTGAATGTTATAACACATCATTCACGCAACACTCTGACAATGGACAGCAGTTACTACTACGCTGGAAATGTTGCAATACTAAGGTATGAGATGAGCACAATAGACAAGGGGAGACACTTCGGATGTGAAGGGCTGATGATTTTTGCATTTCAAGATTGAAAAGCATATCAGATATGGGTTAGCATAGCAAAGTGGGGTATAAGCTGTGTTTAAAGAGGTTGGACCATCGCTGATGCATATAAAGGCAGATTGAACTTGTAGCTAAACTCTCGGGCAGGGACCATGTCTATCTTATTCTCTGTAAAGCACCAGGTACATCGCTGGCACTATATAAATGCGTATAATAATAATTATTATTATTATTATTCAACTTCCGCACGGCACTATGTGCCAGCAATGGTGGTGCACACGGTTTCCACGCAAGTGCATGCATGTCTGACTGTGGGATCCATAGGGCTTGGGATCGGCCCCGATAAAGTAGGGACTGGGAGACCCTTATCTGCCCCCTGCAGGGAAACCAGGCCAGCAGGCTGCCATCACAAGTCCCGCCATGCTCCAACAGGCCAAGGACCCATCCATATAGGCAGGCCCCTATTCGACCCACCACCATCCGCAGCCCTCCCACTATTCTGCCCCCTGCCGTAACGTGGACGTACAGGAATGACGAACTACACCCGCAGCTCTATGGTGCCGGTGGACCTTGCCATGGGGTGAGACTTCATGTGGCCTGACCTGACTGGAGGTCGCATTGGCCTAGGTGGGGCAACAGTAGCCCATGAAGTATCACTGGCCTTCTCCACTAGACACATTGCATAGCAACCTGCCACCTTCCCTGGGGCAGAAGTGGATGAATATCTGGCAGCCACATCAAAGGCTAATGTGCTGCATCAAAGGCTAATGTGGGGTAAGGTTGCCCAAAGTTCAGGTCCTGTCTCTGCTGTGGTGTGTGGCTAATAGAGGGTTTGTTCACATAAGCACATTTCCCAAGCACACTTATTTACTGTGGTTTTTTCATTTATATTAACAATGGTTTCTGCTGTAAAGTGGCATCCATCTCTTTCTGTATATGAACAAAGTTATTCAAACGGTATTGGAGATGCAGGCCATTTAAATACTTCCCTGTTTATGGAGCCTCTCATTAGAAGCTCTGTAGATACTGTTGCAACTAGGTTTTCATTTAAAGTTCTATTACCCCCCTTTTTGGCTTTGCATGGAACGGGTTTTCGATTATTTTTTTTACAATGTTTGAAGGTGTAAGTATGACCATGATCTCTGCAGTCTTCAGTGTTCTCCAGAATAAGTGGTTTGGATCACAACCTTTATTTTGAAATGATATGGGTTTTTAAAAAGACACTGTTCAAAATGTAATTCCATGCTTGGAACTATTTGGATACCTCTAGGTCAGAGACCCTTTTCCTTTCAGTGGTGACTTTGAAAATTGGTACAAGCTCTGAGGGCCACACAGAAGTTGGAGGCTTAACGGGTGCTCTCAGGAAAAGGAAGGTCCAAATTGTGGATTTGTCCCCTATTCTTGTGTGCATTGCCATTCCCTTATCTCTGCTCCTCGTGTCCCGAGCTCAGTCTTAATGCTTAGGGATAGGAAGGGGTTCCATGGCCAGATCCAGGTACTGGAAAGGGGCCAAATAAAAAGTAGATGTGGCGTAGATGTGGTCGGCCATGGGCCTGAAGTTCCCCATCCTTGCTTTAGGTTAAAAGAACCCCTCGGTGGTAACATTTCAGATCTCTTTTACAAAGTGTAATGCTATTAAAGCCTAAAATGCAATCTAGCCAAAAAGAATCCAGTAGAAAGAGAGAGTCCCTGTACTGAATGACGTGGCCAAATCACTTTTTAAAAAATCACTATGGCCCCTGTGTACTTTGTAAATTGTGCTTGACTCCAGCTAACTAATGCATGATAAGTTGTGATGGAAGTTCCCAAACCCTGCAGAGCTTTCCAGCTGTAGAACAGATCAACGTACGAGAAGTCTTTTATTTATTATAGCTCATTTAGACTGTGTTTTTGTATTGTCTTCTGTAATTGTATGTTTGTGTGTTGCTGGCCAGGGCGAGAGCCAGTGCCAAATAAACGTCTTACCTTTTTATCTTTTATTCTGCAATATTCTTGAAGTCTTGCAGGGTAAATAAAGCTAGGAATCTTGGGAAGGCTTGGAGATCAAAATTTGAGTTGATTACTCTATGGAGTAAGTTCCAAAGATCCAGGCGCAGCTGGCTTCCCAGGGCATTTGGGGCGCTGACCCCCCAAGCACCCCGCCAGGCGCCGCGGCCGCTGCTCATTGGAGTGGGGAACCCTTGCCGCCACTGCCGCTTCCCAGCGCCGCAGCAGCCTCTGCCTTGCCTTTGCTTCAGAGCACTGTTGTCAGGTTGCAGCAGCCTCCGCTCTGAAGCAAAGGCAAGGCAGAGGCTGCTGCGGCGCTGTTAGTTGACTTCTGGGATCCACTCCAGAGGAGTGGGTCCCAGAAGGCTCAAAAATGCTAAGTGCAAAATGTTAAATGCGAAATGTTTCCCACTGGGAAACAGCCTGGGGGGGTGCAGGGTGGGAAACAGTCTTGGGGGGGTGCGGGAGGAGGATTCCCACCCCACACACACCCAAGGCACCCCACACACCCC
>QEPC01010217.1:3649983-3665849 GCA_003113815.1 Sphenodon punctatus
ACTGAATTGTGTTTTTGTGTGTATTTTAAGAAAACTCTTGTACATTTAAGTGTCTTTTTAAACTGTTAAGTTTTTTGTTTTAGTGAATACATTATATGTTTTAAGCCTGATGTGCATATAGACTGTGTTTTCTGATGTTAACCCTGGGAACTCCTTGCTGCTGTGTTTTGCCAGCGTGTTCTGTGCTTCCCTGTGTTTGGGGTTTATACATTATTTGTTTTAAGCTTGCTGCGTCTATAGACTGTGTTTTCTGATGTTAACCCTGGGAACTCCTTGCTGCTGTGTTTTGTCAGTGTTTCCCTGTGTTTGGGGTTTATACATTATTTATTTTAAGCTTGATGTGCATGTAGATTGTGTTTTCTTCCATCCGATGTTAACCATGGGAACTCCTTGCTGCTGCATACCGTCCCCCTGGCTCCGCCTACCGTCCCCCTGGCTCCGCCCACCAGCTCGCCGGCCCGCCCCTCCAAACTCAAAACCCACCAGCCACCCCTGCAAAGATCTGCAGAATACATTGATCCAGAAGGTTCGTTGGGAACGGTGGAGGTGAGGTGAATGGATTGTTGGAGACTATTTGCCTTGGGTCGGAGGGAGAGTGCTCCACTTTCTCAGTGGGGTTTTAGGAAGTGAAATGACAACCTACAGGCACCTAGGAACAGAACAGTTAAAATACCTAAACTTGTACTTATAAAATCTAGATACCTAAAGGAGGAATTTTATGGCTAAAGGTGTTGGTCATCTTGTTGAAAAAGGGGTTTTAGGTTAGCTCAGTCATGTGTCCCCAACCAATGTCCCCAGCAGGCTGAGAGTTCCTTTTTAAAGGATATTAAATACCCTTGGCTACCCAAAGGAAGGACAGTGGATACTCTCACTCAGCAGAACACACACGCACACACATTCAATGCTGTTTATTTGGGTAAGCACGCTTTTGATTAATGGGAACAGATCAAGGATCAAAGGCTAGATTGGAATGGGACTTCCATTCCAGAAGATGGACTTCCCCACAACTTTCCCTCTAAGTGGTAGGACTGGAGATGTTGCTGTGCCAGGGAGTAGGGTTTTCCACTTCTCACGGCTTGACCCTGAGATTCCCATTTTGGTCTATGAGAGTCTCGGGGTCAAACCGTGAGAGGTGGCAACTCTACCAGGGAGCATGGGTCCTCCAGGCTTGTGGTCCCCAGAGCAACCTCACTGTCTGTCCCTATTATAGCTATGCCCCTGGAACAGGTACAGATTATAGTGAATTTCATTGTTTTCCAAAAGTATTGGAGTTTCCTAACAGATAGAGGTTGATTCTTCAGACCTACCCACACGACTGTGCATGACGTTACCCAGAAGGAGTCAGAATACCCCAGTTTGGCCGTCTCTTTTACTGAACTTCTTTCTGGTGACTTCCCATAAAGGCAGGGTGAAGGGGGACTATGAATGTTCCCCCCCCCCTAATATGTCCTGGTCACGCTCTTAATATGTGGGCTGGAAGGATACCCTTACTCTGGCCAGAGCCTTGGGGGTGCATAGATGGGAACCCCCACAGTGCCTTTGACTGGTTTACCACCCTGAGTTTGAGGCCCTTCACTAGGGTACCCTCCCCCGCAACAGTCACTTTCCCCCAAGTACTCTCTGGCTCTGGGGAGACACCCATTGCTCCACAGGGCTCCAGGCCAGCTCATGGTCTTCCTTGGGGCCACTTGTTACCTCCCACCAGGCGCTCCACTCGACTGTCTCATGGCAGCCTGCCTCACCCCTTTCTTCTGCTAGGCTTTCCCTTTTTATGAGCAGGCTGGCTCTTCTCCAGCAACTGTGCCGGACCCATCCCCTCACGGAGACCCCTGATGACATCATCGGGAGCACCACTGCCATGCTGCCTGTGCGCTCTCGGCCTGCTGCTTTCCCACTCCTTTGGGCTTCCTCGGGTAAGTGTCATCCCCCTGGCGCTGGGAAGGTGTCTCAGGGGCTTGCCACGGGGATACCCTCTTCCCCGTCATAGGGGTTTTTATGCATTTCCTCAGCTTGAGGCATGCCTTTCCTTTTATGGTCACACTTTTATGACCAATAACATCTCTCTGAGACCATCTCCTTATTCATGACTGACGTGTGGAAAGTCCCTGCGTTCCCACTTGTTTTCAACATATTTCCATCCCAGCTGGGTCATCTCAGCCTCTCCAATTACCCCTAACCCCTTTTGGTATCCTGATCAGCAACCCCACGTATGGTGATATATTCAGGGTCTGCTTCTTTTTGGTACTTTGCTGATTCATGTAAGCTGGTGCCAAGTCAATCTGAATTCTAACTGCACAACTCTCAGTGCTGAGGCCCGAGGCTTGTGAGGCCTGCAGGGCCTACAGCTTCTCCTTGTCAACAGTCTCCTCCTGTGGTAGAATCTATGGAGGAAGATGCTCTGTTAAGAAAAGCTTACACTAGAAGACTTGAGGTTTTACCTCCCCCCTTCCTTCTCACCATCGAAACCATACAACCCAACTGGCATATTTTATTAATTCATTAAACCAGAGCAGTTCCTGTGTAAATAGGGAATCCCTATAGACACCCTGGCTTCCATATTGCCTCTGGCAGACAACATCTCACAGGTAGCATAAGCCCATCAGTTTGGAACTTGAGACTCCCTTGGCCACATGGCATGCAGGTAAACAGGGCTATTTTTCAGTGCAAAAATCATTCTCTCAGTAGCCCCTACAGCCCTTGAAAACCATTTGTCAGATGATATTGGGGTTTCCAACTTACTGCCTTCTAGAAGGACAGAACCCTTCAAAACACTCCTCTCCAGGGGTGATTCTGAAACTCTTAAAGTTCAACCAGGTTCGAAATTGCCTTGGGATGCATCTCCTTACACATGCAGAAATGAAACTCAGTTATTGACTCAAAGGTTAATTGAAGATTGACTGAATGTATCTACAAATGGTCAACCTTGTTAAAGCTTCTCTTCACAATGTAGCTTCCTTCGGTGATTCTTCTGGTAGTATTTTATTCTTAGATTCTATTCCACACCACCCACCCACCCCTCTTATTTTCCTGCAACACAAAGGGAAAGTTACACTGGCTACTTAATTGGCCAAATACATCATTTGAAGTGTTACATGTTAGATCCTTATTTTTTTCTTCCAAATTATTTACTCTTCAAAGTGGAAAAATAGCAACAGTGCTATAGGATTCAATTAAATATCCCCAGGTTAATGTGTTCTGCGTCAGGAATGAATAACCACAAGTGCATAACCAATGAACAGGACCATAAAGATTCATTCCTTAAACAATATATTCTACCCTGCGAACATATTAGAATATTTTTTCTGCTAAGGGGAAAAAAAGGAAATACTCTTTTGTTTTCTCCTTTACATAGCGAATGCTTCTATCACTCCCAGTACAATGAATTTTATAAAAGTAAACCAGTCAGTTTTTACCTTTCCTCCAAGAGCCGGAGGCCACTGGGAAAAAAAAAATCACTTGGCTTAACTTTGCTGAATATATTTAACCAGTAAATTATTTGCTTTCTGAACTAGAAGAGCCAATACACATTTATGTTCCAGGAATGGCTTTGTTTTACTTACTTTATGAATGAGGACCGCAAGAGTAGCAAAGCCAAAGGACATTTAATTAAGTTATATTTGCTTTTTCATGATCTTTTAGCTCCAGATTATAAATCAAGAATCAATGAGTACTTAATTTCCTCTTATAGCATTAAAAGTAATTGCTTCATAAATTCGCTTTAGTAATCCAAATATTTGCACAGACTACAGCATAAAGAAGTTGTTTCCTTGATGAGATGCCTTACTTCCTTTTTGTTCATTAGCAGAGTATGGGGCTTGCTCATTAAGGAGCCCAACCCAACAATTATGCTGAGCATCTTCTGCTCCCATTTAAACTCAGCATCTTTATGGATCAGCCCTAAAGCCTTGTTCTTGCAAGAATTATTTCATGGGCAGAACTCTGTGCCACTGAAGCCAGCACGGCTCTGGGTGTCTTAGTGACGACTCTCTTTGAAGGACGGGAGCTCAAATGTTGAAGCGAGATACTAGATGCTTCAGTCCTGGAACGGAACTAGGCTTGTGCAGACTTCAGTAGAGTATCAAATGAGTAATGTGCTGAAGAGGCAGGCCTGCTTTTGTTTGATATTGGTGGTTGTATGGGGACTACGGTAGAGTCTGCTTAAGTTAGCTATTTCTGGTCATATAAAAAGTTTGACTTGCAGAAATTCTGCTTACTCAGAAGCTCGGGCAGGGACCGTGTCTATCTTATTTTCTGTAAAGTGCCAGGTACATTGCTAGCGCTATATAAATGTGAAGAAGAAGTAGAAGTTAATTAATTAATTAATTAAATTAATTAATAAACCTGGAAAAGGAGAACACTGATGCTCAGATTAGGTTAGCACCAGGTTTCTCCACTCTCCTTCCCACCCCTCAAAAGTAGTAGGGATGGGAGAACGCAGTTCGGCAGTTCGGCTCGAACTCGGACTGTTCGGACGACTGAACTCGAACCCGAACCCGAACATACCGAACAAACCGAACACCGAACGGCGAAATGGCCGAACAGTTTGGTCCGTTCGGATCGCGTTCGGATGAGTTCGGGTGGCAAAAAAAGCTTCAGTGGAAGGTCAAACATTACAGGGAGGTGTCAGTCACTGAGGAGCAGACTTCCAGGCACCAGGGGTGGAGAGGCTTGTAAGAAACGAAACTAATTATCTGCCTCCCCCTTTCCCAACACCTTCTGAGCTAGTCACTGTTCCTGAACAGCAGGTGCTGAGTAGGATTTTTAGATTGCTTTAAGTTTCATTTCACTTTTGTAATTAAATGAAACCTAAACCATAAACTGAAACCTTGTGTTATGCACTGTACAGACTCATTGAGTATGTAATGTATGTATTTCACTACAGACTCCTCTTCTGTTTGTGATTTCCCCCCCCATTCCATATATATATATATATATATATATGAATATGGGTAGGTCTGTGTACGTATTAGATAATCCATTTAGTTCATAGCATTTAGATTAGTTAATAGCAGTTAGATTTAGTGTAGACAGATATATATAATATTAGATTAAAAAAAAATAAGAAAACCCCATATAAAAACCAAAAAACCAAATAAAGAACAAAAGAAAACCATATAAAACCCAATAAAAAACCAAAAAACCATATAAAAAACAAAAAAAAACCATAACAACACTTCCCGAACGGCTGAACGGCCGAACTGAATGGCCGAACTGCCCAACCGAACAGCCTGTTCGGACGACCGAACCGAACAGCCGAATCCGAACCGAATGAACGAACCGAACGGACGAACTGAACGAATCCGAACTGAACGGCCGAACCCAAAGCGCGATCTGTTCGCCCATCCCTAAAAAGTAGAGAGTCAGCACAGACAGTGGAACAGACCTGTGTGTGATCCTGTAAGTTCTCACCTTGAGAGTCTTGGGTGGGCCAGTGACCGTCCCCCCCGCCCCCCCAAAAAAACAAGCCACACGCACAAAGCAGCTGTCAATGCGAGTTTGCATGTCCTGACGGCTGGAGTTTAGTCATGTTTAAATCTCACATGGAGTTTAGAACTGGAGACAGAAAGATCTGATGTTTCCTAATGCCATCTCCAGCCTTCCTGACATGAAGACTCACCCCAGCTGTATACACTACAGTATTTTAACTGCATGCTGCCAAGGATTCATTATTACACTAAAAGTTCTGGATATTTTTAGCTGGGTGAATACACTCTCTACATCTTAAAAACTTGAGTTATCAGGGTTCAGAATCCTACTTTTCCAGATCAAGAAGCAATATATCTGGATAGACTTGGGACTGGGGGAAATAAATTAATTCAACTTATCCAGAAATCTCCTTAAAATTCACTTCTTTCGCTCTGCTCTGTCTGACTCTTTATCCTGCTGAGCCACTATTCCTATACCTACGATCTTTACGCTTATCCTTGCAACATGGACCTGCCTGCTGTCATTCTCATCGTAACCAAGCCAAGTACGTGCACCTGAGACCTCGCATCTTCATGAATGTTTGACCCCTTGTCTCTCCCTCTGTTCCCCTTCCTAAGTCTCTCCCCCAGCTCCTGTCTCTCAGATTGTAAGCCCTAGGGACAGGGACCGTGCCTATTTTATTACTTTGTAAAGTGCCAGGTACACTGCTGGTGCTATATAAATGTTTGTTAATAATAATAATAATAAATTAAAGTTATGCAAGTTCCATTTAACTTGATTCCAGTTCCACTGTGTATTTTTTTTCTCCATGTATCTAAATTTTTTCCAAATGCACAAATATTTGACTGGGTTTGGACACAGTATTGTAGTGCATGACCTTTAAAGGAATAAGGAATAACAACAGTGGGCATTTCTACATGTTACCCATTTACATAGTAGGGTGTAGATAGCAACACATGTGAACTCGCCTATGCTGGAAAATGTGTAGATACACCCACACCTCTGTTGACAGATCCACCTTTTGCTTGAGCCACTTATCGAGGCTTATGATGAAGCCGTCCTGTGTTGTGTTGCCATATACAAATAGAAGGATACAAGGGACTATTGCTATGCATGGAAACACGCAATGTGAGATTCTGACTTCCATGCAACTCCAGGCATAGCATCATTGGATAAAGTCTGCTAATTTGAGCCAGAAAGTTTCTTCCAAATAGTTTGCCAGCAGGACTGGACATAGGGACAGGCAACATAGGCAGCTGCCTAGGATGGCAGATTTTGGAGGGGCAGCAGATTTTTTTGTGTGGGGTGGGTTGGGTACTTCTGCTCACAGCCAGCACTCACCCGGTTATAGCGCCTCCCCTTGCTCCACAACCACACTGCCTCACCTGCACCTCCTACAGCCTGGGGGGGACCCCTTGTCCATCCCCTGCCTGGAGAAGCCCAGTAGAGTCTCCCACAAACATGCTCTGCGGTGGTGCTGAGTGCAGAGGAAGAGACTCTGCTTCTGTGCTGGGTACCACCATTGTCTCCCTCCTGGCCTCAGATGGCAACCCACACACACCAGAGAGTTGCCTAGAGGCACTAAAATCCTATATCCAGCCCTGTTTGCCAGTGGAAAAACCCAGAAGCAAACAGGCAGTTGCTGCTGCTTTTGTGACACTGCTAGAATTGCCCAAGCTCATTATTCTGAATGAAGTGCCACCTTTCCCTAACTGATTAACGGCTTGATCCAGTGCACACTGGAAGTAATGGGAATCCTCTCACTGACTTTAATGAGCATTAGAACCATGAAGAACTGGACTCGCGTGAATCCACCTTCAATACCAGCTTCATTTCCTTTGTGCATGTGGGGATGGGAGAAACAACCTTAACAGGGCAGCGCAGCTGTCGGTTCCCTTTGCACTGAGAAGTGCAGCCGGTTGTACTCTACCTGCTGCTGGAGCTCAGAAACGGAATTTGTGGTGTCTAAAAGAGACACTTCTACAGCTGGTTTCAAAGCCCTGATGTAACGAATGCATCTACTACATAGATGCATCTCCTGAGAGGGATGGGCCGCCAGGGACATATTATACCCGTTCTTCGTTCTCTGCACTGGCTGCCGATAGTTTTCTGGGCCCGATTCAAGGTGTTGGTACTTGCCTATAAAGCCCTAAATGGTCTAGTAGGCCCTGCCTATCTGTGGGACCGCCTCACCCTATGGTTTTCCGGGGATGCCCTCTCGAGGTCCCCCAAGTCTTCCGGGGGGCTGCGCAGGGGAGGGCATTCTCGGTGACCGCACCACGGCTGTGGAACTCCCTCCCGGTGGGGACTCCCCTCTTTTTGAAGAATTTGTAAGAGCTGGCTGTTCCGCCAGGCGTTTGGTGAGGGAGATGGGTGAGTGGGTAGGGTGGGGGGTTAGGGTGGGGTGGGGAGTTTTATGGTATCCTCCTTTTATGATTGGTTTTAATGAGCTATTGTTTTTAGTGATTGTTGTTTTATGAGTTTTAGTGAATGTGAGCCGCCCTGAGCTGCCTGCGGCAGGAGGAGCAGGGTACCAAGATTGTTCCAATTAATTAATTAATTAAATAAACTGACTTTATTTTAAATTGGAAATTGATAGCATTTGGATTTGGAGATTTTCAGGATCTTAGCTGGTATCCTAACAGGCAAACCCTCCCATCCATCCATCCATCCATCCACTCACCATAGTCTTCAGAAGACTATGGGAGTCTCATAGATGGTGTTTTAAGCTAACGACAATGGGGCAGCAAAATCTCCACTTACTTATCTGAGTCAAGACGTACTCTAAACTAAGCCCTATATGCCGTGGGTATAAGGTTGGAGTGGGAGATATAGGTCAGAATTGCAGTGGTCAAAATTCTTTTATACATCTTGGAGAAATCCTGAAAAGGAAACTCTTTATTTCTTTAATAGATGGGGGGAGGAGGACAGGGGGAAATGGAAAAAGAGGCCTGAGGTCAGAAACAACTGTTATATTGGAAGGAGATCTCCACTGGAGTGCAAGAGAATAATCAAGATTTATTTATAAAATATTGCTATTAAATAAACATTACAGAAACTTTCGAGTATCAAGCTTATTTATAGCTTAAGGCGTGAAAACCCGCATTAGTATGTTGAATTATATGAGTTCACTGCTGCCTGCTAGCTGACAGCACGTCAAATTATTTGCAAATATTTTCTGGAACAGTAACCTTGAAGGATGCCAGCTCCATTCAGTGTAACCTTATCACAAGACAGGAACCAAGCCATGAGATGGGGTTGGAGGAAACAGAGATTTTAGTACTGAGTGACCTGCAACCTCCTGGTTAAAACAGAGATGGTGTCCCCACTACTCAGCAGAGAGGCTGCTTGTTTGTCTTTGTGACTTTGGTGCCATTCCTCTGCAGTGGTTTTGGAAAGATGGTGTGAGTGATGCCTAGTTGAGAAACTCCGCTTTGGGCAGGAATTTGTGAGTACATTAGTCACATTTAAATGGCTTTATCTCCTCCAGCCTGTAGTACCAAGCTTCTGTGGAAATTATGTAATCATTTTAACAAAGTGTTCTGTAATTGACATGAAAAAGGCAAAGTAAAATAAAAATGAATTTTTCTGTAAGCAGGAAGGCTTATTCATTTTAACTGCAATCAGCAAGGGGAAAGGGGGGAAAATACACCCAAATGCAGGATTTTTATGGAAATTGAGGCCCTGCTGAAATTATAAGCTTTCTGCCATTTAAATGAGTAATGCCCTCTTACGTTGACTGTTTCCTCATTTAAAGAGGTCTGTTGAGCTGTAATTTCATATTTTTATTGTCGCTGCAATTTAACTTGCAGCAGCTTGACTAAATATTTTATTTTCTATCCATCAAAAGTAGTGGGTGAAACCCACATTTGTTGTTCAACTAAAAGGTTCTGAAGATTAACTACATGTGTTGCATGCACTCACCACATAAATACATGAGTCACCTATTGATGTCAGAATCAATGTGGTACCAATGTTGTCCCATTGGAATACATAGCTCACTGCTCTTGATTATCATCTGCTAAAGTCTACTGCAGAGAGCCCAGCTTGGATGCACCAAGAGGAGTGGAAGGTACTAAGGAACTGGGGCAACTGCTATCCCAGTCATTGAACAGAACTGACTGAAGATATCTGGGGATGCCCCTCCCATCCCAACCCCATCCTCTGGCTTCTGAATATAGCCTTCTGCCAACATGTATCTAAGGATGCTTGGTGAGATCATGTGTAGCTTTTCGGTGCGTTGGCTTGGCACCAATATGCAGATGACACCCAAATCTATTTATCTTTTTCATACGGCCCAGGTCCTGGAGTCTCAGTGCTTACTCAGTGTCTGACTGCCATTGGGGATGAATACGGGAGAGCCAACTGAAGCTGAATCCAGACAAGACTGAAGTAATGAGGTTGGCCGACCCTGGAACCTGGAGGGGATTGGGACTCCCATCATTGATGGGGTCTGACCTCCCCTGGTTACTCAGGTTCACAGCCTTGGGGTGCTCCTGGACCCCAAATTGCATCTGGACATCAGGTTGTTGCCGTGGCCATGAGTCCCTTCCACCAACTGCATCTGGTGCGAAGGCTGCATCCCCTTTCAGATATGGATCTGGCTACCGTAATCCATGCCTTCATTACTTTAAGGCTGGACTACTGCAATGAGTTCTGTGTGGGCTGCCCTTGAAGACTGTTCAAGGGCTGCAGTTCATGCAGAATGCAGTAGCCCGCCTCTTGCTAGGGATGGGTCACTGGGATCACATTACACCAGTGCTTCAGAGTCTGCCCTGGCTGCCAATAGTGTTTCAGGTACAATTCAAGGTGCTGCTTTTGACCTAAAAAGCCCTGAACGATCTGGTCTCTACACATCTAAAGGACCACTTTCCTCCTTATGTCCCTCTGCGGCCCCTTAGATCAAACGAGTGCCCTCTCTTGCAAGTTCCACCTTTGGACCAGGTCCATTTGACCTGGGCATGCAGAGAGGTGTTCTCAGTGACTGCTCCACAGCTTTTGAACTCCCTTCCCTTGGAGGTTCATCTAAGCCAGGGGTGGGGGACGCTTTCTGTCCTGGGGGGCCACATTGAATATTAGTATGAGCTCTGAGGGCCACATAGAGGTTGGGGGTGGGGGTGCTTCACGGGTTTGTTCAAGAAAAGAAGGGCCCAGTCATGGATCTATTCTGTGGATCTGTCCCTACCCTTGTGTGCATGCCTTCCTCTCTGCTCCGTTATCATGAGCTCAGTTCTTCAGTACTTGGGGGTAGAGACTGGATCCAGGGGCAAGATCCAGGCACTGGAAAGGGGCCACATAAAATCTTGTCGAGGGCAGCATTCGTCCTGAGGTTCCCCACCCCTGATCTAAGCCCTAGCCTGGGCATCTTCCAGAGGCAGAGCTGGCATATTTTATTTGGCCAGGCATTCAACAGGCAGGGGTAGATCCTGGGGTGAGGTGTGGGTTTTATAAGCATTTTTTGGGGTTGTTATGGAATTTATGTTTTATGATGATGTTAGCCCCCTTGAGCCTTTGGGGATAGGACAGGATCCAAATCAAAATACATTTTTTAAAAACAAATTGCAGATAGTTGCTGAAGGCCGACATCAGAGGTAGCTGATCATTTGGTGGCTGGAGTTCTGGGACCAAGGGCTGACTTGGTTGTTATTTTACAAAACAAATGATTTGTAATGGGGATATGGGGTGGTACTGCCACTCCACCCAACACACACACACTTCTCTGAGAAGAGAGAGGGTGGATTTATCTTTTATGTTTGTGAACGTTGGGAAGAAGGAGTATGGTGTGGCCTGGGTGGAAAGACTAGGGTGAGAGTCCCACTTGTCTTGGTATGATCGTTCACTTTCGGGTCTCTCTGACTTCATCCATCAACCTACACAACATCTTTAAAAGACGAGCCTGGGAATTAAAATTAATAACTTTATTAGACACTCAAAACAATGCACTCGATAATGATTTGGGCTTCCTGAGCCATTACAGCCATTTACACTAACTACCTTCTTTTCACCTCACCTGGTATGTACAAGTGTTTCGTTAACTCCCTCTTCCTGTCTTAGTGTATGTATGTCTTCCAGACATCTACCTTGTTTTAAATACAAATGACCCTACTGTGACGGATCACAGAGTCCTGTCAGACCCTGGAATTAGAGTAAGTCCTCACAAAGATGAAGCCAAAGTAAGTGAACTGGACTTGGTTTCTGGCCCTTTAAGGGCTCAGTCAAAGTAAGTCTAAGTAGGTCAGCTGAGGGCTTCACTGGGGGTGGGGCGGAGGGGGTTGTGAGGGTTTCAGTTGGATGGAGAGAAGGCTCAAGGAAGAAGCTGGGAGGAGAACTAGGCGGAGGCAGCAGCATCGTGGAGGGTCTGCTAAACTGAGCTTAGAATAAGCCTAGCTATACTGGCTAGAAGAAGCCAAACTGCACCAAAGCTTACCCAGAGATAGAGTGTTGGATCTCAGGTGGGGTCAAACCTGTGTATAGCAATCCAGGAGAGGCTTGGCTGCTATGTGAGTTTCTGGGGACTCAGACATACTGGGAGAATCCCTGCCTGGAGGATTGAGCTGGCTATCAGGGGAGGCCAGACCCTAATGCGTTCAGTGGTGCGCTAAACCTGGGAGCTGGTCTAGAGACCTGAGGACACTGAGTCTACTAGGGTGTGGCAGTGGCCTGAGCTCCATTCCCCATGAGTTTGGTTTGAAGGCTATTCTCTAGGAGGATTTGTCCACCACTGCTCTACTTACTCTTCTCTGACAGTTGCAATCTACAACACCTTGTAGCTTGTTTCTTTCATACTTATATTTGAATGCCAGCACCTTCCTTAATGTGTGTTCATGCATATATATACTTGTCTTGCAGTTGCTCAATCTTAGTTCTGACTTGCCTATCGCCTGATGATGAGTTCTGTATGGCTTGGCGGCTTGCAAAGCCTCACCAACAGAAGTTGGCCCAATAAAAAATACCATCAGAACTATGTTTTCTTCATTCTTTTATCACCTGGGTGAGACAGAGGAATGGGTGGAAGTAGTATGGGATGGTTTTAGGGTTAACCTCCCCCCTCTTTGAGTCGAGGGGCATGGGAGGGTTGGGCTTGGGAATGGAGAGATGATTCCCCCATGTGAGAGACAGAATATTTGGAGTGGGTGGGATGGAATGGTTGATGGGAAGGGTTGGGATTTTGTTTCATATATATTTTAATGGAACTTTTTTTATTGTATGCCAGCCTGAGCCACTTTTGAGATAATAATAGAAGCATTGAACCTGGCTGCCAGCCATAGATTCCCCCAGGAAGACAAAGTCCTGCTCCCCTTTCTGTACCAGCCAGTGGAACTGACTCGGTGCATAGAGGAGCACCCTGGCTTGTCCCTATGTCTAGTAGCCATGAGCATATCTAGTGACAGAGAGAAATGTGGGCAGACAGAATGCAACTATGGGCTGCACCAGCCTTGCTCGTCTGTGGCTTCGTGGGCACAAGAGAGACTTGAGTTCAGAATTCAGCTGTAGTATACGCAACTGACCAGTGTAGGGGTGATGCTAGGTGATATTTTAAATGATCAATATTATGATCCATTAATGTTATTGGTAGAATTTGACATACTGCTGACATTTCCCTCTCATGTTGGGTTTCAGATTTTCATTGGTAAATCACCACAGAACAGAACCTGATGGAAAAGCAGGAGTATGGGGTTTCATTTCTGATTCCAGGCTCATTCTTTCCCTACCTCCCTGCCTGTCTTTCTCTCAAAGGCAGCAAAACGGAACGGGGAAGGCCTTCCTTGAACCTCTGGGCTATTAAAATGATTTAATGGTGTCCAAGGATCCTACCCAGATCTGCTTGGCAGGGAAGCAATGGTAATGGAATTATAGATCATTAAGCATTCCTCCAAACCAGGGATGGAGGACACTTGGCCCATGGACCAAATCTGGCCTACGGTTGTTTATTAGGCCCCTTTCCAATTCTTAGTCTGGTCTGTGGATTCCAGTCAAGCACTGAAAAAAATGAGCTTAGCCTCTTGGGGAAGGCAACACAGCAGAAGACATGCACTTAAGGTGACCATGATCTCAGCCCTGACCTTCCTTCCCACATCTTGCGCACACTCCTTAGGGCTCTCTGTCCCCAACTCGTATCCTGCCTGTGAAGCTAGTACTAATTTTCACAATGCCCTCCAGGCATGGATAAGGTTCCTCATCCCTGCTCTAAATTATGGTGTTAAATTTCTGCTGTCTTTGTGTGAGTGAGCATACGTGGGGGTGTGGCCTTTAAAGGCCAAATCCTGACTGTATGGTGCCCAGCTGAAACCCTGAGGGCCATAAGGTGGTTCCATACTTGATCCGTATTTTCTAAACCCCCAGCTCTACCCAAAGGGCGAAGATGAGAGTTAGCGGCCCTTTTCAAACAGACTGTGGCTGGGGAGGCAGCCTGTGGGTACACCGCTGTGGGAGTGGTGTAGGGGGGCAGGTGCACATGGGCACATGCCTATTCCCCCACATACACACCCGCGCACGCCCCCGCATGGAGCAACCTGTGTTTTGGCCGGTTGCTCTGTGTGCAGGTCATGGGTGTGGATGCGAGTTACATGGGAGCACAGACACTTGCCCACCCACTCTCTGCCACTTTCAAACGAGACACACCCACACGTCCACATGGGCATGTGTGGGTGCGTCTCGTTTGAAAGGGGCCAGTTTCTCTGCCTTCAGGATCTTTTGGGATGATGTTACATCTATGACTAAGGGGACGGGTTTTGGTATCGACATATAAGTTGAGCCCCTGTATGTTTCCTGGGCTCAACAATAGGGAAATGTGAAAGGATTGAACAGGCCTAAGAGAACTACAACAACACAGCTCCAGAATGAAGCTGTTACAGGGGACAAGAGGAACGCCTACTGGATGCATAATGTTCATTATCCACAGAGGGATATTTCCTTCTAGGTTTGAGTTCCACATCACTAGTAGTTTTAAAATAAAGCAACACAATCTATGTGTTCAGAATCTATGTTGAAGACCTAGGAGATTTATTGAAGTGACGCTATGTTGGAAAGTGAAGTGGGTGATCTTTCAATTCTGGAACATTCCACTTAGCACAGTCATTGCGGCTTGCAAACAGCTTTGAACCATGTAAAGGGGAATGCATGTATGTGTGCTTGTGTATGCATATTCTATTCTATAGAGAGAATAGGGCAGGGTAGCCAAAGATTCCAGCCCCAAAAGCCGCATACCAAAATCTCCAAGATTAAGAACCACAAGACACACACACACACACACACACACACACACGCATGTGCAAACTTCCCCTGCTTTGTGATTGGTTGGCAGAGTCAGTGCTCTGTGGTTCTGGATGCCGAGATTCCGAGAAACAGCTGTAGTGCAGCTGTTGAGACGTAGGTGCAATGAAAGAAGATATAGGACCATTAAGGCAGCATATGACCCAGAATCAGCCTTGATCAAAAGCCCATGCACCACATGTGGCTCCCAAGCCACAATTTGGCCACTCCTGCAATTGGCTAAAACGGTAAACCCTGCCTGCCTGATTAATCCCACTGTAATGATTGGTTGAGCTGATGTGATGCCACAAAATGCTCAGAATCATTCTAAGTGCTGTGAGGGAAGGGTAAGGTGCTTACATCACAGGGTTTATCACATACCTGTGATTGTGTAGGCTTTTGTCTTTAATTCATTGCTTAATTCCTCTGCCTAGGACAGATTTTTCTAATGGTCCATACTGATTACAAATAACCAGCCAAATCTTTGGCTGTAGGTGATTAGTGTAATAAAAACTAACACATTAATAGGCAGCTTTTTGTATCAGTAGATCTGAATGTTACAAATGTGAAAAGGATGGGATCGTGGCTATGTTATTTGAATGAAACTAAGGAGATTTCAGTTCCTAGAACCTACGCTAATTTCTAGTGTGAACTTGAGTGAGATGTACAGTATAATCTTTCTTTGTCCCATTTTCCTAATAGTAAAACTGGAAATAACAATCTTTCCTTCCGCCCGCCTACCCTTTGGGTTCAGCCACACGAGACGCCTTGGGCAAGCCACCATGTCTTGGGCAGTCTTAACCCACTCTGGGCAGCTGTACTACACTAATTGTGTGGCCAGCAACCACCAGATGTTCCCACCATCATGGGGCAGGGTAAGCAACTGGCTGCTCTGTGATGCGTCCTTAGAAAAAGGCTGAGGACACGCCGTGTAGCAGCCTTACCCAAAATGGGGTAAAGCTGCCCAAGGCATGGTAGCCTGTGTCCCTGGGTCCGCTTTGCCCTGCCGCACAGTGAGCTCTGCAGCACGGCTTTAAGCACCGGGCATTGTCACCCATTGCACGCAGCCACGTCACAGCTGGGGGCATGATTTTGGTTGGGCCGGGGAGAGAGGCGGGGCAGGGCCGGCCAGACGCCCGCTCACCTGTCCAGCTGGCCTGTGGGGGGCCTGACCATCTGCACAGCTC
>QEPC01010217.1:3666695-3695523 GCA_003113815.1 Sphenodon punctatus
ATTTTATAGACCTCTATCATATCTCCTCTCAGTCGTCTCTTCTCCAAACTGAAGAGCCCCAACCTACCAAGCCTCTCCTCATACGGGAGCCCTTCCATGCCCTTGATCATTTTTGTTGCCCTTCTCTGCACCTTTTCTAGTTTTTCTAGTTCTAACATCAATCGACTTTGCCTTCAACTGAAACTTAGTTCCTAAAATATAAACAGTTCTTACTGATATAAAATGAAAGCATTTGTAAGTACAATGACAGCATCATAAAACTACTATTTATACTAGAGATGGGCAAATGGCGGCTTAGGAGCCATATGTGGCTCTTGGGCCCCTGTACAACGGCTCTCATCAGAAGTGGCTACCTGGATGCATGTCCATGCGGCTCCCTCAGAAGCAAGAGAAGCCAAGCTGCAGTTTTGGCATCTGGAGCCTCATGGGGGATCTGTGCTGCTATTGCTGCTGCCTGAACCCACCAGACCGCCTGAGAGTAGGGCTGGTTCAGATAAGCCATTCTGATTTTGGAGGACATTTCTGCAAAATTGGAATGGCTTATCAATATTCCAACCAGATGCAAAATGAAATGGCTTATCAACATTCCAACCAGATGCAAAATTGTTTGTTTTTTCATTCAGTTCAGTTGGAACTCTGACTGAACTGTTGTTTGATCTGAGTTCCAATCAGACTGAGCAAAACATCTAGTTCCAAAAGAATCGGAACCAAGTGAAAAGTCCAAAATCAGCCTGACCCGAGAGCCCAAGCTTTGATGTAGTAGGGGAGTTGTGAGAAGCCACACTGCCCATCCCTGGGATCAGGGAAGCCATGATCGATGTAATGCATATTGTGGCTCGATGATATGACAATTTTGGTATGCAGCTCTTGGCCTTGGGAACTTTGGGTTTATACAGTGTAAATTACAGTAGTTCCATTGATGCCAACTTTGTCCAGCAACGGGCACTGAGTAGTGAAAATATCTAATGACTGCAAAAAATGACTCTTCTCAGAAATGCAGTTAAACTTGATGAATATACGCAAAACAATTGATAGGCAGCAAAAGTGTTGCTTTTTTATGTGTATCTGTCTTTTCTTTATATGATAGCATGAACTGTCACCTCTTAATATATTTTGGGTAGCAAGGCCAAAACAGTTTATTAAGTCTGAAGTGCCGGCTCAGTGATGATCCAATGACACATGTAACATCTTCATAAAGGAAAAAGAGAAATAGGTGACTGTTCGGGAATTGGGTATGTGAGTAGGGCCCTGTAATGGGTCAGAGGGTGGCCCCTTCAAGGAGTACTGAATGGTGCCCTGACCCCACCCCCAGGGCCTATAAATACCCAGGCTTGGGGAAGCCCTGGTAGTCAGTTCCTGGCTGTGGAAAGGCACAGAACGTAGCCAGACCAAGCTAGCACTGGGAGGTCTATGGAGTAATGATTTGGCTGGCAGACTGAGAACGGGGTCTGCCTGAGGAATGTAATGTTTTGAACTGTAATGTCTGAATGAGGTTTCTTTTGTTGGGAATAAGAAGCCAGACTGGATAAGTCAGACCAAAGACGCTAGGTTTTCTTGGTTTGCTCCTCTCCCCAACTTCCATGACCTTGGATAGCTGTGTTGACTGCTCACAGTCCCTTCCTTGATACACGATTTCCAGAGATAAATTATCATAACCAATTCTATCTTGTTCCACTGAGGTTCTTAAACTGATCTCACCACATTAGGATCTGAGTGAGCACCTTTTAGGAATGTGTCCAAATGACATGACTGGCCTGTGCTATGTGTGATGTGTTCTGAAAAAAAGATATCCCAAATTGTAGTTCCCCAGAGTACGTGAAACCAGGTGAACTGAGGTTCATATAGTAAGTAAAAACTGGAAAATTCTCAGGGACCATCAACAAGTGAGAATTGTCACTCAGGAGACACTATGGCCACTTTTACACGGACGCCACCCACCCACAAACACCCGGAAACACCCATCGTATGACTGGGAGAGTGTCTGTGTAAATGTCCACGAGTGGGTGGGGGTGCATGCACGACCCACCCACCAACACCCACGGAGCAGCTGGGAGGGAACCGGAGGCCTCCGTGGGTGGAGATGAGTGGAGGTGGGTGTTCAACACCCGACAGTCCGTGTAAAAGCCAAAACACCCACACCCACGCAGAATGGACCGGCGGAGCCCCACTGCACTGGTGCCACGGGGCACGCATGTGCTGCCACGCAGACATGCCCACAGGGTGGGGGGGATGCCAGATGTCCGGCCTGAGAGCCCGTAAAGGAGGGAGGAACCACGGTACATGCGTGCGGGCTCCCAGAATGGCGACCAGGAAGGTCCACGAGAAGGCAACGGGAGCCAACGCCGCCCCGGGGGTGGAAGGGGCCAGGTGAGCATGGGGACCCTGGGGCGCCCAGGGGGAGAGAAGCTCCAGCAAGGCAGTGCAGGGGGGGATGCACCCCAGGCAGAAGGCACAAGGGGGGGCAACGGACTGCCAGCAGGGGGGGCAGCATGGGGGAACGGGTGGGGAAATGCACCAGGAAGTAACACAGCACACGTGTCCCGGCACAAGGCAGAGGGGCCGCACCGACACACACACACCCTCGGTGGACAACCCCCAGCCCTGCACCTCCTAAGGGCACGGCCCAAGGAGCAGCAGCAAGAGCGAGGTGAGCGCAAGGGAACCCACCCCCCTGGGAGGGGAGGGCCGTGCCCCAGACCCAGACCCCCCAGGCCAGGGAACACAGGGCAGGGTGCAGCAGCATAACCCGGTCCCCCATCCCCGCAGGACAGCTCCCAGACAACAGAGCAATGCACCACTGGGATGACGACCGAGGAGGGCCTCCCAGACAGCCAGGTGAGCAAAAGGGATCCCCAGGGGGGAGAGGGGGGCAGGCCCCATGGGTGGGCGGGGGGGCCAGCAGGAGCCATAGTAACCCCTATCGCACTACCCCCAACAGAACACAACCACCACCATGGCATCCACATCCACAGGGTGGGCCCCATGCTGCCAAGCCGGTCGGCCCCACACATGCGGGTCCCAAAAGGGGGAGCCCTGGTCCAAGCAGGAGGTCAGGGACTTTATATGCGTGGGGGGGGGAGGTCCGAAAGGGTCCAGCATGACCTGGTGCGAAGCTACAAGACCAGACAGGTCTATGAAGCCATCGCCCAGGAGATGCAGCCGCAGGGGTACAATAGGGATGTAACCCAATGCATGCAGCAGGCGAAGGACTTGCGGTCTGGATATAAACATATCAGGGACAATAATCTCAAGTCTGGCCGGGTCATGTGCACAGCCAAGTTCCAGGATGAGCTGGACAAGTTCCTCTGCATGGACGGGGACATCGTGGCCTCCTGCACACATGGCAGCGCCTTTGCCAGGGACAGGCGCAGGGCCACCACGCAGCCCCCCCTGACAGACCCCACAGAGAAGAGGGGGGCAGGTGCCCCTGGCAAGGCCAGCCAGGAAGTGGGAGGGGACAACCCCATCTCACAGGGGGAGGAGGCACCCCAGGGAGCCGAGCACCGACCCACCACACTGCGCATGGCCTCAAGACCCACAACCCTACCAGCCACAGGGACAGGGGGCACGTGCAAAGCCAGCGTAGACCCGGGGCGGCCCCCAGGAAGCAGGTATGCATGCCCCAGCGGGGCCGGGGGAGGGGAGTGGTGGGGAACGGCCCGGATGGAGGCGCCGTGGCCTGGGCCGGGGGCGGCAAACACTCACAGTAACCCATCCAATTACAGCACAAGGCAGCCTGGAGGTGCACGAGGTGGCAGTTGCAGAGGAGGGGGGGCCTGGCAGCTCCACCACCACCAGGTGGGCGAACCTCAGCGGGGCACACGGGCCATGGGGCCACAGGGGGGTGGGTGCAGTGGGGGCTGGTGGTACGGGGGAGTGGGCACCCAGAGGCCTGCAACCAGCAACCGACAGGGTCCACCAGGGGCAGGGTGGAGGGGGGTAGGCAGGAGGGGCTGGAGGGCCCGCAGCGGATCCCACAGCACACCCAACCATCAGGGGCCCCTTCCATGGCAATCATCAGCCGGGGGGGGCATGCCACGACAGGGCAAGGCAGGGGGACCCCACAAGGGGCAAAGGGGAGCAGGCACACTATGGGGGTCACCCCACCAGGCACCCCAGGCATCGGGGAGAGTAGGCTGGATGCCCTAACGATGCATCCAGACTCCCGTTCACAGACCAGGCACACACTCACATGAGGGGAGCGGTTGCCGGCAGTGTGGAGTGGACCCGGGAGATGTGGGCCAGGAACCGGTGCCGGAGGGAGGACCTCAGCAGGGAGCTGCTGGCAGAATCACAACAGTTAGCTGAGGTGCACTCCCGCAAGCTCGCTCGCATACACCAGGGAGCTCATCAGAGGGGAGGGGGAAAGGGACCAGGAGATCCTGGCTGACATGATGGCCTGGTCCTGCACCGAGCACCTCTGGGACAGGCGCCAGGCTGCCACCCTCCAAGGCAAGCAGTGTCGTGCCTGTGACAGGCTGGAGGGTCAGGCCACACGGCTCATGGGGGAGGCCATGGAGGTCCTGCGGCATGACCCCCAGCGCGACAGGCCACGCCATGCCACAAAAAGAGGGCCAGCAGCTGACCAACACCATGGTGGCTTCCCACTGGTGCTAGTGCCCCCCCCTGCACCTCGGCCACCCGTGGTTCCCCCAACAGCAACCATATCTGGGCCTGGTCCACGGAGTCTGACTCCCCCACATGGGGCAGACGGACCCGCTTGCAGGGCTGCCCGTCCAGCCCGCACCCCCTGTGGTCCCTCCCCCACTGCCACCCCGACCCCTCCACTGAGCGGAGATGCCCCCACCCCAAGACCATGCACCCCAGGTCGAGCAACCACCCATGGTGGCCGCTCCACCCCCAAAGGTAAGGCTGCAGCACCCCGGGCCCCTGGGGGTTGTGGGGTGCAACACCGGGGGCAGGCCCAATGGGAATCCAGGGAACCGTGTGAGGCGGGACCCCAGTAGGGAACACATTGTGGAACCCACACTGAGCACACACGGTACACGGGATGGGAAGCGACAGCCATTGCCAGGGGCGTGTGTACCTGCACGGTGCAGCAGTACGTGACTGGGCAGATGTCATGAAATTATGGGCATCCCGTCCCAGGGGGGCACCTTCAGGGAGCGCCCTACGGCACATGCCATGTTTGTGTGGGGAGTAGGGGGCTCCCTGGACCCCTATGGGGCACCCAAGTGCCAGTGCACCGACAAGGGGCAGAGGTGAGTGCACACGGTGATCCCATAACCCATTCTTGCTCCTCCAAGCAGGGACCAACAGCGGAGGCTGGTGTGGAGCGGCCAGTGGATGACAGGGAGGCTGAACCATCAGCCCGGAGAGCCCTCTGGTCAGCTGTGGCCAGGGCATGCCAACCAGCGAGCTCTGGTGGTGTGGCCAAGAGGGGGAGAGGCTGCCCCAGACATTGACCCCCACCCCCTTTCATTGTACCTGTCCCCTCCAATAAATGTGTTGTACCTATACCTTGCAGTCACTTGCTCTATCCGCGGACATGGGGGTGGGGGGTTGTGCAGCATGCAGGGGGACACTGGCAGTTTGGTGGCTCTGTGCATTCCCTGGCCAGCTGGAGGGGCCGGAGGCTAGACCAGCAATGCCTTATGTAGTTGGCTGGCAGGCATGTGCGGGGCCAACACAACCCACGGCCGACAGCGAGGGGAGGGCGCTCACCACTGGGCAACCCACAGGACCCATTCCCTGGACCAAATAGGCCACACATGGAATGGAGGGCCGGATGCAGGTAACAGGTAGGGCCCAGCAGTTTGGAAGGGAGTTCCAGGCCTACAAACATGGGTGTGAGTCCGGCACTGGCCAGCGGTCAGCTGCCCAGGCAGCAATGCGGTGGCAGATGCCATCCCTGTTCCCCTCAGAGCTGCGCAGGGACGCCCCTCCCTGGGCACATTGGTACGTGGGCACTGGTCCGGCCCAGAGCTCCGGTGCAGGGATGCCGTGGAGCCCAGCAGGATGCGGCATCGGACAGATGCCCGCTTCGCTCATCACATGAGCACTGCCCTCCTGAGGTTTGCTGCCCTCCGCTGCCGTGTGCCCAGGAGGATGGACCACCGATTCTGCGGGCGGAGCAGGGTAATCTGCCAGAGCAGCATGCACAGCAGCAGGAGGCCCACACCCAGGAGGTGCAGCAGCACGGCCCTGAGTAGTGGGTCCTCATCCCCCGGCAGCATGGTTCTGCTGCTTCCCACTCCCTGCCTCACTCCGCTGGCACGGGCTGTGAGCGCGGTGCACTCCGCTGTCTGGTCTGTGCCCATGGCCCACTCTCCCTTGGTATCGCGGGAGCTTCTCCGTGTGCACCCAGCCCAGGATTGCCGTTCTCTGTGTGCTGCACGGTCCCATGCTGTAGCCCCTCTGCACCACGCCCGACCAACTGCAGTGTGTTCCTTATGTAATGTGTAGGCTGGTGGGGGCAGGGCAGTGGTTGGTGCTGTGCAGGGGGTGTGCTAGGGCCGCAAGCAGGTGCCGGGTCCAGTTGAGCATCCCCATGAGCGGGCCGGCCACATGCCCACTGGGGGGATGGGACCACACGCACCCCTGGGTACTCCTGCCTCCTCAACCACACTGCCATCCCCCCAGCCTGGGTCCGCCTTTGCAAGCTGCAGCAGTGCCCACTGTGGATGCAGTGCCTGGCTCGGCTCCACGGCCTGGCGCAGTGCCTGGCCATGGCCCCCTTTCTTATCTAGGCAGCTGTGCAGCATCCCTGCTGTCCTATGTGTGGGTTGCGGCACCCTGTCCACAGCGGGCCTGCCTATCTGTGGCATGCAAGGCCATCTGTGAGCGAGGATATCTGCTCGGTGTGTGCTTGTCCCAGTTGCGGCATCCCTCCGTCTCCTGCCTGTTGATTCCCTGGAGCGAACCCCACTGCTGCCATGGCTGGCCATTCTGCGGGGCCCTCATCCGGGGATGTCAGGAAGGGGTGGTCTCCCTGTGTGGATATGCTGCTGGGGGCCCTCTGGCTGAGCCCCGACATGCAGCTGTTGGTGGGTGACCCCGTCGGCGGGGGATGGCTTCCGGCTCCTGTTGCGGTACATGTGGACGTTGGGTCACCAGGTTGGGGCCCTGGTGTGCCGGGCCTGTTCCCTCGAGCTTGCCTTCGCCCCCCTGTGCCAGCCTCCTTGGGGGCACCTGTCCACCATTGTGTTGCAATGGACCGCTGCGGAGGTAACGTCAGCTCGCCTGCTGACAGAGCTACCCAGGTACGGACTCGCCTTGCTGTCTGGGGGCCCCTCTGTTGCTGCCCTGTACACCGGCAGCCTCCTGCATGCACGCGGCATCCCATGCTCACCCTCGGACGTGGGGACCCTCCTGTGGGACCTGGGCTTGCTGTTCTCCGAGGTTGGTGGCCTGCTCCGGACCGGGGACCCTATCACTGTGGAGCTCGCCACCCTTTGATCAGTGAGGGATCTTCCAACTGTATGGGCTGCGGCCGCAGGTGCAGATCCGCTCCTTCTGCACTACCTGATGGATGCTCATATGTGCACCCAAGGCTTCTGAAGGGGCCTGTTCACCTGGGAGAATCTGGCGCCAGGGTCACCGCCCCGGGAGTGCTCACCAGACCATCCATGAGCAGCCCCTCGCCGCCACCCACTCACTGTCACCCTGGTGCCCGGGACGGTGCATAGCCTCACCCCCACGCCTCCGAGAGGGCTGTGCGCTGCTGTCTGCTTCGCTGCTGGCTGCCGCCTGGAGTCCCTAGACCCCATTGCCCCCTCTGTGTGACCACTGCCCCTTCCCACTGGGGCTGCCCAGGTGCCCTCACCTGCCCTACATGGGCACTCCTGTGTCCTCCTGTTGTGCCTCTTGTGCCCGGTCGTGGGTGCCCCAGTGCCCCCCTGCTCTGTCTCTCTGTGCTTGGGGACCTGCTTTCCCCCAGCTCCCATAAAATTGTTATGTGATGGTCTGTCCTGTGTTGCCTCTGTTGCTGCTGTGGTGTCTGGTTGTCCCTTCCCCTTTGGCAGCACTCCTGCCCCCATCTGTGTGGTTGTGTGCAGGGTGTGTGTTTGATGTATACTGGGGGGCTCCGGGCCTGTGGGGTGGGCACCGGCTGTGAGGTGTGTGTGTTCCCCTGGTTGCTTCCCTGCTGGGTGCTACTGCCTGGGGTCGCTCGAGGGGTGGTATTGGTGGTGGATGGTCACCCAGACACCCCCTGGTCTTGCCTGTGTGTTGGTGTGGCCCTGACCCTCCCCTCCGCTCCCCTTAGCTGTTGCCCCCTCTTGGTGTGGGCCGTGGTGGTGGCGATAGATGGGCGGTGGCACCATGGGTGCTGGGCGGCTGAGCATGAGTAGGGGTTGATGTGGACCCGGCCTGTGGACTGACCGATCCCCCTTCATGCAGGGGCCGGGGTGCTCCTCGGGGGGGTGGCTGTCAGCATGTGGGGTGGGTGGTGTCACTGCCCCCGGCCCTCCCAGGGTCTGTTGGTGCGGGTGTTCCCCATGGCCCTGTCCCTTCTCTCCTGCAGCTACTGTTGTCATGCTGCTGGCGATCTTGCACCTGGGTGCGATGGTGCAGCAGCTGGAGCGGGCGGCATGGGACATGCGGGTGGCAGGGCGGCTGTTCGATGGCATCCGTGAGTGTGCTGCCTGTTTGCTGGGCCCTGTGCCTGTGTGCCTCTGTGGGGGGGTTCTGTTCCTTCCTGTGTGCCCGGGGCCGACTCTGATGGCTGTCTCCTCTCCCTCTGTCCCATACAGTGCAGGCCATGATCACAGAGCAGACCCGGGAGCAGGGGGAGTTGTTGGAGCTCCTCCTATACATCCTGGAACGGCTGCACCGGCTGGACCATGTGCAGGCCGAGCGCTGATGCTGGGCCCTGGGTCGCTGGCCCTATTGACCGGGGTTCAGTCCCGGGCCTGCCTCTGCTGGCGCTGTTCCCCCCCTCCTTCTGTTGCCCCATCCCTGCCCCGTGGTTGTTGTCCCCTGTTGCTGGTTCCCCATTCAATTAAAGGCTTGTGTGTTCCTTTCCTGGTGTGGTCATGTTGTGCTTTGCTGTGACCTCTCCCCTTGTGTGGGTGCCTCTGCGGGGTGTGCGGGGTGCCTGTGTTGTGCAGGTGCTTTCCCACCTCCTGGCCCCCTGTAGGCTGTGTTCCCATCCCTGTGTGCTGCTGTTGCCTGTAGTGTGTGTGCAGCTCTGCTCTGTGTGTGCGTGTGTGTAGGGGAGGGGGGGCCTGGCACCAGGCGATCTGGGCTCTGTGCCAGGGCTGTCTGGAGCCGGCTCCATTGTAGCGGTTGTCATACCATCTCCCTCCTGCCCCACCCACATGGGTCCTGGCGGCTGGGGGGCAGGGCCACGTTGCGCGGCTTTGTTTGCCCTCAGTCGACCATGTTGTACCGTCCCTGTGCCGGGCAGGGCTTCCCCGCCAGTCCCGGCTGTCCGTGTACTTGCACGGGTGTTTGCCGGGTGTTTCCCAGGNGACCATGTTGTACCGTCCCTGTGCCGGGCAGGGCTTCCCCGCCAGTCCCGGCTGTCCGTGTACTTGCACGGGTGTTTGCCGGGTGTTTCCCAGGATGGGTGTTTGGGTGCTGGGTGTTTGTGGGCCCCTCCCCTTTCCTTCCCACTACCCCTGAGGTACTGTCCGTGTACATGTCTCCCTGCTTGGCGCCATTGGGTGTTCACTGGGTGTGCTCACCCACCTATCCACACCCATCCACACCCATCTCCACCCATTGGCGCTGCTGTGCCGTCCGTGTAAAAAAGGCCTATGATGAGACAATGAACCAAACTCCTATGCCTACAAACCCCAGTGCAAACAATGCCTGAGTCAAAGTAGTGGAACCCTTTTGAATTCAGTGTAACTAAGAGACACATTAGACCCGTAGGGTGTCTTTAGACATAACAAAGATCGGGTGTCAAAACCCCTAAGCATGTGTTTGGCTGTTGTGTGTACTAAGCACCATAACAATTCTAACACCAGTTTGGCCACCCATTGAACACACGATGTGAACACCATTGCATAACAAGGACAATTTGTGTGTTTTGTCTGAACACGTGGCCAATGTTGTGTCTAATAATATTGTGTGGTGTGTTAGCAGGTACAACACGGGGAACAAGGTGGCAGCGCTTGCATGCTGAGATCAGGTGGGGAGCAAAACACCAATTTACCCCAAGATGGGCTGTGTGTCTAAGCAGCGCCACATGGTGAACACAGGGCCAAACTGGTGTTCATAGCAAGGTGAAAACACACATTCAGACACCCGTTGATGTTATGTCTAAAGACACTGTTCGTGTTTAAACAACCCTGAAATTTACACACTGGTAGAGTCTAGACATCATATTGTAGTTTTGGAACTCTAACTGGTGTAATGGGTTTGTTTTCTTACTATCTCAGCTTATCTGATGCTTTGCACTTGCATTTGTACATTTCAGAAAGTTGGGGGGGAAGGGGAGTTGGACGAGACCAACCTTGAACCTAGCAATCTCTTATTATACAAGATGAGCGCAATACAAAATCAGAAGAAACCGAATAACCGTGAGGGTTGGGGATGTATGTTCAAACACAAGATACATCAATAAAAGTAGCCAAAAGGACATTGTACTTTCTGAAATTGTTTAACAGTTAAACATGTTTTCTCCTTAAAATCAGAATAACTTCCTTGCTTTAAAGTGTTTGTTCTTAATTTGCACCAGAATAAGTAAGTCCATAAAAGGGAAATGGTTAATTGAAAGGCTGGAAATTGGCATAACAAGGGTGGCAAGGCATATTTCATTGCCACATAAACAGAAACTGAGCAGCAGGTATTCTTACATCAATGATCTGTACGGAAGTTCTTAAGGTACCAAGCTCAATTATTGTATTATTTCTTCCAGGGGTGAACAAATTCTTCTGCTGTCGCTGCTTCTTGGTTCCACTCGTTCAGTTTTGTTGTTCTTTGGAATCTCTTACTCATTCACTGGACACAGTGTGTGGCTGATGCTGTTAGCTTCATTTTTGCTTAATTGGCCGTATTTTTGTTTGACACAATAGTGATAATGGATCTCTTGCCATACGACTGTCTTTCTAATGCCAATCCATTCCTTTTGCTGCACAGCCAACTGGGGTCCTCCTCAGATTTGGGGAAAACATGAGTTGGCATTTGGCTTTCAATTATGGCAACACATTGCTTAATGGTCTTTCAGCATAATTCCTGCCTTAAATATAACTCTCTTTTATTTGTTGTTGTTGCTTGTTTTTATTACTCCCAGCACAGTCTGTTTCACCTCTTATTGTGCTAACACATTTTTAATAGAAACTAAGATACAATGTTTGAATGGGACCCCCACTAAGAACAGCCCCAATATGTGGTAAATAGAAGCCGTAAGAGGCCATAGTAAGTAGTTTTAATTCTTGCCTTTTGTTTTCTCTTGCTTATAGTCAAAGACGCTTTGTAGACTTTATGGACCAAATTTATCTTTGGTGTAAATGCCATTGGTTCAAAAGAATTTACCTCCTGGATATATTTGGATCTGTAAATTTAAAAAACAATACAAAACAAAAACCCTGAGCTGGATAATTTTATGGCTGCTAATTACATTTGTTGCTATGCAAGCTAAGATAACGATAAGGGTAATCAAATCTCATGCTTCAGGGCAGATACTTGTCACCTGTGGATGTCAGGAAGGAATTTGTTCTTTCCCCATGCACAGAACTAAGGGTGTAATCACACATGCAGCAATTATCTGGATTTTTTAAAACTGGTTCTCAATAGTTCGCTGTTAACAAGTCCTGTTGCATTCACATGCATGCCATACCGATTTTAAGTACAGCGAAATAATGCATTCAGACCTTCTTTTAGTGCGTGCTTACCCGGCTGCTCAGTACGGTTCAGTTACAGGAAGTGGCCTGTGGGGAGCCAGAAGGTTGCTACTTTGTAGCAAAGTACAACTTTGCTACAACCTTTGCTGCAACTTTGCAAACTTTGCAACAACCTTTGCTACAACCTTTGTAGCAAAGGTTGCTACTTTGTAGAATCAGGGAGTAAAGAGGGAGAGCCTGAGGCTGCTGGAAAGAAGCCCCTCGCATTCTCTCCCTGGTTTCTTTCCGGTATCCCGCTGCTGCTACTGCTGCAGCACTACGGTAGAGGCAGAGGCAGATGATTGAAAGTCCCTTGGAGGGAAGAACTTTTTTGGGGAGAAGCATGGAGGGGAAACATGGAGGGGAAGAACTTTTTTGGGGAGAAGCTGGCTGCAGCCTGCACCCAGCGAGGCAACTACAGGGCTCCAGCTGGTCTCACTGCTTCCGGTAGGGGCAGGAGTAAAACAGCGCACTTGGAAGCACGGTTGCATTCACATCAGAAAAGATTACACACTAGTTAAAACCAGTACGATGTTGCTTTCACACTGCTGTTAAGTGCGGATTTATTGAAAACGGACAGCAAAAAGGTAGGTTTGAGTAGCTTTTCAACACGCATTGCTTTAGTGCGATATTGACTACATTTAATCGAATTTAGGTGTTCAGACAGGCATGAAACATTCGTTTTTTTTAAAAAATCGCACAAATCAGAACGTCTGAATCCCCCCTAAGCAATTAGCTAGATATATTGTAATTGTTGGATGGGTTGGGTTTTTCTCCAATGCATTATGCAGCAACCATAATCAGAATGCTGCATAGGGTGACCAGTGGTCTGATCCAATAAGAGAATTTCTAGATTACTGCATAGAAAAATAAAAAGTCAGATGGGAAAAAATAATGATTCTTCTGCATCTTGGAAGCAGATTTTATAGTGTTGTAAATGTCTGAATTGCCTATCTGCTACCAGAGTCCAGGATGAGGCAACAGGGAGCTGTTAGCTAAAATATGGCACGAAGATTGGCATTATGAGTGTCCAAGTGAGGGTGACACATTGCATTTCTATTTAGACTCTATGAGACACATCTGCATTCTAGGAGTATTGGGTCCCAAGGATTATATTTGTGGTCATCCGCCATGTTATATTAACATAGATGGCATCAGCTAGGAAAGCAATTGGAAGACACGGGAAATCAGCCTTGCTGCCCACATCCAGGGAATAGCTCTCTGATAATCCTAATAGAGAAGATTACATTTGCCAGGAAAATAGGAGCTGAGATTGTCAGTATTCCATTTCATTCTCTACAACTCTCTGCTCCTTATAAGACTTAATCAGCAGCTAACAAACACCAGCCTCTATCCATACAACAGACCATCGTCACTCTAGTACTTGTACTGAGACTGGGATTTAGCAGTGATTGGCTTGCCTAGTTCCTTTTGTGAGGTCCCTGATTCCCATTTCCCCTTTCACAACCACTGTTTTCTTGTTTTTGTCTCCACAGCAAAGGAGATCTGTCATCTACTAGATTGGCTTCTACCTGGAGCCAAATGAAATTTATTCACTGGTGAAACAATGTATTGGCAGTTGTCCTATATACCATGCACTTCTGTTTCAAATGTTGTTAATGATCAGTAATAAGGTGAAAACAGACATGCACCTTACGTCCACTTTAACACCACTTAAGCACTGTGTTAACATTTCTTATGCACGTTGCATGGCTGCCTAGGGCGCCAATACAGCCCTGAAACAGGCATAAGAAATGTTAAAGTGAAGTTACATGCATGTCTGTTTTCACCCATTCCCATTGTCTTTCATTGGTCATTTATACACATACACATACATTAAGGGTTCATAAAGAGTTTCACGCTTTTTGCCATTTTTAACATTCCCTCTTTGTCATAGTTTATCACAGTACTATAGAACCCCCTCCAAAAAGTTTGGCATACAAATCACACCCCTACACACATTTTTCATACCAGTAATGTTAGAACCCTGTTCATTATATGTAAGAAATATTTTTTTCAAACATAGAAATAGAATTGAAAGATAAGTAACAAGAAACTTTCTGATATTTTCCAAAGCTACCCATCAGCTAATTGTCACCTTTTTTATTTTCCACAGTCCTCTCTAGTCTGTATCTGCAGCCATAAGTTCTGCCTCCATCTGCGAAACGTCAGGGACTCTGATACCAAAAAATAGGGAATCAAGCTAGAGTAGCAGTCCACTATTGAGTGGTTGCTTCTTTAGGCCCCAATTCTAAACACAGGCCCTTTTCAAACAAGACACACCCATGTATGTCCACTGTGTGGGCATGCGTAGGTGTGTCTCATTGCACAGCTGCGACCGGTGGGTGGGCGTGCATGCATGCTTCCACATACCATGCATTCCCCACCCACCTCCACCCATCCCCTCCGTACGGTTTTTGCCAGTTGCTCCATGTGGGAAGATGCTGGGGGGATGGGTGTGTGCCCATGTGCACCCGCCCCCTCGCACTGCCCCCNCACCTCCACCCATCAACACGCATGGCGCAACCACCGTTTTTGCTAGTTGCTCCATGTGGGAAGATGCTGGGGGGATGGGTGTGTGCCCATGTGCACCCGCCCCCTCGCACTGCCCCCACAGCCATAGCCTGTTTGAAAATGGCCACAGTTGCTTATGAGTCTCATTATAATCAATGGGACTTACTCCTGCGCAAGTATGTTTAGGATTGAGCCCACATTCTGTATACCTTCCCTTGGCCTTGGAGGAAAACTTGTGTGTGTGTTACAGATCTGTATGGAATGCAGAGTAGGGTGACTCTGGAAGCAAATGGAAGCCAACAATAGGCACAGGAAATAACCAGAATACGAGGACAGCAAGGAGGAAAAATGGAGCAGAATAGGCAAAAATAAAGGTAAATGGGAGGAGGTCTATAGAGAGAGAGAGACAGAAAAACAAGCAAATGTCCCTGTACCTGCCTAAATACCCACATGCTAAATTATTATGCCAGAGAAGCAAACATATGCTTGTGACATCACATTGTGATGAGTGCTCCCTCCCCACCTTATCACCCATTGTCACAACTTTGCTAACCCTCCCTCTTGCATGGCATAATTTATGGGCAGTCCCTGACTAGTGACTAGGCAGTGGCACAGCAGAGAAACATCTGGGGGTGACTAGGGTTTAATTTGTGCCAGGAATTGCCAAGACTCAGCCCTGGTGCCTCTGTTCATAGTTTAACCACCTCTTCCAGATCCTGTCACTGCTGCTACTCTGAATAGCCCCATCCACAGAAGCACCAACCTTGTCCCCAGTGTCTCCCCAAAAGAACGAGGGCTAATTGCCAGACAGCTGATTGGTTCCAGTGCCAGCATCAAGCTTAATCCATTCCTGAGCAAGGACTGGCAAAGGTAAGGGTGGGAGCAGAGGCTGGTGGATTCTTGAACCTGCCAGGACAACTCCATCATCTCCTCCTATATAGTCCCCATGATTCTGGATGGATATCAGGGGTGAGACTTCTAGGACAGACTTGAGTCCTGGTACTCCCCATATACAGCCCCCCAGTACTCAGCTGTCCCATTCTCCCCAACCCAAATTTATTTATTTTATTTATTTATATAAAATGTGTCTCCCGCCCCTCCTGCCCCATATAGGGAAAGCAGGTGATGGGGGGAGGGTAAGTTTGCCCCCAAACTGCAGAGGAAGAGGATTGGGACTGAAAGACCAAGGCAAAGTGTGGGTGCATGGAACCTAAGTTGTAAGTGAGCACAATATGTGAAACAGTACAATGTCTTTACTGTTTACATGGTGCACAAGAGGAGGCTTAACTTACAATGTCCGTGATTTTTTTAGCATGAGTGAATTTCCAAGAGCCTTACTCCTTTCTTAAACTGAAGGTTTTTTTACCCTAGAATTTCCCTGTTTTTTGAAAGGGAAGTACACTATAATTTTTTCTTCAGTTCTCAAACTTTGTACTAATGAACAACCATTTCCCTATATTGTACATTTTTCTTGACCTCCATATAGAAATTATTTCTCCAGATGAACCAATCACTTACCTTTCCTATTTCTTTAAGCCACTCTTAATGGGTTTTTACCCATCACCTTGATGACAGAGGCCATTGATCAGATGGTTCCAAGGCATCCACTTCTCAGGCGGCAGCACCAAAGGCCTCCCTGGTTTTCAGAGGGGCTGTGAGTGCTGAAGTAGGAGGGGTTGCGGTTGGAGCGATGGTGGTACAATTCGCGTACTGAGGTCGACAGATTGTGACATAGAGCTAGTTTATGAGTCTATGCCATGGCTATGTGGGCAACAAAAAAGGAGTTTTTGCTACCCTCATAGCATCCACAAAATCCCGTCCAGCAGAGCTGTTCCGAGTGGTGCAGTTAGGGAAAGTTATTGAATGGGTGGTGGCCTGGCAGTTGCAGGAGTATCTGGATCATGTCGGTTTTCTTGATTCCTTGCAGTCAGGATTTCGTCCAAGTTATGGCACCAAGACTGCACTTGTGGCATTGGTCGATGACCTGTGCCAGGAATTAGATAAGTGTTGTTTGGTCCTGCTGGTTCTATTAGATCTGTCAGCTGCTTTTGATACCGTGGTGCTTGGGGATTATTTTTTATCATACCAAGACCTCTTGTGTGGAGTCCTCCAGGGTTCTGTTTTGTCCCCTCTCCTGTTCAATGTGTAAATGCAGCTGCTTGGCAAGGTTGTCAGGAGGTTTGGTGTGCGATGTCATTAATATGCTGATGGCACCCAGCTTTACCTCTCTTTTTCATCAGACCTAGGCCCAGCTTACTGAGTGTCTGGCGGCTGTGGGGGATTGGATGAGGGCAAATCAACTGAGGCTGAATCCCAACAAGACAGAGGTGATGCTGGTGGGTAAGGCGGTGGGGATGATGGCCCTCATCATTGATGGGGTCTGTCTTCTGCTGGTTCCATAGGTATGGAGTCTGGGGGTGCTCCTTGATTCACAGCTCCACTTGGATGCTCAGGTGGAGACTGTGGCAAGGAGTGCCTTTTGCCAATTACATCTGTTGTGTTGGCTTCGGCCGTATGTTTAGAACTCTGATCTGGCCACTGTCATCCATGCTTTCTTCACCTCTAGGCTAGACTACCGTAACACACTCTACATGGAGCTACCCATGGTGATGGTTTGGAGACTGCAGCTGGTGCAGAATGTGGCGGCCCACCTCTTGGTGGGATTGGGCCGCCAGGAACATATTACACCAGTTCTTCGGTCACTGCACTGACTGCCTATAGTCTTCCAGGCCCGATTCAAGGTGTTGGTGCTTGCCTATAAAGCCCTAAATGGCCCTGGCCCAAACTACTAGCAGGACCGCCTCACCGCTTGAGTCCTGGATTGGCCCCTGCGGACATTGGAAGGTGCTCTCCTCGAGGTTCCCTGAGTCTTCCAGGGGCCACAATGGGGCAGGCTTTCTCAGTGGCTGCTCCTCAGCTGTGGAACTCCTTGCCAAAGGCACGTTTGGCCCCGGATCTCCCCTCTTTTTTATGTAGTTGTAAAAACCTGGCTGTTCCACCTGCCCTTTGATGGGGAGGGTTTGGTTTAGGGATAGGGTTTGGCCTTGGGGTTAGGTTTTAATCCTCCTGCTTTGATGTTTTTATGTTTTTAATGGTTTTATTGTTACTGTAAGTTGCCCCAAGCTGCTGTGCAGGAGGGGAGGGGTATCAAATTTTGGAATAAATAAATAAATCCCACCCTTTCCCCCCATCATTTCACTCTATGTGGCTATATACATGTCAATCTGCCCTTCCCTTCCATTCTTTGGGCACATTGTGCCTTCCCCTTCACTGCCTTTAACTCTCTGTGTGTGTTTTCCAAGTTCCTTCCTCTGAACTCGATCTTCCCATGAACCAAACTCACAAATACCGGCACATTTATAGCAATCTAACATGGTAACAACAAACAGAACAACCCCCCATTCCCCGAACAAGGGGGCCCTCTCCAAGTCTTGGAGCCAACAAGCAACAGAATAGAAATCATTATAATGGTTGCTCTGGCACTGCTATAGAAATTGCTACCACAGAATGTCATCGTTGAAAGGGATCTTGCGGGTCATCTAGTCCAACTTCCTGCTTGGATGCAGGAGCACTCCAGCTACAGTGGAGCGCCAGTGATTTGGAGCACTAATGATGTTTAAAATCCTGTGAACACAGCAGAGAGAAGCTTCAGTCACCACGTGTAGGAACCTGGAAGTAGCGGAAGCATGCGCTGCAAGTCCTGGGGGCAGGTCTCAGTGAGACACTCCAGAGTAGTGGGGCCCACAGCTCAGTATGTTTACACTGGTCCAGTCTCCACATGCAAACGGACTCCTGAGGCTAAAGCACTCTGCCAGTCCTAGGGCGTTTATAGACGAGACAAAAAAGACGGCTGATCCTTTGATCAGCCGCCTTTCTTGCCGCTCGTCTACTTGCTTGCCCTGCTTTTTAATCCACGTCGGAGGGGGCAGGTGAGCTTTACGCCGCACTTCCTGGCTCCGCGGCGAGTGCGCATGCACAGAAGCGTGCGCATGCGCACTCGCACTCTGCGCCGTGTCTGAACATCAGACACGGCATGCAGAGACCGCGCGGGGAGAAAAGCCGACATTTAGTGATCCCGCTTGTAAGCGGGATCGTTTATAAACGCCCCTAGTGTGACATCAGCCCAGGGTCTCCAATGGCATGGCTCCAACTCTGTCAGCCTCCCCCAGTGAATCTGGCACATGGGTGACATAACTTAAAAATCTCACTCTCTCCATTGTATAACATGGGGATTTCAAAACATCATAACTTAAAACCTACATGACAGATTTTAAAAATGTAAACTCAGGAGCACACTACAATGTACACTTGAATTTTCTTACAGCTACACCTCCAGACAGATAACTTAAAATAAACTTTTCTGTGTCAAACCCCAGAAAAAAACAGTTCTGCCTCCAAAATTCAAAGTCCTATAACAATTTCTCAACCAATCTGTCTGAAACCTAGACAACTTCTACTCCTCACCCAAGCAACCCTTCCTTCAAAATTTCACAGTGATACAATAATTTACAATTTTATAATGAGTAGAATGTGGGTGATTTTAACAGAGTGATGCAGCCACCTTAACAATAGATTTGTTCCTGTGACTCTATAATAAATAATAATTAATAAACAAGTCTGAATCTGCTACTAGCGGTGGATGAGATCATTGAATGGCTCCTTCACAAACACTACACTGCTGAGCAGGCATACAAAGTCCTACATGTAGCAGGCTTTAATCTCATAGAAGCCATTGGAAGTTAAAGGCACTTTGCATCTTGCAAGGTGCTTAGCATTTTCCAGGACTGAACCTGGGAAGCTAAGTCCTGCGTACCTTATTCAAATATTCCCATTTTTTTGCTGTGCATGTTCCCAATGAAGGCAAGGATAATTCTGTCATTCCCTACAAGGGAAGCAGATCAATTGACTATGATACTTGCATAGAGAATAAAATGAGTGGAATCTGTCCCAAATGTAACCTTGGCTTCAGTGGGATCGTGCTCCAAAACAATGATTCACATGGGTACAGGTCTGTTGGATCAAGCCATAATTTTACATGGTTTTAATGAAAAGATCTAACAATATTGATTAAATGAAATCCCCATTTCCCAGGTGATATAATTCTGGAGTAAATGTATGAAATATTTTACTTATCTTTTTAGTACTTAATGAATGGAGTCAAGGCACAGGTGAACACAAAAGGCTGGCTGTTTGTATTTTTGCATTGCCAGCATGACAGATTGTATAGTAAGCAAGTCATTGTGCCTGGAACTAGACCAGCAGAATGCTGACAGATAGGTATTTGTGGAGTGCATTCTTGACAATGAAAATAAGCCATCACTGATACAGCGACCTGGACTATTAATGTGCCATCTTTCTTCTCATGAGGAACACAGACGGCTAAGAGGCTTATCCAGTCAGCATGGGTTTCAGCTTTTGAGATGCTGAGAGCCATCAGAGATCAGTCTCCTTGTGAAGTGTGTGTATGGGGGGGGGGGCTAACTGCAATATAAAACCCAGTCCACCCCGCTTCCTACCATTTAATGTTTGATTGCAAGAGGTCAGAATGCTAAATAGTACCTTCAGCTGGATTTTTCTAAGGGGCTATATGGTTTCATGAATCACATAATAGCATTGGTGGGTAAGGATGCTAAATGCAACCATTTATCATTACACAGACTGATTTCCACAAGCATCAGAGGGACCATTTCTTCCGTCCACAAGTAGCAAAGACTACTACGAGGGCTTCTCGCTCACTAGGTATTGGCTGCTAGCAGAGACAGGTTGCTGGACTTTATGGATCAAGCGTATACTATACTGTGTTATATTTTCTATTTTCAAGGATTTGCAAAGCTGAAATGTTCTTCCCATTCCTACCTGTTTCTAAACACAGATCTAGAAAACGTAGAGCTGGCATGGACTGAGGTTGTTTTATCTGTGCTTCTATCATGAATGCTTCATGAAGCTTCACTATTGTACTTTGAATTATAGTGTTTGTTCTGTTGTTCAACTTCCTATTTAGTAGGGATGGGCATTACAGATTCAAATTAATCCATAACTGCCCGTAATGGGATGTTATGAATTAATCCACACCAATCTGTAATACACCCCTCCCAGTTACAGATCCAGAGTTGCAAATCCAGATCTCCTCCCACCCTCATCCCCTGGGGCCCTAGAGTGTACTTACCGGCCTTGGAGGGTTTGATTGAAACACCACTGCTGCTGTGGGGGCTCCGGTAGGCTCCCTCACCGTGGGCTGCTCCCTGCTCTGAATCGCGCATGTGCAAAATGGCCATTGCCCTTAACCAAAATTGCAGCAAAGTCATTTTGCCACCATCATTTTGGTTAAGGGCAGCAACCATCTTGCGCATGCACAAAGTAGCCCCGGTGGCCATTTTGTACATGCATGATCTGGAGACCACGGCACGGGAGCCTACCAGAGCTCCCACAGCAGCAGTGGTTCTTTAATCAAGCCCTCTAAGGCTAGAAAGTACCACTCCGGGGTCCTGTGGAATGGGGGTGGGGGAGTCAAACCCAGTTCCCTGGGAGGGATTACAGATGGGAGTATGGATCAAGTTCCCATTGACTTCAAATGGGAAAATTTACCATTGACTTCAATGGGATCGGAATCCATAATTTAATCCACAACAGATCTGAATCTGTAATTTGATCGGAATGCCCATCCCTACTTTTTAGTACACTTAGCACTATAACACTATGGCAAAGGTGGGTAAATTTCCCTACCCCAAGAGTCACATGTCAAAATCTTCATATGGCCAAGAGTCACAAGAGTTGCATGCATGTAAGTGCACAGGAATTTCTCCTGTTTTTCGCTTGGCTGGTGGAGCTAGTGCTCTGCAGTCCTGGCTGCTGAGATTCTGAGGAGCAGCTGAAATTCAGCTGCTGAGACTCTGGTACTGGTAACTAAGGCCGCATTCACACCTGATGGTGCAGCAGCAATGCTCCCGTAACACAAAGACGCGGGGGGGGGGGGAATGAAGGCAGAAGCCAGTGCAAAGAGGATTCTGCCATGACTTCACTCACAAATGACAGGGCTCAAAGTCCAGCTCTGTCATTTGCGAGTGAAGTCGCAGTAGAACCCCGTTAACACAAGTGGTACTTCTGGCATCTGGCTCCTCCTCCTGCCACATCTTTGCCTCATGGGAGTCTTCACCATCACCACCGTTCAGGTGTGAATGCAGCCTGAGACACAGGACCAGTAAGTCCTAGAAGAGAAAGTTCGGCACTGGGAGTAGTGCACAGATGCACTCATCCAGATGAATCCCTAGCAAGGTATCCGACATGCTGAGGGAATGTGCATTCTGCATAATACCTTAAAATGAATTATGCTATTTTTCTCTCATCCAGCTAGCTCAATGACCCTGAGAAGGGTTAGATCCATGCTTCTACCTTCATCCTTTAGAATGGCTTGAACCCCCAGGGCAGTCGGAGAGAGCAGTCCTTGTGGTTCTGCAGAAATTGGCCACTATCTGGTCCTAAATTATTATTTTTTTCTCAATATGTACTTATTGCTTGTTGAAGTTCAGAACAACCTGACAATAATACATATAATTACTAAGAGAACCACTCTATGGGCAAAGAAGCTAACCATATTCCTATGTTCGGAGAGGCCTTGGCCTCTTTGCTGAGTCCTAAAAAGGTGGTTGCATGGGGTCACCACTTGCTTGCCAAGAACTGGACCATAAATCTCATTTTTCACAGGATTCTGTATAACATGGACCACAAGACATTTCTGTGAGTCTGAGCTGAATACACTGTGGAAAGGGGGGGTGGAAATTATTGTTGGTTTGTCTCTTTTAACTCAGGCCATGCCAATCAAGATGGTAATAGGGACATGTAGGAGGAGGTGTCTGAGGCATGAGCATCTCATTCGAGATATTAACACATCTTCAGCACTGCTAGTCAAGAGCTAGCAGTGCCTTCTTGGAGGTCCCCCATGTTAAGCGGGGGGCCACAATGGAGAGGGCATTCTCGGTGGCCGGGCCACACCTTTGGAATTCCCTCCCGGAGGAAGCTCGCCTGGCCCCGAGTCTTTTAACATTCTGGCGAGTTTGTAAAACCCGGCTGTTCACCCAGGCCTTTGGGAAGAGTGGGTTAGTGGGTTTTTATCCTCCTACCCTTCTTTATTACTTGTTATACATTTTTTTGTCCTTCCCTGTTTTAATTGTTAAGATTTTTATGACTGTTTAAAATATTTTAAATGTTGTTTTATTTGAAATTTGTTAGCCACCCCAAGCTGTTTGCAGGAGGGGCGGGGTAAAAATGTATTAAATAAATAATGTGTGTTCAAACGCATCCTTTAAGACATGTTAACCCTTCCAGGTGACCCACAAGTGTAGACATGTGAAGATGTGCTGAGGCTGATGAGGCGGTGGGGTGGAGGTGGAAGAGAGGCCAAGAGCTGAAGAGAAAGAGTTGGGAACCATCACACTGAAACGATAACTGAAGCCTTGGGAGAAGATAATATCAGATTTGTGTTATCCAGTTCCCTAATATCTAAAATACCACCGCTTCCCTCACGTCCCATCATGGCCTCCGAGGTCAGCTGGGATCACTCTCTTGCGGGTTCCATCTGCCGGCCATGCCTCCACAACAAGGGCAGACAGAAAGGCGTTCTCAGTGGCTGCCCCACAATTATGGAACTCCCCTTATTTATTTAAATTTGTATCCGTCCCTTCCCCAAAGGGTCAGGGCAGCTAAGAAGAAGTATAAAACAGTCCTTAAAAGCAAAATACAAAAAAAAATACCAACCATCCCACAACCCCCACAAAAACACCCAACACCACCTCCTCATATTCCACTCAAAGCCCCCTCACAATCCTACCCCGACCCTCCAGCAGCCCCTATCCTCTATCCCTGCCTGCCAAATGTCTTTACAGAGAGAAAGGTTTTACACCGCCTCTGGGTGACACTCCGGCATGGACTCAACCGAACCTCTGGGGCAAGGGAGTTCCACAGTATCGGGGCAGCGAGTCCTCGCTGTATGAACAAGACTAAGTGATGGTACCCACAGGGAGGTGCTCCCAGCCAATCACAGGGGCCACGATGGGACATGGAAGGACAGGCGGTCTCTCCGATACATGGGGCCCAGACCGTTTAGGGCTTTAAAGGTCAAAACCAGCATCTTGAATTGTGCCCAGAAAGCTCTAGGAAGCCGGTGCAGACTATGGAGTACCGGTGTAATACCTTACAGGATGCGAGTCGCCCCATTCTGCACCAGCTGCAGCGTCCGAACAATCATCAGGGGCAGCCCCACGAAGAGCGCGTTGCAGTAATCTAGCCTTCGAGGTGCATCTAAGCACTGAACTTGCTCATCTTCCAGAGGCAGTGTAGGGCCTTTTTATTTGGCCCGGCATTTGGCAGGCAGGGGTAGAGAAGGAGTGGGCTAGGGGATTTACTTGGTTTTATTTGGGCATTTTACTATTAGATTTTATTTTGTGTATTGATTGTTTTTATGTATTGTAACCCACCTTGAGCTTTAAGGGGAAGGGGTGGGATAAAAACGTGAATAAATAAGCAAATAACCAATATAACTTTTGTCTGACTGTGAAGTATTTTGAGACAACGCTAACATCTGAAGGAATGGCCAGAAAGAAGGGAGGATGACTTAAAAGGGCAAATTGTTATGTTCATCATCAAGTCATCTTGGAAAACATACAGAAAATAGCAAAAAACAGCAAGAAATTCAGCCTGTGCAGGCCAAATAGTTCACACCAAGTAAAAAATCCTCTGTTTACTGACAGCAGGAAACAAACATGTTACCAAAATCCATTCTTTTTCCCTTACCCACGGAAAGCTGACAGCACACCAAATCAGATACCACTATAGAAAGTGATGTACTAAATAGTAGGGGTGTGCATGTCATTTTTGTTATTACAGTAACAATAATGAAAATTGTTGGTTTTGTTATCGTTATTGCAATAATAAAAATGACAAATAATAATGAAAACAGAAATGAAAATTACATTTTATTTTAGAAATAAAGGGAAAAACTAAAATATATATTTCTGGCTATAACTTTTATGTTTCTTATTCAATTGTGATGAAACATGTGAAGATTGTACCCCCAATGGAGGGCACTATGTGTACCAACTTTCAAAATGATTAGATAAAAGGAACCGGTTTTAAAAGCAATTGAACATTGTGCTTTTAAGAAAAGCTCCATACACATTCATGGTTACATCTTTTTTAACTTCCATCCAATTTGCATGAATCCTAGGAATATTATGTCCCTCAATAATCTTAACACTCCTAACAATTTTCAGAAAGACTTGATAAAGGGTCCTGATGGTATAAGACATTAACTTGAAAATACATTTCCAGCTGTAACAGTTTTATATTCCATCCTGTTTACAAGATATTTGGCAGGAATGTATCACATACCTTCCCTGTCATCTCTGCCAAACTACAGGACAATTTAATAAAGGGACCCAATTTTATAAGCAATTGAAGTTGTCCCCTTGAAGACCATTATTCAGATAAATAGCAGCACATGCAGTTCCCGTCAGAGGCAGGCACCTGGCATGGCAGGGGGAGAGAGACTGTAGGTGGGAGGATGTGGAGCAACCCAAAAGACTGACAGACACATTCACTGGCCATTACTGCATGCTTCTAGCTTTACAGGACCAATCGGTAGTGGCTTTGAGGCGGGCATAGGGGGCGGCCCTCAGGCAGACATAGAAGGGACATAACTGGGACTTTGGGGATAGCATCCCAGAAATCAGGAGACATAGTTTACACATCCAGGCTGGCTAATTATCATCACAATCACATCCTGCAGCACTGTGACAGAGGACATTAGAGAATCTCTATTGACGCTTTCCTAAACAGATGCTTTTGACTTCCCAGTAACAAGTGGGGGAGAGATTTTGGGATGGTCCCAGCACAGAATGAGGATATTTGGTTGACATTTCTGCTGGCAAATTAGCATCACAAACTGATCTTATATCACAGTGACACAGAGAATCCCTGGCATAGGCTCCTTCTCTGCATATGCTGTGCAGGCATATAAAATTGGAACCCTTTATCACATCATTCTGATATTTGGCAGCGATGATCATGAAAGTATCATATACATCCCTGACAAATTTTATGTACACTGGTTGGACTAAAAAGATGTTACAGTCAGATGTACATTTATAAGTTAATTGCTTATACCACCAGTACCCTTTATCCAATCCTTCTGAAAGTTGACAGAAATAGTAAATATGGGAAGGGGTATAAATTTATCAAGTTTCATCTACATTAAATGTGAGTCAAAGAAGTTACACCTAAGAATGTATATGAAGACTTTTGCAAAATAAAATAATTCAACTGCTTCTACAATTGGATTTTTTTCTCCAGTCTTTTTGGAATTTGGTACACATAGTGCCTTCCATTGGAAATATAATCACTCTATGTTTCAGCCAAATATAGTGAAACACAAACACGTTACAGCCAAAAATGTGTTTTCCATTGAAACCAATGGAAAACGAAAACAAAAGCAAAAACAAAAACAACAATTTGATATTTGTCGGCACATCCAGAATGAGACAACAGTATATTGGATTTTAATGGCCGCACTCTTAATTCAAATTGGAATTAGGCTGGCAGGGGTAATTGCCTTTAAGCAATTTGGGTCCACTACTAACAAGATTAACGGATCAACTAAGTTCACCCGGGGCTTGGCCTGGATGTGCCCTCCAGTTCCAGTCCCAAAGCTTATTCACGTCTCCCCTTCAGTCCTTGGCTCGCAGCCCTGGTTAAAGGGGACAGTGTACTTTCCTGATGGAAGTAAGGATTTGGGAGCCGCCAGCTTGGGGACCGTGCATGTCCCTACCTGCCTTTGCAGGCACCCCTCCCAGGGATGCTAACCCCGGCGCTGGCCGTGCCTTGCCTCTGTGCCAAGTGTTGCGTCCCCATCTCTTAGGGAGATGACTCAGACAACTAGTTATTTCTTATAAAAACATCACAACAGTACTGGACCCCTGCCACTAAGGGGTCACCAATGATTACATTGGATGGGCCCAACCCCCACCCACGCCCGAGTCTGCTCCCAAAATTTCCAGTAATATAGCTTTTAATGTAGCCAAATAAACATCGTTCCCTAACGGGGACAAGTGTACCCTGTCCAGGAGAAAAAATTAAGGACTTCGGTACGTAATTCCATGATGGGTCACCCTGTGGCCTCCCTTGTGGGTAACCCACTTCCCCACTTCCCTCTTAACATTACACCATGTCTTATCCACCTTCCTGGGTGTATGACTTTTCCCCAGTGCAATCATCCAATCAATTCAATCCACACAATACTGGCCCTCAGGTAAAGCTTCTCAATTTCGTTCAGATCAGATTTGATACTCGTGATCAATCTGACCCCTTTTGTCATTGGCAAATCGTTCTCGCCGAGATGGATTACTAAAATGTCCAGCGATGACCCTCTTACCTCAGCCCTGAGGGTAGGAAGCAACTGGTGCCACCTCATCCCACTGCGCCCCATCCAACAGACCATGGCTCGGACTGATAGTCCCAACTGGGATCCCCAGTGGGTCTTCCCGGCGGCTTTCCCGGCCCAGCACACCAAACTATGGCCGATGATCCAAATTAGGCCTCTGTGGGGGAACCTTGCGGGACCTGGGAGCACAGAGAAAAACAAGGTTACTGTGGGAGGCTTCGCACATATGTTTGGTAAGCCCAAGATCGCCAGCTCTGTATACCCCTAATGCCCTGCTCTGGGATACCCGCCGCTGCTGCGGAGGATGCGGCCCATATTCTAAATGACTGCGACCCATAGTTATTCGGACGGAGGCTGAGGCAGCTTAAAGCACCCCGCAGTATGGCAGTGATATCTTGTAAGGGGGCGCCAGTCGCATGCTGGAACAGGGACCCTGTGGCTGGTGGACGGACCCCAAGGTTCTCCTCAAAGGCCCAGACCAGGCACAGGTCTGGGCCCCCTGCCGTATAGAGGGTAACTATCTGGCCCCTGACCCTCTGGTCAGTCTTAGACCAACGCAACCTGAGTCGGAGGGCTTGTTGTTCCAATCATACATACTCAGTAGCCAGTGCCCAGTTGCTGCTGTTCTGGGCCGACCCGGCCGCTACCTCACTAACCCTAAATGCCCCCAAAAAGGCTATTTTAAATGCTGTGAAGAAAAGTATAGCCTCAAATTGATCCGAGCAAATTCTGGGAAGGGCGTTGCAGATTCCCACCAGAAAAAAGGCGGAGAGTATGGGTGCCCTGGTATCCTGCTCTCTTGGCCCTTCCCGTGACCAACTCTCTAGTAGTCTACGTGCGAAGAAACCCCAGTCTGGTGGGGAATGGCCTGCCACCTGGCTCATGAACCTCAGGGAGGATAGCTTACTGACAATAGTCCCTACTGCTGCTCCCGCACGCTTTAGGGACAGGGCGAACTGGAGCATCTGCACTTCAGAAATGGGGAAATCTCTCAGCCAACCCTTCTGGGCCTGAAATTCCTGAAACTCCCTAAATGCCCGGCTGTAAGCCACACGGATCCGCACGCCAAGGATCCCTGAATGATGGTGTACAGTTCTATGATCCAAGGCTCCACACAGCTGGAGGGAGGGATTCCAGTGTCAGTCTGGCTCCAGATGCCAGGGAGCGGAAGCACTCCATCTGGAATCGAGAGCGGGCATCAGCTATGCCACTGCTTGCACCTGGCACCTGCCTTGCGACAAACAAAATGTTATGCTGCAGGCACACTAAGGTGAATGCCCTAACCCGCCTCATAACCCTATGGGACCTGAAGGACATGGAGTTGATAACATGATAACATGTACTACTGCCATGTTATCCAGAACAGGATGGAATGGTCCACAAATTCTGCAGACCAGAGGTGTACTGCTACTACAATTGGAAAGAATTCCAGGAAGGTTAGGTCCCTGGTAATCCCTAATTCCATCCACTCCTGGGCCGTGGAGCAGCACACCACTTGTCCCTAAAATACACACCGAAACCCATTCCACCCGCGGTGTCAGAGTGCACCTGTAGCTCGGCCTCTAGTAGGAGATCCTCTCACCAGAAGCTGACCCCATAGAAACCATCCAGGAACTGCGCCCATACCAGGAGGCCTTCCTTCATTTCCTGTGTAACCCGATGGTGTGGTTGGGGACTACCTTTAAGCTTGTCATAAAACTGGGAGAGGAAAGCTCGGCCAGGTGCAACCATCCTGCAGGCAAAGTTGAGGTTTCCCAGGAGGGATTGTAACTCCTTAACCGTAACCTTCACTGTGGTGCGGCATGCCTCTACCTTGCCTTTCAGTGCTGCCAACTTATCCGCCAGGAGACGGGAGATGCACCTAACCGTGTCCTTCTCAATGCCCAAATAAATGAGAGTGGTAGCTGGTCCCTCTGTCTTCTCTGGGGCTAGCGGAATGCCAAGCTCGTCTGCTACCCTTTGAAAATTTTGTATCATCCCAACACACTCGGCAGTTCCTACCCTGCCTATGAAAAGGAAATTGTCCAAATATTTTGTGATCTCCCTGATTTTTGCCCACGGTTGGACCACCCATTTGACCATGGAGCTGAAC
>QEPC01010217.1:3697204-3737640 GCA_003113815.1 Sphenodon punctatus
TTATTCATTTTAAGCTTGAAGTGCATTTTAGACTACTGTGTTTTCTTCCATCTTCTGATGTTCACCCTGGGAACTCCTTGCTGCTGGGTTGTGCCCTGGCTCCGCCTACCGTTGGCCTGGCTCCGCCCGCTGGTGGGCCGGATGGCCTTTCTGCCCCTCCAAACTAAAAAGCCACCAGCCACCCCTGCTCTGCCCCCCAGTAATTCGTCATTTCTGTGGGGAGAGGGAAGGGCCCCTCCCAGGCCAATCCCCCTGTACATAGGGGTGGGGTGGGGGGGGAGCCTGGACAGAGTTCTGCCCACCAGGTGGAGGGGCCTCCCACCCATGGTTGCCCTCACCCGAGTCAGGGGCCGCAGGTTAGACCCTGTTCCATGCCCTGGCCTTCTGTGGAGGGGGGGGCAGAAACCGCTGGCTCTGGCTGCTCCCCTCCCCCTTCATCCATCCTAAACCTGGCCGGAGGAACCACTAGCCACCCACCCCTCCTGGGGGGTGGGGGGTTCTGCTCTGGTAGGGGGGCAGATGCTGGTTCTGTGGGAGGGTATCCCAGTGCCTGACCCCCCCCCCCAATTCCTGGTCACCCTGCTGGGCAAGCCCCAAGGGGTTACTGGGACAACCCCGGTGGGTATTCCGCCCACCATGTACCCACGGGGGCCCCAGAGACACCACGCCCGCAGGGCCCATGGAGCCAGGGGCAGAAGCCAGGGAGCCCAGGGGCAATTGCCATCCAACAGGTGCAGGGGGGGGAAAGTCCCCTTGGCTGCTCCAAGTCCACTCAGGCTGAGGGTGGGGGCAGGGAGCGGCCATCCCACAATGCGGTCATATGCCACATCAGGGCCTCGCATCCCGCCAGCCAATCCTGCATGGCCCCCAGGACTGCCTGTGCTGAGCCCTCCGCAATTGGGGGCCAGCCTTCAGCAGTTCCCGGGGATTCAGTTGGTACCTTCAAGGCTGTGGGTACCACTGGCCCACAGGTCTGCTCCCCAGGGGGGCTCTGCTGCTGGGGCTCCTCACCACGGCTCCTCACCACGGGTCCTGGCCCTCGCTTTCCCCATGCTGCCGGGGAAGAAGAGAAGCCTGAAGGAGCTGCTTGCTCCTGCACCGCCCGGCCAAATGTGGCCTGGGTGAGGTACGGCAGGAGAAGAGGCCCCTCCCTTAAGTGAGGCGGGGCCACGGAACCCGCACTCTTCCCATTCGGCAAGCCCCATTTCCGGGGCAACGCTGGCCAGGCTGTGCCTTTTTCCCGCCGCAGCCCGGCTGCATCCCTGACAATCCTCCACAGGGACCGCAGCCATCTCCTCGCTGCCTCATTCCCCCAGGGAGCTCAACAATAAGTTCTAATGGCCGCCATGCTGGCAGCCAAGAGCATTTATGAAAATGAAAACGACAGATTTAAATAACAAAAACAAAAAATGAAAACAAAAATGACATGGGCCCCTGGTGCACACCTCTACTAAATAGTGTGATTGTTATGTTCTGTGTCCTTCCACACATCCCCATGTATTACACGCTGGTGCTTAATGCTCCCAAGCCATTAGATGCCACATGTATATTTATGGTTTGATAAGCAGCTGTCATTAACAGATGAGTAAACAACATAATGTTCCTATTTAGGAGTAATATGTAACGTAAAGAGAAACTGCCCACTCCCAAGATCATTTATTCTCTTCCACACTTAATGGGGGAGAAAAAGGAGCAGGAAATTTTCCGTATGTAAATTAATTATGGGTAATTAGCAACGCCTCCACCATTGTACAACAGTATATTATATCAACTCAGTGTGTGGGACTGTAGTCTTTTACTCCTAGGTATTCGTATCTTTATTGAGAGTTAAGAATATATGCCCATCAATGTACATTTCATAAGTGAGATCATTTTTACCGCTGTTCTTTATCTGAACTGGAAAGACCTAGGTAAATTTGTTCTTTTCAAACAACATTTACCAAGATAGTGAGGCTTAAAGATCTGGTAAAGTTTAATTAGAGTCAGCAGTGTTAAATCGGCAATGCTGTCAATCATTCCCTGTCTCAACCTCCATTTCTTGAGTAAAATCACAGTGATACTCAAACTCCAGCAGTATCCAATCGTAGACCCTTGATAGTCAGTTATTTGAAACCAAAGTGGTGGATTTTCAAAAGCAGACACCCTTTTAAAAGATAGACTTTCATTGAACACAACTCAATGGGCTCGTTATATTACTAGCTGGAGGAAATTCACACTGGGTAATGTATGCTAATAAGTTTGCTTGCTCACATACAAGATCTGTCAGCTGCTTCTCCTCATATGGGAACTGAAGTCCTAGAAGGTTTATCCTGCTTCCTCTTCTTACCAACCCATGTATACATAGAAGTTCTAGGAGAGACTGTGAGATACCACAAATTCCAGTTCTACCTACAGGCTAGTGATAACCAGCTTGACATCTCTCTTCCTGCAAGTATAATTTGTGCTCCCAACCTGATGACCCAGTACCTGAAGGACACAAACATAAACAAGAAAACCACAGCTGCTAAAATAACCTGGACAAGACCAAGGTGAACAAATAAAAAACAGGGAAACATTTCAACGTACTAGTTGGGCCACTGAGCTTATCATTTATTAATATTATCCATTTTCTGCTGTTAGAGCAGAGGTTATTTTAGATTCATAGACTCTTTTTACACAGACCCCACCCCATTGCACACGTGAGTGGGTGAGCGTCCATGCGACCAGTGCGATGGGCAAGGGTGGGGGGCATGCTTCCGCGCTGCACCCATCGCCTACTCATGGAGGCATTGAGGACAACGGAGGTGCCTCTGTGTGTGGAGGTGGGTGGCATCCATGTAAAGGGCTGCCCAGGAGGCACCATCCACCCACTGCGGCACCCACCCATCCCCCCACGCACTTACACCCATTTGAAATGGACTATAATTGATCTGTTCATGAAGGCAGCAATCAGTTACATTTAGTTTGTGGATCAGATTTGTTCACCAAGAAAGAAGGTGAAGGTGAATTCCAAACAAATAGCTCAGCCCATTGTAGTTGAGGCCTAAATGAATGGAAGTGATATTCTGCATTACTCTGTATTGTATAAACTCCCCAATTTTGTAAGGAAATTTTGAACAATATTTTTTGTTTGGGTTGGGTTTGGGGTTTTTTTAAGAAACAAATCTCATGGATTTTTGTCCCCCCCAAAGACAGTGCTGAAAAACAGAAAGCTTGTTCTTTGCACCTTGGCAGTATTCTAGGACTGTTATCAACTGCAGAAGTCTAAAAGATTGACAAGAAAAAGATGGAGAAAGGGAAGATAGGGCAAGAAGCAACTGACTTACACTGCAGCAAGGTAGATACCTATGAAATACTAAGGAAAACATCCTAACCTGTAGAATTGTCTTCCTTGGATGTTTTTGAAAACTGTCTGGACGAACATTTATTATTATTATTAGTATTATTTGTATAGCACCAGCTGTGTACCGGCGCTTTACAGAACAATGAGATAGACGTGGTCCCTGCCTACGGCTTACAGTCTAATAGACTCGGGCGGGGAGACAAGGTGAGGGGACATAGGGAGAGACAAGGGATAAAAACATTCAAGCAGATGCGAAGTCTCAGGCGCACGTGCTTGGCTTGGTTGCAGTTAGGCAGGAGTCAATGGGGAGGGCAGACAGTAAGTATTGAGAGGGATGATGCTGTAGTTATAGGGTATTGAACTGAATGACCCTTGCAGTACCTCCCAGCACTACAGTTCTTTGATTCTATGCTAGAAGATATATATATATATATAATGGAAACCAGAGGCCTCAGCTAAATTCCTTCAGTTGAATCTAAGTCCTAAATTGCATCTTCATTTTGCTAGGCTGAGACTGGAACAGATGCAATCTGCTGTAACCGAAGGTCGGAAAATGAAGGTTCCAGTGAAAGATCGAATTTGTACGTGTGGGACGGGGGTCATGGAAGACACTACACTATGTTTTTGAGTGTCTTTATTTTGTAGAGATTCAAGAACATTTATTGTCCCCAATAGTGTCCCATTTGACTGCTTTTAGCAGTAAAGAGAATTTGATTTGTTTACACCAACAGAGTTCAGAGGCAATTATTATCAAAATAGCTCTTTTTGCCACTAAGGCTGCTGCTATAAGGTCTTGGCATCCTATGTTGCTTTTAAATTAGGTATTAGTATTTTAGTAACAAATTTTGGGGGGATTTATTCAATTGTGATATTATTTTTGATGTTTTGTAAATGTTTCAGTGGTGCATAGTTCTGTGTTGTATAGATATGCGTATTTTATTATGATCTGTTGGCATTGTTATTTATGTATTCTATTACTTTTTTGTTATTTGTCTATGTATTCCATGTATTTAATGTTTTTGTATTAACACATTGCTAAGGCCTATGGGTCATAGCAAATAAAATAACTTGAACTTGATTCTATGAGAATTCTCCACCCTGTTGGAGAACCAAATTTGTTGAACTGAAGACTCCTGCTATGTATGCTTAGATTTATTAGGGAAGGGCATATTACTGGCAAATGATCATTCATTTCCTAAATCGTATGGGCCAAAGCCTGTGCTGGCCTCCCAAGAAATTTGCTGACTTCAGTGGAATTTCATAAGGGTGAATCAATTCAAAATCTCTTCCTGTTTCTTTTGGGCTTCCATTCTATGGTGTAACTAGAAGTGGCAGGTAAAGCAAACGCTTTTGGCTTTGATTTGTGGATGGATAAAGCATGGTTGCTAGAGTAACATATGGCACAGGGCTTTCCTAACAGCTGATTTTATGGGATTTTCCATCGCTGTGTGGCCACACACACTTATCTGCCAATGTAACTACTAATTTAATAAACTATTAATATTTATTATTAATCTAAACATTGATTAGAAGAAGGACAATGGAGGATTTAATTACTCTGATGACTGATATCAATTTTAACAGTGTATACCAATGCTGTGCTATAGAAACTGTGGTTCTGCTAGCTGATAAATAAAGCACTCAGGCAGATGAAATTAATGAAGAGCAACCAGGCAAATTCCCACTGATTTTAGGAGTTTTATATGAGCAACGACTACAAAACTGGGTCTCAGACTTTCAGGACTGCTCAGTTTTATTACTGGAAGTAGCTACACACAGGAGAAGGGACTTTAGTAATGTCTTCTTGCATGCATTTACCAGGAATATTTTATGAGATCTCTAATTGCATGGTGTCCAGATGATAAATTAAAGAGCAAGGTGACTTTATCGAACACTTTTAACCAGTTCCCTAAGAACTCTGCCCACAAACCTGTCCCTGCTAAGTGAGAGAGATTTGATGGGACCAGTGCTAGGGTTGCCACCTCTCATAAGGTGTCTTTAGATGGACCTAGGGCTGACCAACCCTGGACCTGCTCTGTGGGTGACAAACTCCGCGTACAGCCCTGCCTGCACTGGATTTACATGGTGGTCTTCCCGTATGGCAACCCTCTCCCCCACGCCATACAGCTGTGTGCAAATTGTCCAATGCTCTAGGCTGCCACCTGCAGCTCTGTGGCGTTGCCCAGGGCAACCTCCAGCCAAGAGAGGAGCTGCAGCAACCGTCCACCGAATAGCTGTACCACCGTTCTGCCTCCAACTGGTGCCCCCGATTTGGGTGACCCACTCTGCTGGCGGTGCTTCAGGATGTTCCAGAGCACTGCAAGCGGCTGGAGCAGAGGGCATTTTTGGATGGACAACTAATCCTAGATCAAATCCTAGCTTATTATCTAGGATTTACAAACTCTGTTTTGTTCAGATGGACATTTTAACGCTAGACTGGTTCCGCTCCTTCCTGGCGGGAAGAGCTCAGCGAGTGGTGCTAGGGGATTATTTTTCATCATACCGAGACCTCTCGTGTGAAGTCCCATAGGGTTCTGTTTTGTCCCTTCTCCTGTTCAACATGTACATGCAGCCGCTCGGCGAGGTGATCAGGAGGTTTGGCGTGCGGTGTCATCAATATGCTGATGACGCCCAGCTTTACTCTCTTTTTCATCAGACCCAGGCCCGGCAGTCTCGGTGCTTGCCGGGTGTCTGGCAGCTGTGGGGGATTGGATCAGGGTGAATCAACTGAAGCTGAATCTCGACAAGACGGAGGTGATGCTGGTGGGTAAGGCGGCAGGGGTGACGGCCTCCATCATTGTTGGGATCTGTCCCCCATTGGTTCCCCTGGTATGGAGTCTGGGGGTGCTCCTTGATTCGCAGCTCTGCTTGGTTGCTCAGGTGGAGGCTGTGGCAAGGAGTGTCTTCCACCAATTACATCTGGTGCATCGGCTTTGGCCGTATGTTTCAGCTCTGACCTGACCACTGTCATCCATGCTTTTATCACCGCTAGGCTAGACTACTGTAACGCACACTACGTGGGGCTACCCAAGGTGACGGTTCAGAGACTGCAGCTGGTGCAGAATGTGGCGGCCCATCTCTTAGTGGGATTGGGCTGCCAGGAACATATTACACCAGTTCTTCAGTCGCTGCGCTGGCTGCCTGTAGTCTTCCAGGCCTGATTCAAGGTATTGGTGCTTGCCTATAAAGCCCTAAATGGCCTTGGCCCGACCTACCTGTGGGACCGCCTCACCCCTCGTGTCCTAGATCAGCCCCTGCGATCTTCGGGGGGTGCTCTCCTCGAGGTCCCCTGAGTTTCTCAGGGGGCCACGATGGCGAGGGCTTTCTCGGTGGCTGCTCCACGGCTGTGGAACACCCTGCCGTTAGAGGACCGTTTGGCCCCGGATCGCCCCTCTTTTTGACGCAGTTGTAAAACATGGCTGTTCCGCCTGGCCTTTGGTGGGGAGGATGGGTAGGGTGGGGGGAGTGGGTTAGGGTGGTGAGGGATATTTTAATCCTTCTTATTATGATTGTTTCTAGTTTTATTGTTTTTTTGTTTTATAATTGTAAGCCGCCCAAAGCTGCCTATGGCAGGATGGGTGGGGTAGAATTTTTTAAAAATAAATAAATAGATAAAGTTAATCCTTGATAGTCCATCTGAACACAACCTTGCTGTTAATCAGGATTTACAGTCTCCTGGATGAAACTGAAATCCCATGGTGCTTTGCAGAAGTGCTCAGTGGATGTTCACTCCCTGGTGAACTTCAGGTGGCTGACCATGGCTTTCACACATAAGCAGTTCAGCTCTCACCAGACACTGAACCCTGGGGCACCTCAAGGGAGAGGTTGCAAACATGCACTGAACATATGTGCTGGAGGCAGGAAAAATGACCCCTAAATCCACCTCTGCCTCTTTTAAGCCAGCCCTAAAGTCAAGCAGAGGCACAATATTTTTAGGTCTTTCCCCTCCCTCTCCCTAACTCTGTAGCATCTGATCACTTAACGCAAGGATAGATAGAGAAAAAAGTTAACTGTTTGCAAAAGAAAAAGAAAAAAAAAAAGAGAGAGAGAGAGAGAGAGAGATGGAGGGGTGGGAGAGAGACGGGAGGGAGCCGGGGGAACTGTGTCAATGTGTGTGTGTTGCCTGCAGGCTGAGAGGGTTGCTGCAATGCACTTTAGTCCTAGGCTCTGCTGCTCCAGTCTGGGGCAGCAGCACTGAAGCCTAACTAGCCTGGCTCATCTGACCCTTCACTTTACTGCAGCCAGGAGGAGCCCAGATCTTGCCTCCCACTGCTGCCACCGCCACCTCCTCTGCTCTGCAGGGACCTCGCATGCCACGATCTGCCTCCTGTCTCCCCCACATGCTTCCCCGCAACAAGCACCCTGACTGTGTGTGTAGCAGGGTGGCTCGAACTAGCCCTGCTCCAGGCCACCTTGGTGGCTGGGGAGTTTCCCCTTGTACACAGTGGCACCATAAGAAAGTGGTTGGGTCGCCAAAAAGGTACAGGCGGCCTGTAACAAGCAGCCGCTTAGAGTGAGAGCAGTGGCTGGGATAACTGCATTGCTCCCAGTGAATGAAGGGTGGGGCCAGAGAAGGCAGGTCAAACCTGCCTGGCCCTGGTTGGCTGAGCAAGGGGGGAGCTAGTTTAAAGAGCTGCAGGAAGTTTTTGAGCGGGAGAGGCAGCAGGAAAACACGTCAGGGAATCCCGAGAGCTGGAAGTGGATGTGTCGGCATGGCTGAGGGAACCCGGAAATGCCACTGACTTGAAGAAGATGTGGGTCAGCTGGAGCGCTGAGTCTCTGGTGAACTGGACAATGAGTAGCGGCAAGGCTGCCTGATACTGTAACTGGCCTGGCTGGGGCTTGCTTATTTGGTTGTGTGAGGCGGAAGAGCTTGGACTGTGTTAGAGATCCTTGAGGCGGGGCACAGACTTGTTCGTACTAGGATTCCGGATAGAGATAAGGACTAAATGGACCTTATAGGGCCAGAGACCCTAAAACTGAGTGTAGGGATCAGGGTGGCAGACTGGTCCTTCCTGTAAGCCTGTGGAAGGACCTTGGGGAACAAAGGCCTGTGTGCCTACAAGACTCTTGGTTGGGCTTAAAGTCCTGTGTAACATAAGAACCGTGTTAGGTGACTAAGGTAGTGCTATGTGTAAATAAATGGTACATAGGTGCAAATGTCAGCTCCGGAGGGTTCTTGGGTTGACCGCGCACCCTAACTCACTGTGTACCCCTGTGTGAGGACCACTGAAGGAAGGGTCCTGTTACAGTGTGTGTCCCATGCCCCCACTCCTGGTGGCACCCTCCTCTGTCACTCCCCGCCTCGCCCTCCCTGATTCCCCTTCTCCTCCTGTGCCTCCTCCCTGGCTCTGGAGTTGACAAGCCCAGCCGCAACCTTTTGCCAGAGACGGACCTCCCCACTCCCTGTCAGCACCGTCAATCCCCACCCCGATCAGCCTTCATTCCCCCCCGCCTGTCAGCTCTATATACCATAGAGGCAGAAATGGCTAAAGCGGCAGTCAGGTCTTCACGTAGGACTCTGTGGCTTTAATCTAGGATTCGTAACTATCTAGGATTAGTCCATTCTGATGGACATTATCTAGAATTAGTTTAACATCTGGATATCATAAACCCGTAGCTTCCTAGGGTCTTGACACCAAGGTCAAGAAAGACGGGCAATGCAGTAAAAGGAAGGAAGCTTCCTAGGGTTTATGATATCTGGATGTTTTTCTAAATCCTCGGTTATAATCTAGGATTAACGTTCAGATGGACATCAAACATCTGGATTAAAACTTTATCTAGGATTAGTTTGTTCATCTGAAAACGCCCAGAGTCCACCTTTGCTTCACCTTCACATTTGGCAGCCCAGGTGTGAGGCAGAGCACAACCATGAGTGACAGATGTCCAAAAGCCCCCATAGTTCAGACCTAACACTCCCATTTGGCCTATGGGAGTGACAGGTTCAAAACTGCGAGAGGTAACAACCCTAGCACATTCGTATTATTCTCATCTGGAGCTGGATCAAGATAAGTCTGGACTGCAGGAGGGAAAAACCAGTCTATGTTCCAACACTTTTCCACTGCTGCTGTTGGAGGAAATGTGTTGCTTTGTTCTTTTCTTCTTACCTTGATCCTTTACAATGTAGAAAAAGAATGGAGTGTTTGAATGAAGGGAGGGAGGAAAGAAGTGATGCAAAGGAACAAAGATAGAAAGAGGAGAAAGAGGGATGAATGAGAGGGATAGGAAATGTGAGAGGGATTAAGAGTATGTGAGGCAAAAGAGAGAGGACACCACGGTCAAGAAAGAGGGGAAATGCAGTAAAAAGAAGGAAGAAAGGGATGGACAGAAGGAAAAATTAAAGAAGAGCTACACAAAAAATGGAGCATTCTGTTTATGTTGAATTTAGTGGGCTATTTTTTTTTAATTGTCTTAACGAAACCTCCACTTAAGCAGACCTTTAAAAATGACATGGTTGTTGGTACTATATGCTGTCCAATATTAAATACACTATTGAAACAATATTTTAAATGCTCCTAAGAATCTTTATTAAAGCTAGAAACAATACTCAATACAATACAAATTAGTGTGGTGATTTTTAACTGTTATCATTAATTACAAGAGACCAAATTTGTCAGAAAAGTACTGCGATTCTACAGAGTGCTTGTGGGCTGAGATTTACTACTGAACAGCTGAAAAGCAGAATCCCTCCCCCCCCCCGCCCCGGCCTGCTCTGCTGTCCCTACGAAGTGTTGATCCTGTTAAGAGGCAGTTAACACATTTGCTTTTCATCCTGAATACCAAGGCCTGAGTCTAGTGGATGAAGGTGGGTAGAGGGGAAATCCTGCTAAACTCCAGAGCCTGCACCCTTAGTTTTCACTTAAGATCGATGGTGTGGTTTGAACCACTAAACTTAAACTGTGGTATGCAGGATGAAAATCAAGGGTGTGACCCACCACTTAGGACTTTCAGGGCAACAACTTCAAATGATCAGGGAACTGGAGTAGGGGAAGATTGAGTTGTCCCATGCAAAAATGCAGTGTATTCAGTTGACTTGACGGGGGTGGAGCGGGGAGTTCAACTTAAAAGGAAATTCTAGTTAACCAAGCTTTGACTTATTTGCATGTAACCATTTACCCAGCAAAGCTAAGTGAGGGCTGTTTCTCATGTTTGGCTAACAGAAAACCTCTGAGCAGCTGCACTCAGAGAATTGCATTGTGAGGTAGGCTCCCTTCTTTAAAGACACAGTGTCCTGGGAGGACTCAGAGGGGGGCGTCACCTCTGACTCAGAAGTGGAAGGGAAAGAGGAGGGTGAGAAGGACTGAGATAAGGATAGAGCCCTGAGCCAGCAGGCCGAAGAGGGGTGTGTGACAGTGGGGGACACCTCCATCTCCCCCAACAAGTCTGGGGGGAAACAGCAGCTGCCCTACTCCAGGTCAGGGAGGGGGACCAAACAAACATGCCTGCAGCCGCAGAGCCAACCAGCCAGCTGCATACCCCAAGTAAGGTCAGGAGCTGATGACCCGGGTCCTGCAGTGGGGATGGCCGGGGGGGGCGGGGAGAGATGGACAAATGTGCTGGCACATACTGGCTCACCGGAGGCCCTTGGTCTGGGATTGGGCCCAGGGCACATCCTGGGACAGCTTCCTACCCACCTGGGGCAGAAATGGCCCCACGTCTAGTGGCACATGAACATGCATGCCAGTGGGTCCCGGGCCACAGCGGGCCACCGTAACAGCTGTTAGCACCCAAAGAGAAGCAGTGGGAACTGGAGGCGGCTGGTGTTGAGCCAACACAAATGGGGTTTTGAAGATGAGGTGTTTGCTGCTTCAGCATAATACCCAGTCTGTTTTGTTTTCATAATTCAGTAAAACGCCTGACTTAAAGCTTGATCCAAACCCACTGAAGTCAATGGAAAGACTCCCAAGACTGCTAAATATGGTATTCATTATCTTCAGTGTCTGAAACTCTTGGCTCTTCTGTGAATGGAATGGTTTTTCAAGGGACACCAGGAAGCTTCTCACCAACTTAAGTGGGATCCACAGCTTACGGCCCCAACAGGCAATGGGAAACTGAAGGCAGCTGAAAACCTAAAACCTCAGCAGAGGCATCAGCATCACATTGGAAAAGATCAGGGAGTTTTTTACTATGCTCTGAACAATAGGTGTGCTGCAACTGAAAAGGGCACCACGACTACTCCTAGCATTTCTTATTCAATACCTCCCAACAGTCCCTAGTTAGGAGTGACTCAATCCTCTTTTCGGTGCAGAATCCCACTGTCCCTCTTTCAGGGGATCGAAGTCCCTGGAGTGAGTGTGAGAGAGAGAGAGAGAGAGACCGACCGACTGATCAGAATTCAAGCCTAAGACACATCTTTTCTGGTTACTTCCAGGAAAATCACTTGAGAGGGCAGTAGGAAGTTGACGTAATGACTAGAAACTAAGTAGAATGATAAGCAGGAGAGCATCTGTCCCTCTTTAGATACTGGGAATATTAGGGTGTGAGTGCATGTACGTATACGAGGAGGTGGAGGTTATTCACTGCAGGGGCAGAGCTTATTCTCTAAGGGGCTATGGTGCAGGGCTTGTCTGGTTTTGGCCGCTCAAGCTGTTGGGAGAGAGGTATGTTATTCCAGGAACTGACATCAGAGCGGCCTTCTGTTCTCAGCTAACACAAGAGGACCAATAAATGATTTTACTAAATGTTCTAGTAAATTACATTTTAAGAACTAGAAACGTAGGGCTGGATCCACAGGCAGTGTAAACCATTGGTGTAGTAACATTGACTTCAATGGAGCTTCTACTACAGTATCTCATCAACACCCATAGAGTTACATTGACTGAGGATCTATCCCCATAATCCTTCCCCTCGTGTTTCATATTTTCAAAAAGCCTTTGTAGTGCAAAGGCTCATTCAGGTTGCCAGGCTTTTTTTCCCCTTTTTTTTTTGCTTTCATTTAAAATCCTACCTTGAGACAGAACAAAGTCCTCGAAATTGGCTTTCTTATTTACATCCCTATTCAGCAGTTTTAAGCGAGTATGGGAGGAGATTTGCAGGGAACATACGCAAACAGCGATGCGCTTACATTTAATTGTGAAATATAAAAGTCATTTCTTAGTTCATTTTTAAAGTGAGACAAAAATTGCCACTACAGGTTTCTAAGGCCCACAAGGTGTTAGCGCTCTTGTTATCTCTCATGCCTGTGGTTTCTCAAACAATTTATGCTGGGCATTATTTTTGACAATGCCTGGGCTGGGATTCCTTAGAGTGAATAAAAGATTTATAGTGGAAGTTCTACAAGTAATATCTTGTTATAATGCATTTTCATGCTAACTGCAAGTGACAAGTGATTGCTCAAACTTGTTCCTGCAGCTACCAGGTTTTCCTCTTTAATCCTATATTAGCTCTACAGAGAGACAGAGAGAAAAAAAGTGAAATACAAGGCGAGCTGTCTCTTCATTCATTTTATCTTGCCGCCATATGAGTATTTTCATGGTAAATTCAATATACTTTGTAGGAAATATAACTGCAATGTACAATATATTTTTAACTCAAGTGCTGTTTAAGCATTAAAATCCTCTCACTCAAGAACATAATGATGGAGACGCGGGCTGTTTCCATGGCTTAATAACTTCTCATGGGGAGGCCCAGTGGTCAGGGCAAGATCCTGGGCCTCCAGAGATCTGGGTTCAAGGCCTGCCTCTCCCACAAGAGTCTTGTTGCTCATTTCCCCAAATGGGGATTGCAGTGGTGTGTGTGCATCCTGTCATGGCTTGAAATGGGGGGAAGGGCAGGCATTTAATCAAATAAGTACTTGACTGGATGGCCTTAGCCACAGCTCAATGGGCCGCTGATTCAAAAAAAAGCGCCTTGATCAGAGCAGAGGTTATTGCTATGATACAACGTAAAATGCTTCTTGTTAATGAGGAAGCGACTATATCTTGGGCTGATACTTACCATACCCATAGGCTTTAGAATTTGTTAACCCAAGATTAGAGCTGCAGCAGGTAGCACATTTACTACCCGTGGTGGATAATACCCACATTTTTGAGCACCCCCAGCAGGCACCCGATGGGTTGCCCAGCCCCTCATTGGGTAACCAGTACCCCAAAATGCAGATATTACTCACCCTAGGACACTGATCCTGGCACCCATAGCTTCCCAGGCTGAGTCGCCTCACTGCCGGGCTGTGGCTGCTCCAGTCCCGGTGGCTTCTTCCTGCTCCTCCTCAGCCCGCACGCGGCTCAGCTGACCTGGGGATTTTCCAGCTCAGCTTTTTCTGAACAAGGGGGAGTGAGGAGTTATTTCTCTCCACCTGCATGCAGCCCCCCTAATGGGCCCCCGTTCCCAGGGGGACCCATATCAGGACTGCACATGGGTCCTGCATGCACCCCCATTTCGGGTCCCCCCTGGGAACAGGGGATCTGTTAGGGGGATGTACACAGGTAATGCAGGTGGGAAGAGGCTTGTTCAGAAAAAGCTAAACAGGGAAGTCCCCAACTCAGCTGAGCAGTGTGCAGGCCAGGCAGGAGCAGCAGCCTGGCAGTGAGATGAGTTAGGTAGCCCATCTAGTGATGTTCTGGTACCAGCTGGTGCCCAAATGCAACAGGGGCAAGTCGGGCACCCCAGATTCAGCAGGGTGCTTGACTTGCCGGGTACCCAGTTGCAGCTCTACCCAGTACATTATGAACTATTAGCACTGGGTGGATTCAACTGGTAGTAAGGGTGTCCTGGTATCAGACTTTATACTAGGGCAATCCTGAACACATACCCAGCTGGCCGGCCATACCAGCGGCAGATATTAGGTAGCTGCACAAACATGTAATGGCTACCTGATAGCTGGTATGATAAGAGGGGAAGGGGAGGGTTTACCAAAAGTGGTAATGGTGGCTGGAGCAACACTGGTGGCACATCCCTAGGAGTGGTGCGGTGACTGAAGCAGCAGTAGCAGATCCCCAGTAGCAGAGGCAACAGCAGGAGTAGTGGCAGCAGGTCTCTGGGAGGGACAGCAACAGCAGTTATGCTACTTCCAGTCCCCAATACCACTAGGTCCGATGCAGCAGGAGCTTTTACTGCGCAGCAATTCCATTCCTAAAACTCGGCATCCGACGTTGAGCCCCGCGGATTCTGCTCAGAACCTCCGCGATTCTGCATTTGCCACTACAAGAATCCGCAGATGCGGCATTTATGTGCTTTATTGCCTTTTCCCATCGTCCCCGTTGTTGCATACCATCGGCAGCCTTTTTCCGCCTTCTGCCAATTTAATATATGAGAGACAGTCATGACCGTTTATCGTGATTCCATGAAGGGAGTATGCAGCAGCTGTGCTGCTGCACATGTGTGTGCTGTGCTGACTGCTGGTGTCGTGTTGTCTCTCTGTGCCGCAATCATTCACTGCCCATTCTTCTCAAATACATACATGCACATGGTCTGGGTGGGAGTTCAAGGAATGGTGTTTTTATTTAATGGTAAACTGATCTTTTATGTAAATGTAAATTGACCTCCATACTAAAGTTTTTGGAGCAACCTCCTGGTGAGAGTTTAAGGTGACCTGTGTATTGGCTGACTGAGTCATTTTTTACATCATCGGACTGGTACAGAAAGTTGAAGGAATGAAGTCCATGCAGAAGAGTTTGTTACAAACTTACAATCCTCATTCCGCACTTCCTCAGTCTAGAAGAAGTCAGAAGAACAACAGAACTCTGTCGGATTATCTCTTGATCCAATGTGAACAACAATACAACCATAGTTTTGTTGTTCACAACTCCTGCAAAATCAATACAACATGGTGACATAGCTGTTAAGGTTCCCACTTGCTGTACAATTTTAAGCTGTCATTCCATGGGTTCAACTCCCCACTGTTTCGTGTCACTTTAAACAATTTTTTTGACTTTTACATTACTGTTATTGTATGTTAATCATAAAATTGTTGCTGTGTCGTGTTATCGGGACACAACGAGCAGTGTTCCTCTAAGCACTCGGAGTCACAGGCACAGCTGAGAGATGAGCTGAGTGAATGACATTCATCTGCATCGCTGAAAGTTTGCCTTCTTAGTGTGCCATGACTGTTTTTTTATAGCAGTAAACCTGTGTATGTGGTCACACGCATAATGTCACTTCAAATTAAATACTGTTCTCTTCTACTTTTTAATTAAAAATTATATTTCTAACTTTAAATGCGAAAGACATGAATGATAAAGTCCATACAGTGCTTTGTATGTTGGGTCAGTCTACAATTACTATTTCTTGTTTAGTTGTTAACTTAAAACAAGAATGATCACTCTGCGTCTCTCTACTGCTTTTACTGAGACACACTGTACCGCCCGAGACTGGCCCCTCCCATGCTCCCACCAGATAGACAGAGACGGCTTAAAGCTGTAGCCGGACGGACCAGCCCCACCTCGCCCACACGGGTCATTTAATTAGCAACGGACACACACCAATAAGCACAGGCCTTCCCTGTGACTGACAGCTGACAGCCACAGGCATTTAACACAGGGAGGCGGGCTTTATTTCACATTGGCCATGTGAAAGCATGTCCCCCCCCCCCCAAGCCCTAAGAGTCACAGTCACAGGATGAGCTGAGTGAATGACATCCATCTACATTACACACCCACCGCCACACCTACCTCTTTGTTATGTTAACACCAAACAGCTAACCAAATTTGGTTTGTGGGGTACTGTTTCCTCAGTCCCCACTCTTGATATAAGCCAATCATTAACTGGTACTGCGATTAGTAATTAGTTATATATAGCACCAACTATGTACCTGGTACATAGTTTGAAATGTTTAATTNAATCTCAATTTACAGGTAATTTCGGTTTTACTTTTGTCTCCCATTGATTTCAATGGGAAAAGTTGCCCATTGATTTCAATGGGGGAAAATCCGGTACCTGTATACCAGTTCTAATCCATTAAGCCGGTATTCCGAGATCCGGTATCCACTAAAACTGGTATCCGGTATTTCCTACCAAGTCCCACCCCTGAGGTATACAGGCTGGAAGGGTGGGTCTGTGACTGTTGCAATTTGCAAATCGATGCCGTGGTGGCCCTTTGAAATGAAAATAGCATTAATCCAATGCTATTCAGTTACAGGAAACTCCTCCCTCCCCACTCCTACTGTGTGCTCTTTAGTGTGACTGGCTGGCTGGTCTGGCTGGTTCAACTGCCTATGGATGGCTATATTCTTCTGCTCTTAAGAACAACCCCCTCTCCCGCAACTCCGTCTGCCCCACTGGCACTGCCATTCCTGCCTCTTATAATTTATAAGAGCCTTTGTATATGGATTGTTGAGTTAATAAAGGACAGTGAACTGATCCCCTAAGAGAGAGTGATTTTCTGAGACAGGTTCCTGCCCAGTGGGCTTACAATTGAAGATGGACAAGGATGAGGGGAACGCACAGGGAAAGACAGATACACATGTATTCCCATTTTACAGATGGGAAACTGAGACTGATAGGTTGAACTTGTGACTTCGCCAAGGGAGGCCACTCAGTGATTTCACTGGCTAGGGTGAAATTTAAGCCCTGGTCTACTAGGTCCAAGTCCAGCACACATTTAGAGCTTTAAAAGAGTCCATCTCATGTGGCTCGGCATCTGTGCTTTGGGGTACACAAGATTCCACCCTTTTTCTGATCAAGTAATCCCTTCTAATAATCTGTTTTATAAAGTAAGTAGGCACACACACACACACACACACTCACTCCCCCATTTTAAAGCCAAAATGGGTACTCATGGGATACTAAATGAGTAGTGGATTAGTTGGCTAATCCACAAATGGTAGGCTGAATAATGCATATTTGATGGGTATCCCCATTTATTTATTCAAACGCATAGTTCCCAATCCCATCAACTATGTATGCGTAGTTTCCCTCTGCAACCCTCCAGGCCACACATCTACCCTGATCCGCCATGACCCCTCCACCATGCATCCGCCATGACCCCTCCATGATTCCTTGATTTGCAATATAAATATGTGTGTGTGGGCTGGAGTGTGTGTGTGTGTGTGTGTGTGTGTGTGTGTGTGTGTGTGTGTGTGTATATTTATGCCTCTGTGCATATACAATATTTTTCACTTTTCTTTTTCCAATACATCCAACAATGCAATTTTATGTATGCATATATATATAATATACACACATTTATTTGTGTATATACACATCTATACATGCATATATGTTATGTACATATATTTGTGTATATACACATCTATACATGCATATATATACACATATTTGTATATATACACATCTATACACATGTACATCTATAAACATGTACACACAAACACTAGATAGATAGATAGATAGATAGATAGATAGTGTGAATAATATGTATTATTCAGCCTACCATTTGTGGATTAGCCAACTAATCCACTACTCATATATATATATATATATATTGTGTGTGTGTACATGTTTATAGATGTACATGTGTATAGATGTGTATATATACAAATATGTGTATATATATGCATGTATAGATGTGTATATACACAAATATATGCATATATAAAATTGCATTGTTGGATGTATTGGAAAAATAAAAGTGAAAAATATTGTTGTTCATTCACAAGTGATTTTTAATTGAATAAAAGATTCAGACCCAGGTATAAAACTATACAAAACATACACAAAACATTTTAAAACATTTTAAAACCCATACAAAAATATAACATTGTAACAAAATTAATATAATAAACTCTCAACTTTTTAAAACGATTTTTCAACTTTTTTAAACGATTTCTCCCGCTCATTTTTTCTCTGATTAATCAGGGATCAAAATTATGAAGGGCTCATCAACCTCGAGCTCCTCCTCGACCACAGCATCCTGCCTTGCAGGCTCAAGCCTTTGGAGCATGCGCACCATCAGGGCTCGCAGGTGTTCCATCTCCTCCCTCCGTTCCTCACAGTCTTGCTCAAATCTTACAACTAGGAGCCCCCAAAAAAACCCGTAACGCACATTATCAAACAGCACAGACATTATACTACTGCCTATTAAGGTAAGGTCCACATCCACGAAGCACGCCTGTCATACTCACCCAGCCGGTCCTGGAGAATTGCCAGTCCTCGCAGATATGATGCCCAGCCGCTCAATGGCATACGCGGCACATCTCCAAAGCACTTCCCCTGTTGAAGAATCAAATTCAAATTATGCAATAAACAGTAAGAAAGTCTGCCGCAGTTAACGTGAACAGACTTGAACTTTAAACTCAATTAGAGCCAACTTACCAACCATTAGTAGGCGCTCCATCACTGCTGCACGAATGACAGGGGGCGTGTTTTGTTGCTGTGCTGACAGCGGCGCACGTTGCCCTTTGTTTACCTCGCAGAAGCCATTGAAAAAGCCAACGTTGACTCCAGAAAAGCCATTGTCACTGTTGGCAAATCTCACACCAACACAAAAGCAGCAAGTGGTGAATTTAAAGGGACCATTCACACAGTTGTTGGCAAGCGGTAGCTCCCTCCCTTCCACTATGTTCTGTATTTAAAGCAACCGTTTAAGGTTCCTACTACACCACTTGCTTGAAAACTAGTACATTTTCATACAGTGCATAGCAAAAGCCTTAATACAGTTATGAGTAGTATTTTCAACCCCTTTCCTAACCACGAACTAATTATTACATCATCACTCCGATTTTTATGATTTTTTTTTAATAAGTTTTAAAAACTTATAATTTTAAAAACTTATTCTAAAACTTTTAAATAAGTTTTAAAAACTAAAACACTCTTGGAAGCCCATCCATGCATCTCTCAACTCCTACAAAATCAATACGGCATGGTGGCATAGCTGTTAAGGTTCCTGCTTGCTGTACAATTTGAAGCTGTCATTCTACAGGTTCAAATCCCCACTGTTCTATGTCACTTTTAATATATTTTTTTACTTTTACATTACTGTTATTGTCTGTTAATACTAAAATTATTGCTGTGTTGTGTTGCCCACAAAAAAAATATGCTTACTTAACCCGAGTAGCCATGGCCAGGCAGCTTGAGTCCTATTAAACTCCCACCCCCTCAAAGAGAACGCTGCTAAAGTGATTGTCTGCCAGACTGCCACTGGCAGTGGCTGTCTGCTCCTTCTGGCTGGGGGTCGGGGAGACAGTTTCTTTTTTCACTCATTGACTGACCCATCCACACAACCCACCTGTTAATGGTTTTAAGAAATTTATTTAAATTTATTCATTGAATATAGCCATAAAATTTATTTATTGAATATAGCTGCACCGCCCGAGACCTTCCCATGCTCCCACTCCCACCAGATAGACAGAGACGGCTTAAAGCTGTCACTATTAGCCAGACGGACCCACCCCCCCTCGGCCACATGGATCATTTAATTAGCAACGGACGCACACCAATAAGAACAGTCCTTCCCTGTGACTAACAGACACAGGTATTTAACACAGGGCTTTATTTCACGTTGGCCATGTGGTGTGTGTGTTTCATGTCAAATCTATCTCAATTCAAAATTGACAGAATGGCTTTGGCAGGGTTTGCTTCATTGCTTGATGGACTTATTTGAATTAGTAAGTTAAATCCATAATTTACCAATCCTTCACTTAATCCTTAAGTTAAGGATCCTTAATTTAAGGATTAAGTTAAGGATCCCAATCCTTAACCAATCCTTAATTTAAGTTCAGTCCTTAACTTACCAATCCTTAACTTAAATTCTTAAATAAACAGTGCATTGATATGTTTTATTTTTCAATCCCATTACAAGGGAAATTGTGGTGGACGTTGCTTCCGCAATGCTCAGATCCAGATCCAGAGCGACTTCGACACTGGATTGAAGACAGTAAGTGAGGAGCGTGAGGTTGCGGAGGCCCCGTCTGATCCATCTTCTTGGGTTGAGTTTCAGGAAGTGACACCAGCCAATGCGGCGGATGTCCTGGGGTCTGTTAGGGCCACCAGTTGTCAACTCGATCCGTGCCCGTCCTGGTTGGTGAAAGCCTCAAGGGAGATGCTAGGGACGGTGCTGGTGAGGGTTATCAATGCGTCCCTTCGGCAGGGTAGATTGGCGCCCAGCCTTAAGCAGGCTGTGGTGCGTCCCCTGCTGAAGAAGCCATCTTTAGATGTGGATGCGCTTGCCAGCTACCGCCCTGTCTCTAACCTTCCCTTTTTAGGGAAGGTTATTGAATAGGTGGTGGCACTGCAGCTCCAGTGGCATCTTGATAGCATCGGTTTCCTTGACCCTTTTCAATCTGGGTTCCACCCCGGCTATGGTACTGAGACGGCATTGGTGGTTTTGGTCGACGATCTCCGCTGGGAGAGGAATGCTGGATGGTCGACACTTCTGGTCCTGCTAGATCTCTTGGCCGCTTTTGATACTGTGGACCATGGGCTGCTGTTGAGACGGCTGCGAGATCTGTGGGGTCTGGACGGGACAGTTCTAGGATGGTTCCACTCATTCCTCTCAGATAAAAGCCAGAGGGTGGTGCTGGGAGTTGAAACATCATGTCTCTAGGCTTTGACCTGTGGCGTTCCGTAGGGTTCCATTCTGTCTCCACTGTTATTTAATGTGTATATGCAGGCCCTGGGGGAGATCATGAGATGGTTCGGGGTGTGTTGTCACCAATATGCTGACGACACACAGCTGTACCTCTCTTTTTCAATGGACCCAGGTCCTGCCGTCTTGATACTTTCCCAGTGTTTGGAGGCTGTGGCAGATTGGATGAGGCAGAGCAGACTGAAGCTGAACCCAGATAAGAAGGAGGTGATGGTAGTGGGGAGGGCGAAGGAGGTGTTGGCCGATCCTATTGGGGGGGGGGTCTGCCTTCTGGTTGCCCAGCAGGTTCAGAGTCTGGGGGTGATTTTGAATGTGGACCTCCGCCTGGATCGGCAGGTGGAGGCAGTGGCTAAAATCGCCTTCCGCCAGCTGTATCTGGTGCGGAAGCTGCACCCATACATCTCCAGACCCAACCTGGCCACTCTCATCCATGCCTTTGTTATCTCAAGGCTTGACTACTGCAACACGCTCTACGTGGGGCTTCCCTTGACATTGGTTCAGAGGGTGCAGCCGCCTCCTTACGGGGACGGCACCAGTGCTCCGTTCTCTGCACTGGCTGCCTATAGCGTACCGGGTAGCCAAGTTTAAGGTGCTAGTATTGGTATACAAAGCCCTATACGGTTGTGACCCCTCTTATATCAGGGACCGCCTCGCCTTCCATGACTCAGGACGGACCCTCTGATCCACTGGGAGTGCCTATCTGGAGGTCCCCTGTGTAAGACGGGGGGCCACCATGGAGAGGGCGTTCTCGGTGGTTGGGTCACGGTTGTGGAACTCCCTTCCGAAGGAAGCCTGCCTGGCCTGGGGTCTGCCCGCCTTTCGGCAGGCATGCAAGACTTGGCTGTTCACCCAGGCCTTTGGAGGGGAGAGGGAGGGGTAAATGGGGGAGATTGGTGGGGTGGGGAATTTGGGGGAATTGTAGGGTAGGGTTAGGGTTGGGTTTTTAAAAAGAATTTAAAAGTGATGTTGGTTTTTAATGTATTTTACTGATTTACCATATTGTTAGCCGCCCTGAGGTGCCATGGGCATGAGGGGGCGGCATAAAAATGCTAAGAAATAAATTAATTAATTAAATAAAATTTGGTCTACAGTATGGGACACTGCAGATGCAGTCCATAACATAATCTCCAGACAGGAGAAAATTGGTAAGGATTTCTCTAAGATCCATAGTTAGTTACTTTTACCCTTGTGAATAGTGTTCCCATAAAAAAATAACTTTGCTGCTGTTCAACAATGCATACACTAACTGTATTCCATTTTTACAGAACAACTGGAGGCCCAGTTGGAAATGGTGCAACAGTTGAGGGAGGACAATGAAGCCCTAAGTATCTCACTCGCGGAAGTACTGCAGGAGGTGCGCGTTACACGGGGACTTCTCAGAGCTGAGTGACAGCTGATTTCAACACAGTTGTTGTATGCTTTTTAAACCAAAGTTTAAACACCTATTTATGCTTAATGGTGAAGATGGGACATGTCTCTCTGGGAAAGCCCTAGCCAATGAAATTGGGAATGTGGGTGTCGTCAACAGGGTCCGAGAGTTGATCATGCCACCGGGTCTCGTGATACCTTGTATTCCGGGCAGTATAAACATGATACAATGATCAGATAACCACAAAGATTCCGCGATCAATGGAAAGGGGAGTTGGTGCCGCTTCTTATTGAAATCCACAAAAGTTTCGCTTCCGTTGACCAGTCACAATGCCGCGGCACCATTCACAACAAACCACAGCTGCAGCCGTCGGAAAGCTGCCTCTGCCAAACCTTGCTACGATGCGTGGAATAGGAGTTTCCATCGGTAACAGCTGCTGCAGCCGTATGCCACTACAGGCCTAAGCACCACCACCACCACTGCATCCAGGGACATGCTGCCACCACTGTGGCTTTTGAGTACATGCTGCTCCAGCTGACACCACTCTTTCCAGGGCCCAGGAAAGACACCCAGGCCCTGCTGCTGTTACCACACAACAGCCGCTATGTGAAGATCTCTTATCCATTAATCCAACCAACCTCTGGCTCCCACAATTTCTCATTTTAAGTTTCCTACTTTGATTGATTCTAAGCCATTCTTAATGTAGGGTCCCTCCAACTCACATTCCAGCTTTCAAGAACTTGCATGCTGTCACTCCTTCTCTTTATTTCTCTTTCTGTAGCTTTAACGGAAACCTCATCCCAAAGTGTCTTGGAGAGTATTCCAATATATTTCCCCCTCTTTTTTTAGCATGGGCTTGCTCTGTATCTGGAGCACTCAAAACTATTGTATTTCTCTCCAGCTTGTTTGAACTAAAAGCTCAGCTCATTGTTTTTGTTTTATTTTTTGATCTGTGGCCAAATCCTTCTTCTCTGTTAAGTTCACTCCACTGGAAGTCCACGAGTGAAATACAAACAAAAGGGTTCGTAAAGTCAGTTAAAGACAATGGTAGCAATGTTCATAAGGAAGAAACAATCATTTTTAGGAAACATTTGCCTAGCAAATACATTAGTTTGACGTTACTTCTCGGCCTTTAACCAAGAAGAATCTACATAGACATTAAGGAGGTTGTTGAATTCCCACCACTGGACATATTAAAAAGTGGGTCACAATCAGTTGTAGGAATCCCTAGCCCATGGGCCAAATTGATCCCTCAGCTGTTTTTTCTTTGGCCCTTGAATCTGGCCCTGGATCCAGCCCCTACCCTCAAGGACTGAAAGGATGAGCTCAGGGGAAGGCAGTGGAGATGACGGCATGCACTCAACAATAGGAATGGATCTATGCCCTAGCTCTATGATATGGATCTTTCCTTCCTTCCACCCTGAGAACCCTCCTTAAGCACCTCTGTCCTTAACTCCCATGCAGCCCTCAGAACTTGTATTAATTTTCAAAGTGGCTCGTCAGAACGTGTATGTTCCTCACCCCAGATAAACAACTTGTAGTCTCTTGCGTCGAGGGGTTTAAGGGTTGCTGCAGTACACAGACAACAAACAAGGTAGAGACACCACACTCCCAGGATTGGGTCACTAGACTTTTATTGTTTCAGGCCTGGAACAGGGACTGTGAGTCCAGATCTGTCCCTGACCAGGAGAACCAGCAACACAGACCCTTTCCAGTCCTACAATTCTATAATTAAGACACACACACCTCCTGAGCCTTAAAAGACATCACTTATTTGCCTGCCTACCCCTGTTCAGTAGGGGTGGGAATATCAGTATTGGATAAATTCGATACACCTGACAATCAGGTATATCGGATTAATCCGATAATCACTGGTATTGGCATACCGGATTTTTAACATTGGCCACTTTACTGGGGTTTTTACATTGCAGCCATTGAAGTAAATGGCCGCAATGTAAAAAAAAAACGGTAAAGCGGCCAATGTTTAAAATCCGATATGCCGATACCGGTAAATCCAAGACCAGGGAGATCCGATACCGATAAATCCAATATCCGCTATTCTCCCCAGTGTCCCATCCCTACTGTTCAGTGAGATACCTAACCATGGGCCTGGTACAAAGCCCAATGAGATCAGTGGGAAGACTCCTGTTGACTGAGGGCTCATGCACCCAACACCCTTATAGAGTGCTTGGTGGCAGAAACACACATTCTGAGTGCTGTTGTATGACATCGTTACCACCTTCCGCACTCCTTGAGGATTCCTTATTCTCTGCCATGTGAGGGCTCAGTCATATAACACAGTCTCCGCTTGTAATCTCATCCTGTGTTCCTTAATCTGTATTTGTCTTATCACATAGCAGTGCATTTACACAACCACTGATTCCCATGCATTTCAGTGATCCCTGCTTTACTCCCTATTTCCCACAATGCAAAGGGCATGGAGGAATGCCCTTGTGAAATCCCTGCATGATCTGTTCCAAACGCATCATGAAGAATAGAGGAAAGAAATCAATCCCTGCTCTCGGACTTTCTGGCCAGACCGCTATAGTCACTTGAAGGTAGGAAGCAAAAAACCCACAAAATGTACTGGGATAATCCTATCATACAACAACATTGCTACTTAACAGAGTCAGATCCTTCCAAGCACATGTTTTGCATTGGATGGCAGAAAATATGGGATCATCAAAGAGCACAGGAAGTGATACTCACATGACACTCAGACTGTGGTGGTGTACCTACCACTTGAATATTGTGCTAATGAGATGCCATGCAAGGAATGGGCCATAGAAATGCAGGGAAAATCAGCAACTGTGTGAATGCATTGCTCTTGGACACAGCTAATAAGAAACAAGTGGTGAATTTGCAAGGGGGAAGGGTGTTGTCTGAACGATCCTTGAGTGGGCGTGAATCAGTTCTCTCATGTGTATGTAGAACCACACAAGTAGTTCCAGTATTCATTGGAGTGCGACTTAAACTCATGTGCCTAAAGTTACTTAACTTGCATATTTAAGCAATAGAAACAAAACAGTACGGTGATATTTTTTATTGGACCAACTCCAGTTGGTGGAGGTATGCAAGCTTTCGGACCTCGCAGGGTAGGTCTGGGGTTACAAAATGCTGGGGGATGTGCCCATTGAACTCGGAGGGAGGGGAGAGGAAGAGGAGATTTCCAGATCAGTTGCCCCTATTCCATATTCAGTCAGAAGCATTTGTTTGGAGGGGTTGGGGGGAGGTATTATTTGAAGTGCGTGGTATGCAACACATCATATACTGTGGCAAAAAAATCTGTGACTTCATGTCTTTGTATGAACAACCCTTTAAAAACTGGTTTCTAGCCTAAATACATTTATTCTCATTGCAGGGGAGGGAGAATGGGTAAATTGTTCTGTCTCTTGTTCCCGTTTTGAGACCTAGGATTTTAAATACCCCCACCTCTCTTTAGTCTCTGGGAGTTGCAGTGCCTGCAGTGCACCCAACTGGAGTCAAGTACTATTTCTGCTCTGAAGTGCACATATCATCTCTTAATCTTCTTGGCTTTCAGTGGGTGTTTTTCTTTGTCCCTCTCTTTTTATTATTATGCTGCCAAAGAGGAGCTAGTGGAGAAGGAAAGGAGACAATGGAGGTGATTTAGATAATTTCTCACCATTGATCTTGCTGCAAATGTAAGTAGCACTAATAATGGGGGAATGGATATATATTTCCGTTGTTGACTTTTTGTGTTATCTACCTGGAAAAGCAGTTAATTTAACAGAACAGAAATTGGATTCTAGTTCTACTTCCTGTGATTCACTCTGCAATAAAACTCTTAAAACAGAAATTGACACAGTTGAGTCTGCAGGACCCCAGAAGCTGTATAATCAGCCCTGAATGATCCCCAGAGCACTGTTGCATGTCTGAGGTCCAGCCCTGCCTTAAACTTGGATCTGACAAATATATCAAATATAAACATCAGATCCAAGTTTAAGGTGGGGTTGTAAATCTGAGTGTCTCACACGCAACAGCAATCCAGGGTTGTTTATACAGCTTCCAGGGCCCCGCAGACATTGGAGTTTAGCAGAGTTACGTGTGACTTCACCCTAAGTTATGCTGTCTCTCAAAAATGTAAGTGTAGAACAATGTAGTGCAAAATACAAACTGCAGACCGCATGCAATATGAATAAGGATTTTCTATATGGAATGACAGCATGCTTCTTAAAGATAACATGCTTGTTTGCAAGTGTGCTGGACCTATGGGGAAAATTGTAACATCTGCATATTTTATGGTTTGGAGTACTGCTCAGTCAGAAATGAGATCCTGATAGTGAGGAGTTAAATGTGCAACTTCATTGATTGCAAATCATCCTTCTAAGGACAGTAATCTTAGTTCTGGGCCCCATCTTTGTAAGTAACTGAAGTTAATGGAACTATGCCAGTGTCATAGGCAGGGCAAACCTACCATAGGGAAATTGAATTTGGCCCTTTAAGGAAAGATGGCTTCTCTTTGGATGCTGAAAAATGTAGTCTCCAAAGTGTCGCTGGGTATTGTAGTCTGGGGCATGTGATAAGCGCAGCTCAGGCATTTTGTGAGGTATTCCAGTATGGGGGGAGTGAGGCCTGGTTTAGGGATAAACCCTGAGCAGAGGCATGACTCAGGAGAGTTTAGAAAGGCGGAAGTATTGTACAAGGGCAATGAGGAGCCCAGAGGAACCACTGAAGAAGAAGAGGATCAGGAATGGGATTTTGTTTGGGAACGGTTTGTTTATTCACCAGTGAAGAGAAAAGCAATCCCGAGAGAGGATTTTAGAAGATAGTGACACACTGATGTGAGTAGGGAAAACTGAAGCAAGCGTAACTCCCAACATTTTGAGTGGGAGCCAGTAAGCTCCACCTCTCAGTGAAAATAAGCTCCACTCCCTCAGGTACTTACACTTCTTATCCCCTCATGTACGTATGCACACACACACCTTCCAACAATCCAAGTGCATAAAGACAAAAATTCTCCTGCTTATCATTCCACTTATATTAACTTCTTGTATTCAATCATGTCCCTATTCTCCTCTCAAGTGTTTTTTCCTGGGAGGCAACCAGGAAAGAGGTGCCTGAAGCTTGGATACCAGACTTTTTGATTTTCTCTCTCTCTCTCTCTCTCTCTCTCTCCCATGAACGAGGGACTTTGATCTCTGAAAGAGTGACAGTGGGATTCAGCACCCAAAGAGGGACTCTCCTTCCTAAATAGGGGTATGGACATGGAAAGGTGCAGGGAGGATGAACTGCTTATAGCCAGTTTACATCAGATGGGAAATCTTCCCCATTGTTCGTTGTTTGTGTTATCAGTGAGCTCTGTGCAGTACAGGATACAAATGGAAACATCTCCAGCTTCATGAAACTGAGGGTACAGCCTCCACCATTTGAAATCAATGGCAAAACTCCCATTCATTTTAACAGCGAAGGATTGTTCTGAGGATTACTCTAAAATAAGATCATCTTAGGTTTATTCACATACCGTTAGGTTTTATTGTCTACAAATACATGCAAGGGGTTGGAGAACAAATTAAGGTTGCCCTCATTTCTGGTGTGTCCTATCTTTTGGCTACTTGACTTTGCAATCTTACCTTCTTTTAATGTAAATTTTGTGTGCAATTATATTCCTTTATGACAAAGAGCTAAGAGTTCATGGGCAAAGTCTGAAGCTCTTAAAAACCCTTGCGAGTAAAACTGGAGTTTCAAGATGTTCCTCATGATCAGTTTTCTTGAGCTTTGTTCTCCTTTCTTTGTTAGCTCCTTCTTTCTTTTTGACCAGTGCAATCTGCTGAGATTACTAGTTCCCTCACCCTGATCTTCCGAATCTTAAAATGCAGGAATCCCCTGGCTCAAGCTTTTAAATTTTGTTCTTGACAGGTCTTGGTTTTCCAAGTAAGAGGTGGGGAGGGGAGGTTTAAGCTCCACCCTTTGTCATTAGATGTGTAAGTGGGTGGGAATCTCTCAGGATAATCTGAGTGCAAATTACTGGGAGCCTCTTTGCTTCTTCAATATGGCAAGCCCCACCAGCCCCTCTTGTCAGACCATATCAGCAGCAGTGATGTCGGGGACTTCCAGAAAAAACATCATGTAAACATAAAGGTGGTTGGATTGTGGGTATTTTCAGACGTTACGTGGTCAATGTCAACCACAGACAATTCCCTGTGGTGGCCTGGACCACATAACGTCTGTTGGGGGGAATGGATGTTCCGCCCCAGATGTTACCACGGCGGGGAATCACATTCACCACGCAAGCGGCAGAATTGGCGGAACCAGAGGCCGTCGCATGGTGAAGACGATTCCCCGCCATGGTGAACTCCGCCATCACGTCTGGACGGCAGCCACGGCCCGGAATCCCCGCAGGGATTCCGGCCCGTGGCCATAGTGGGCGAGCGCTGCGGTGACATTGGCCGCGGCGGCCGCCCGTCTCCCCAGAGGGCGGGTGGCGGAGAGCGTGGAGGGGGCGGGGCCATGCGGCCGCATGCTGCGCCGCGCAGCCCCCTCCCAGATTCCCCGCCGGGATCCCCCGGCACGTCTGTTAGGGCATTACGGGTCATCCCAGCAGGGGATCTATACATTGATTTCGTGACGGGGCCTATTGGCCCCGTCACGTCTGAAAACACCCTATGTCTCATTACATCCACCACTGCTTGTTCTGACCACCTTTGAAAAAAAAAAAATCACTTGCTTTCCAAAAGCTTGTGCAGTGTGAATGGGCTGTATAATCGAAATGCATCAATGTACAATTGACATGTTTTTGTCCTACAATGACAACTGTGATTATTATTTTGCAATGAATGTATCCAATACCTTTTTTAAAATATCACTGATTCCACTTGAACATCAGACAACATAAATACTTATAAATGTAATTCATTTAGAAAAAATATAAGTTTAAAATAAGGGAAAGGGAAAGGGGGTAGATGATGACATTTTTCTTTTTAAATGCTTTTATCTGATTATTAATCTTTATTTAAATTTTATTTATTTATTTGCATTTATATCTCGCCTTTCCCAGATGGCTCAGGGCAGCTTGCAAAAAAATATAATATACAATATAAAAACATTTAAAATACAATCCCCCCCAATCCAACCCTCCAACAACCTCCCACCTAATCCCTATCCCCACCTGCCAAATGCTTTAACAAGAAGAAAGGTTTTACACCACCTCCAGAAGATGATCAGGTCCGGACTCAGACAGATTCCACAGCACCGGAGCAACTACCGAGAACACTCTCCTGGGCGCCCCCAGCAATGTGTCTGGAACTGAACAGTCATGATTAAAGATAGGTTCCTGTCCTGATGTGTATACAATCTAGGGTGGACAAAGGAGGGAGACAAGGGTAAAAGCACATGTGACCATGGCGCACCGCTGTCATGACCCACTCTGGTGAGGAAAATCCCAGGCAACACAGTCCAGGTCAGGTTGGGGCACCGGAGACGTGACCGTGACTGGGGGGCTGTCCTGTCAGCTACACAGCCCGGGTATGACCGGGAAGCACAACAAATGTGGGTGGCTCCACCCACGTTGCGCTTCCAATGCACAACAAACGTAGTAGCCTGCTGTGGCCCTCTTTGGCCCAGGCAGGTGGGCCCTCACCTGGATTGTGACCTCGGAGATTTTCCATGGTCGTAGCCCAGGCTCACTCCCAACACAATCCTAGACCAAAATCTGGTGGCTCCACAACAGATGTGCTGGTGGCCTGTGGGCCGGAAGCAGGCCACCATGACATCTGTTTTTACCCAAGGAAGAGAGAATTGTACAGAGACACAGGGATACAGTCAAGAAGTTGAGAAGTTACAGGTGCAAATTCATAGCTTCTCAGCTTAGCTTAGTTACAAGGGGAGGCAGGGGATCCTGAAGGATGACTGTATAAGGAGAAGCATCAGTGAGCAAACTTTCAGGGTGAGGAGTTCTGGAAAACCTGGTGGAATAAGTAGGTTTTCGGGACGGACTTTAGGATTGGGAGGGAGCAGATGAAGTTCCAGGAGTCTCATCTGATGCATTTTAAATGCTTTAAACGTTTGCATCTTTAAAGCGCTGCAGACTGTTGTTTGCACTTGGCTCCTGCAATTGCTGTTAGATGCTCTCTAAGCCAAAAGGGTTCCCGTGTAATCTGCTCCTGATGTATAAACGCGCCTAGTGACATGGCCCATTTCCATAGGAGACAGTAGGTTTTAAACCGAATCAAGAAAATAACACCTCTGCTGCTTTTAATTGTGTCATTTTGGACTAGAAAAAATTAAGGAAGTGACTAATCGTACAGAAGAAAGTGCCACAATGGGTCAGACCAATGGTCCGCCAAGGCCAGCATCCTGTCTCCTGTCTCTTTGGTCACTTCAGAGAAGTACCCAACAGTCATAATGGAGCGATCTATTCCTTGCTATTTACTCCCAGAACCTGACAGTCAGAGGTTGCATTCCCTGACCAACCTGACAAATAGCCATTTGTGGATCTATACTCTAGTAATGTATCCAATCCTTGTCTAAACCCCAGTGATGCTAGTGGCCTTCGCAATGTCCTCTGGCAACAAGTACCACAAATTAATTTTATGTTGAGTAGAAAAAAAAAGGCTTCTTTTCATTAGAATTAAATCTGCTGCTGGTTAGTTTCATAGAGTGTCCTCTAGTTCTAACTTTATTAGAGAAGGTAAATAACAGTTTCCTATTGTCTTGTTTCACACTGCTCCTGATTTTCATCTAGTCCAACCCCTTGCTTGGATGCAGGATAACTACAGCTACAACATCCTTGACCCTGACAGATGGTTGTCCGGTGTCTTTTTGAAAACATCCAGTGGCAGAAAGCCTATGACCTCCCCAGTCAACGTTTTTCCATCGCCGAGCAGCAATTACTGCTAGAAAATTTGTCATCATGACATCTAACATAATCTACCTTCCTGTAATTTGAGCTCATTATTTCTAATCCTGCCATGAAGGACAGTTTCTTGCCATCTTCTTTGTGGCAGCCCTTTATATATGTGAAGACTGCTATCATGTCTTCCCTTAATCTTCTCTTTGCTAGACTAAACATAACCAGTTCTTTCAGCCTTTCTTCATAAGATTTGCTTTCCATACTTTTTATTATTCTTGTTGCCCTACGCTGAACACACTCAAGTTTGTCAGTGTCCTCCGTGAAATGAGGTGCCCAAAACTGGACACCATACTCCAGGCGAGGTCTGACCAATGCCAAATAGAGTGAAATTATTACCTCCACTGACTTGGAGGCAATGCTTCTTTCTGTTAATGCAGCCTAAATTGCATTTATCTTTGTTACAGTCACATCACATTTCTGACTCATGTTCATTTTGTGATCAACCACAATCCCTAAATCATTTTCATATGTGCTTCTGCCAAGCCAGGAATCCCTCATCTTATACCTGTACATTTGGTGTTTTTTGGAGGGGTGGGGTGTGTGTTTTTTGTAAACTTCTATCATAACCCCTCTTAGGGTGAAAACAGACATGACGCTAACCACCCGTTAACCACCCTTGGTGGTTATTTATGCATGTTGCAGGGCTGTATTGGTGCCCTATGCGGCCCTGAAACATGCATAAATGACCCCCAAGGGTGGTTAAAGGGTGGTTAGCATCATGTCTGTTTTCACCCTTAGTTGTCTCTTCTCCAAGCTGATGTACCCTCACCTACTGAGCCTCTCCTAGTATGTAAGCCATTCCATATTTTTGATCATTTTTGTTGCCCTTCTCTGCACCTTTTCCAGTTCTATTATACCTTTTTTGAGACGAAGAGACCAGCACTGCTCACAGTATTCCAGGTGTGGTTGCACCATAGATTTATATAGCGGTATTACGATGCATTTCTTCCAAAACTGAATTGTCTATCTGTTCAGTAACACATTTAACGTAATCTTTCTAATAATAATAATAATAACTCCATCCCCTCCCTTTGGGGTTTCTAGTGCTGTCAGCAGTGCTGGAAATGATAGGCCTGTAAACTCAGGTCATTAAAGGATTTGGACCCTGCCTGCCATCTGTATAATGGCACAAATGCAGGTTAGGCCTCTTGCATTTCAGGCACAAACGACTGACTTTAATATTTCTACAAAATATTATGGGTATCACATAAAAATTAATACATTCAGCTTACAGATGAGGAAACTGAGGCATAAGGTGAAACCACACGAGATGCTAACCCAATTTGGGCAGCGTTACTCCACATCGGGAAGCCTTATCCTGAAATGCAGTGCATCATATGGCCAGTGGCCACCGGATACTCACCCAGCCCTGTCCCGGGGTGGGCAGCTGGCTGCTATGCAATGCGTCAGCTGGGGAAGGCCAGGGACGCAGTACATAGTAATGTTGCCCAACATGGGGCACGGCTGCCCATAGTGGGAGAACAAGCTGCCTCTCGTGTGGCCAATCTGTACAGCCCTGCCACGAGGTGAGGTCTGTGGTTCGGGCCCAGGTTCCTCTGGCCCCCCCTCCCCTGACAGCTGTTAGGTGGGGTGAGAGGAGCACGCCTGCTCCTCCAGGCCCCCCTACCCCAATCAGCTTTTGGGCAGGGCAGGTGAGAGGAGTGTGTGTGCTCCTCTGCCCTCAGCTGTCTAGTGGTAGCAGGCCCGATCCTGTAGCACAGCAGGAGTCCGGGCATCTAGCCCTGTGTGAGCAGCTCCCCAGCCCAACCCGTTGCATGGAGGGGCTGGTGATGGCTCATTTGGACAGTTCTTCCTGCCGGCCCAAAGTGGGACGGCTGTGTTCTCTCTCCCTGTGGCGGGCAGGGTATCGGGCCCACCCTTGCTCATGTGGCTTTACCCATCAAGACATATCCTAAGCCACACAAGGAAGCCCATAAAAGAAAAGGGAATAAAACACAGGTTTTCTAACTCCCAGTCATGTAAGACCATCCTGTCATTAGTCCATGATCATCCTAATCATTTTGTTTAGCTCCGAGTGTGCTAATAGAGCAGCCGTAAAATAGGCTTTATGGAATTACCAGTTCACGTACTAGCACAGTGAATGGCCACTTGACACACTGGTATATAATAAATAATGCCCATTTAAATATCCCCTCCTGTGGAAAACACCCTTCTACTGAGTTGTACCTTTCCTTGTCAGTTTTCCCACTGAAGTAACTGAGGCTACTCATGGAGTAAGTGGGCCAGGATATGGATCTTAATAATTAATGGTTAGTCATAATGGCTGTCGTTGGCCACCATGGCTGCCCATCAGGGAGGGAGGTGGGCCACTGGGCACAGCGTAGGGACGGGGCAGACACACATCCGTGCTTCTCCTCGCCCTTCCCTGCGGCCTGGCCCCTGTCACGTTAGTTCGGGGGCTGGAACCAGTCATGGCCGCAGTGGTGGCCACACACCAGACCAGGTAAGTTTACGACGGCAGCTTGCCGCCATCACGTTAGAAAACACCCAAAGACGAAGCAATTCTGTGACCTCTTGTACGGGACCAATGTCTGATGGTGAGAATATGCAAGCTTTCAGGCCCCACAGGAGAAAAACATCGACTGAGCAAATGCAGAACAGGTACGTATGTGGAGGCTGACTTGGGTGGGAGTGGATTAGGACAAAATAACTAAAGAGGGGGCTGTAAATGGGGGGGGTGGGGAGAGGCCCGACATTTAAAACCAAAGCTGTAAAAATGATATGGGCGTAAGAGACAAGGATACAGTAGGTAATAGTAAAATACAGAGAGAGGACAAGGCTAAAGCGAACACATTGGCAGGGTGTAGTAGGAAACAGCGTATCATCCTGAAGACAGGGAATTATTGTACCAGGCAAGGTGCATTAGCTTCAGGAGCTGCACGTCCAGCTGGAGAGGTGAAAGCACGTTATCAGGAAGCAGTGGGAAACAAGGTTTAATTATATCCCAGCTAAAACAATTGGCACAGTCGCCTGTTCATTTAACAGGCTGTGTAAATTGAGGGACATGATCTCCTGCCCCAAAATACTAGCAATGACTGATAAAGCTGGTGTTGATAAGCAAAGACGGGTTGTTCCAAAGCATGTTTGAAGCCAGTCCAGAGCTAACAGGGAAGGTGAAGGGGTTTATTACAGGAGGAGGAGGAGAGAAAAATTGATCATCTAAAGGAACAGAGACTTGTTTAATAGTGTAAATCTCTTGCTGCCCATTGTTACATTGCTAACACATTCCCTTAGAGGCTCTCGTGGGCTGACTCGAGACTGGGAGGCTATTTGCTGATGCTTCATTGTGCCTTTTGTACTTTGGCCAGCTTGTTAATAGAGACATTTATGAAAGTTGGCGGTCTCAGACCATTTTCCAGAGCAGAGTTCTCCGCATCTTAAGATCCACCATCATCATTGTCTAATTGGCACCCGTTAGCGAACAGAGAACAGACATGGAACTGAAAATGCCCTCCCCCCCCTAAAACTGTTCCAAAGCACATTGCAGGAAAAGTGCAGAGGAGCATACGCCACCTCTACTCAGGGTGATTCTTATCTGTGGATAGCAGAGGCTTTGAGTCTCCAAAATCATCAGTCCTAAGGCTTTCTTGAGCACTAAATTCACTGGAGAAGAAGAAAAAACAGGTGTGTCTATAGTGACACAGAACACAAGGGATTTCTCAAACTATGTGTCTATTTAGTATACTATACATGCACACGTATGATATAGGAATAAATATAGTAATTTTAAAAAAAAAATTAAAAAATTGCACACCCCTAAGACAAAACGAAGCCCCATTTGTTTTAGTAATTAAAAATACGACGACAAATGACAAAGGTAATGAAAACGAAGGGGGAAAGCATCTATTTTCGTGGATCAGTGCGCGTGCACAAAAAGGGCTTTGGGTTTTCTTTTTATTACCATGTGCACCCAAATCACCACACGGGGTCATTGCGTTTTATCATAATCATAGATTGTCAGAGTTGGAAGGTACCTAGAGGTTCATTTCATCCAACCCCCTGCTTGGAGGCAGGATGACCGCAGCTACAGCATCCCTGACAGAGAGCTGCCCAGCCTCTTTCTGAAAATCTCCAGTGACAGAGAGCCTATAACTGCCATAGGCAACTTGTTCCATTGCCCAACATCTCTACTCATAGGAATTTTTTCCTGATAGCTAATGGAAATCTACATGGGGTGTCGCTACCTGGGATATTTGTCCCAGGGCCCAAGATAGGAGGGGGCCCACAAATCTTGTCCTGCTGCGGCATGGCTGGGCAGAGACTGAGCTGAACCAAAGTGCCTGCGGCGCACAGCTCGTATGGGACCCGAAACAGCAGGCAGCACGTGACGGAGCAAGCATTGGAGGCGGCAGCAGCACGAAGCAGACAGCACAGCCATGGCCTCCAGGGCTCAGGCGCAGCAAGGGGAGGGAGAAGCACTGGTGGAGGAAGGCAGGGAGGGGTGGGACAGGGGAGAGGATGGTAATGGGGGGGACAAGTCCATTTCTTGCACTTGGGCCCATTCCGACTTAGCTGCGTCCCTGAAGTCTACCCTCCTCTCATCTGAGCCCATGGTTTCTAGTCCTGCTCTCTGTTACCATGAAGAGCAGGGATTTGAGAAATCCCTTGGGATTTTCTTCGTTTTAGACGGTCTGCTTGGGAAAAGACATGAGAAGCATGGGATAACTTTCAGAAGGATTTGAAGTTCAACTATGATGCATGCAGCAAGATAGAGTCTCACGGCCAATTATTTATCATCGTCTATAGCAAGCAGGATTTGTTTCTGAGAGATCTGACTATTGATTTTCCCAAGCCTTTTCAGGTTTCGTGTAGTGCACGAGAAGCTTAAGATGGGCTTTTAAAATGTCAGAGATTGTCCCTATCAGAGTAGGTTGGCTTGACCCAATCAAGTAAAGGCACTTTGATACATGAGCAGGGGAGTTAGACTAGATGACCCTGGAGGTTCCTTCCAGTCCTCTGAATCTTGGCGCCACATTCTGTCCTGGAAATAATTCTTAAATGTGCATCCAGTGCACACAGAGAGCTACTCCTTTTGTCTTATTCAAAAAGTAAATGGGCTTGTGTCAGCTTCTTTTTCTCCAGGGTGATGTATACATGCACTTTGTTAAAATGTGTAAGACAGCACCAGTTCTGCTGCCCTCCATTGAAAGGCAAGCCCAGCACTGTCCCAAACAGACAACATGGAACAGTTCCTGTCCTGAGGAGCTTATGGTTTATAGCTGAAACAGGCAAGAAAACCAAATGGTGGGAGGAAAAAAGAAACAGACAGGTTGGCTTGAAGAAACTCAGTGGCAGAGCCAGGGAGAGAATCCAGTTCTGCTGGGTTCAAATCCAGTTCTGCTGGCACTAGGCCACACAGCCTGTCTGTCCCACACTATGGCTCAAATATTCTCTTGGGGGGGGGGGAATTGCCATAGTCTTGTTTGTCGAGAGCTGGGAGTGAACATCAGGGAATGGATCACTCCATTATCTGTCTCTTATACACATCTAGATGTGTATAAGAGACAGGCCCAGCACTGTCCCAAACAGACAACATGGAACAGTTCCTGTCCTGAGGAGCTTATGGTTTATAGCTGAAACAGGCAAGAAAACCAAATGGTGGGAGGAAAAAAGAAACAGACAGGTTGGCTTGAAGAAACTCAGTGGCAGAGCCAGGGAGAGAATCCAGTTCTGCTGGGTTCAAATCCAGTTCTGCTGGGTTCAAATCCAGTTCTCTAATCACTAGGCCACACAGCCTGTCTGTCCCACACTATGGCTCAAATATTCTCTTGGGGGGGGGGAATTGCCATAGTCTTGTTTGTCGAGAGCTGGGAGTGAACATCAGGGAATGGATCACTCCATTATTGTCTGTTGGGTACTTCTCTGAAGAGACCGAAAATGGACAGTGTTAGGATGCTGTCTCAATGGACCATTGGTCTGACCTGGTATGGCATTTCTTATGTAATGTGCCCCACATGCTTTTGGTTTCTGTGGCAGGAGGGGTGGGGTATAAAATTCTTAAAATAAAATAAATAAATAAATAAATATAAACGGGGGGGAGGGACTCATCATCAGTTAATAGAGGAGGTGGGCCTATTAAAGAGGCAGGTCTGTAGAATGTCATTTAATCGTGGCATTCGAATTGATAAATGCAATCTGATGGGCTACTCAGTTTCTCATTTGTGGAAGATATTTAGTACATTCCTTTAATGGCTGGTGATGCACAAATCGGTTTTAATATCAATAATGAACCACTTGGACAACATTCAGAGTCTAGATCTGCCAAAAAAAATTGCTACATGTCAGGATTTATTGAGTACAATAGAAGGAGGTTGCCAAAGAGGTTGGAGTTTCTTTAACAGCAGAGTAAACAGATGGTCCCAGGAAAGTGATCGCATTCTTAAACACTGAATTAGATTTGGACAGAATGGAGTCGCATCTGCCAAGGCTTGCTGGCCAGAAGTATGGCGGAAGGGAGACATCAGAAACAAATGTCACATTCTTCAAACTCTTTCACTTAATGTCGGTATGAGTAATCGGACAGGAATGTTCCAAAATTGCCAGGTGTCCTTTTGGTTGGATAATTTGAGGGGAAGCAGATATGATTAACAGTCAGTAACTGGATACACACATGAAGATTAGATCCATCTAAAGTCAACGCAGCTAAATATATGATTCTAGGTCATGTTTGTTCACCTGGCCAGGAAGTGAAATGGTTGACAGTCTACTCGTTTTCAAGGAAATTCTTTCTGCTGCAAGAGGCTAACGGGTGACCTTGAAAATAGAAAAATCCCGCTTAAAATTTGGCAATGAATTGAAGGACCATACTCTGGAGCCTACGGTATGATTATTTTAGGAATTCTGAAGAATTAGCACAATCTGGAGAGATCAGGATATTGGAGACATCTGCCTATTCTATTGTATAATGTAGTTGGGGTTTGTTTGTTTTTTAAATTATGTGAAAGATGGTGAGAGCAAAGAAGTGGAGGAACAGCAAGAGACACTGTGATCTCTCGTTCTTCGTCTATAAAATGGAGATAATACTATTTCACATGGGTTGCATGAAGGTTAATTAGTTAATGTTTGTGCGGCACTTTGAAGATGGAAAAAGCTCTGTGTGTGCTGGGAATTACTTGTTATTTTTCCGCAGTTTCTCAACCTGCAAGGGTTAAGATTAGGTCCAACCGCCATATAGGGAGATAAGATGGGGAGATATTCCTGGCAGTACAAAAGAGGAAAAGAATGAGACTGTGATGAAAGCAGGACTGAGAGCTAGAAGATCTAATCTAGGAGTGGGGAACCTTTTCCTTCCTGTGGACCACTTTGAAAAGTAGTAAAAGCTCCACAGGCAACCTTGTAACTTGTGGCAGTGGTGCTTAGGGTGTGTGGTCAGTATTGGGAGGGACTCCAGGTCATAGATCTATGCCATAGATCAGTCCCCTATCCTTATCTCCACTCCCTTCCTCCTCAATACACTTTTTCAGTGCTTGAGATTAGGGACTAGACCCATGGGAATGGAGCCTAATAATAATAATAAGTATTATTACATTATTATTATTATTATTATAAATAATAAATAATAAACATTCATGTCCTGGATTTAGTCTACAGGCCACATGTTCTCTATTCCCAATCTAATATTAAATATTTATTAATTACTATTATTATTATTATTTTGAATTTATACCCACCCTTTCCAAAATGGGGTGACATCAAAACAAATACAAATAAATCTTATTAAACCCAGGATGCTACCAACCTGCAATACAGTGAAAACGAAGCAATAAAACATGATGAAACACACCTCTCTCCATTCCATTTCACTCCCACTCCATTGCCTCACACCCAAATGGAATCTCCAGCCCACTACCCCCTTCTGTTCCCATAATACCAATAATTATACCAATGATAACACTTTCCGGCAAGGGGCTCCCTCCTCCCCAGTGTTTTTACCCCCTTTCACTGGGCAGTTGTGGCATTCCCCACCCCCAACCTGACTCTCCCCACACTACCTTGACCCTAATCATGGCTTTTCCACAAACAGGTAGGTTGACGTTGGGTTATTATAACTGTTTGTATTCGTGGCACCAAAAGACCCCTTCCTGGACCCCACCGTGTGAGGTATAGTATAAAACACATAAAACTGAGATGAGGCCTTGTTAATATGATCACTTATTGGAGGGGTAACTGCTTTTATTTGACTATAACCCCTCTATGTATTCACATGTGCACTGTTTAAATCAAAGTAGATGGCATTCACATGAACAGTTACTGCAAGGTAATAACTCCTTAACTGGTTTTACCTTCATTTTTGTTGACATGATCAGAGGATTAAAGCCAGAGTAAACAGGGGTGTGGGGAGGGAGGTGTCAGGGCCTCCTCCAGCCTGGTGCCGCAGCTTCACCCTTCTTTGCCAGCAGTGCCATGTTATTAAGGATGAGTTGGCACAGCTGCTAGGCCCTTAGGCTGTCTGCCTCCTCATTGGTGGCTAATGCTCCCTCCCAGCTGCCCAACTCATCAGAGCAGCTCAACACCTCACAATGGCTCGACATGCTTCACCTGACTCTTGCAGCGCCTCCCTGGGTTTCCCCTGGCTTTCACATGGCCTCTCCCACCTCAGTCAAGCCTCCTACTCTCAACCCCCTTCCTAATTCTCTTCCTGAGCCCAGCCTCGCCACCTCAGTTTGATCCCCTGCTCAGGCTTCGGCCACAGCGGACTCATTGCTCTGAACGATACCTCTCCTCATTGCCTGCCTGGCCCGGCCCAGCCCCCCAGCCATGATGTAGACTCGCTCGCCAGCCCTGATCCTGCAGAGACTCGCTTGCTGGTCCAGATTCTGCAAGCCGCCCACGCTACAGCTGCCCTTGCAGGAAGAAGAAAGGTTAATTACCTCTGTAAGGAAGCTTGGTTAATGCAGGGAGGGAGAATTCAACTTCAGAGGAGATATTCATAGCTGCAAGAGGCAAACAGTCCTGTTTGGGGTCCCCCCCCCAAGAATAAGTCATCCTACTTCCCAGCATGCATCTCTCCCTGGTTTATTTGCTCTCAGTGCCTTTCTGTGATACTGTCTTCATCTACTTTCTTTTCCCACCACCCCCCTCTCTGCTGCAATTGTCTGCCTCCTGCCCAGACAGCTGTAAACGAAAAGAGGGTAGGGAAGAAGAGAGGAATCATGGGAAAAGAGGACTTAAATTACTACCTGGTTCTCAGTGCTTATCGGAACAGTTTTGGGGAGAGGCAGTCACTCCTCAGGAATTCCTCCAGATTAGCATCATTGGAATAGTCCTGCAAGCGAGGACAAACCTTTAGGGAAAGGTTATCCATGAAGGGGCGTACTCCTGATTGAAGACGGGTAGTACATGTTGTGGAGTGTCTTACACCTGGTGGGTTAAG
>QEPC01010217.1:3742282-3761174 GCA_003113815.1 Sphenodon punctatus
CCCTTTATCATTTTTTTTGCCCTTCTCTGTACCTTTTCAAATTCTATTATCTCTCTTTTGAGATGGGGTGACCAGAACTGCATACGGTACTCAAGGTGCGGTCACACCATAGATTTATATAGAAGCTTTATGATAGTTTCAGTTTTATTCTTCATCCCTTCCTGAAAACATTCATTTTTGACTGCTGCCTCACATGGAATTTAGGATTTCAATGTATCAGCCACAGTGACTCCAAGATCCTCTTCCTCAGTAGTAACCCCTAATTTAAAACCCAGCATTGTGTACAGATAATTTGGATTATTTTTCCCTATCTGCATCACTTTGCACTTATATCAAAATATCAAGATATACAAAATAATAATTAAAAGCTAATAACAGTATGACAAACAAGATGCCTTGTGTATTTCAAGTGTGAATATTTCTTCAGGGATAAAGTATCTACATTAAGAATATAAATAATATAGTAACATGGAATATAGATGTCACACAATCTAACAGCAAGTATATAATTTTCTCACCAAAGGGATGACATGGAAAATCTTCTTGCTGTCTGAGAAGCAGTTCATATAAATAACCTGATTTTTAAAAAATAAAGCAATGAAAAATTTGCCAGTCCCCTTACAAACCAAATATAACCCAATGAGATCAATTTAAACAAACCTACTTTCAAGGCTGGTGAGCTGAACCTTGCAGCTTCACTGATGGAAGCTTTTGAGCAAAATGAGTCATCCGATTGCAACAAGAATCCCAGTCTCAAAAAGAAGGAACATCTGTATCTTTCAAGCCTACAAAAGCTAAAAAAAAAACAAAGAACTTCTCTTACATTTGTACCTGAAACATCAGATGATGTATGGTTAACAGGTCACCATTCTTTGGTTATACCTCCCAGAAGTCCCTATTTAGGAGGAACTGAATCCCACTGTCCTTGAGGGGGCCATAGTTATTCCCTAAGAGAGAGACAAAAAGACCAGAGTTTAAGCTTCAGACACATCTTTCCTGGTTGTCTCTCAGGAAAAACACTTGAGAGGGCAACGGGGAGATGATTGAGTGGTAGGAAATTAAGTGGAATGATAAGCACATGAGCTTCCATCCCTCTTTATTTACTTGGAATGTTCAGAAGTGTGTGTGAGGGGTGGAGTTTGTTTGCTGAGGGGTGGGGATTATTGGTCAAGGGGCGGGGCTTATCCCTCCTTAGCGCCACAAAACGCTGGAGGTATGCTTTGGTAAGAAAATAATGCAGAAAACCCCTGACGTGCTTTTTTAAAAAAAATAAAAAATCAACACCTTCAAGAGAAACTCTCATAAAGGTTTGGAAGCTCCAGAACTGTATCTGCATGGATGGATCTGCATTCTTGATCTTGAACAATCTATTAGTTGTGGGTGAAGAAAAAAAACTTTGAAGGTGTGGCCCTCCCTCTCACCCCTTCACAAACAGACTCAGCTGAAGTTTGGTAGTGTTCATAAACTGAGCTGTTCTCAGCTCAAGATGTAATCCTGCCACACTGACATTAAAACAAAAACCCCATTGACTTTAATGGTGGAGGATTGTCCTGTCAGCTTCAATGCAGGACTTGTCCTGAATGACAGAAGCATTAATGTTTGTGTAAAGTTATTAATGTGTAGAGCTGGGAAATCTGTATGGATGTGCATGCAGAATGCTTTTCTGCCAAGAAATACAGTTTTGTTAAAACTGAAATTTTCCCTGAAAGCCTGTCAATTCCCATGGAGAACTAAAGCTGATTTTTGGCAAGAATTGTTGAAAGGAAACTTTTTACTTCAACCAGACATTTCAAAATGAAGTGACACTCCATTGTGACATACAATGTCATTTCATTTCTTCTTTTTGGTTACGAAAATGAAACTAGGTTTTCTGTCAAAATGTCAATTTGGATTTAAAACAACAATTTCTTTCTGACTGAAAATGCCAGCATTTTTCATTTTGATATTTCTAACTCAAACTCTTCGAAAACGTATCCATCCATAAAGATTTTGCCTATTTTGTCTTTCCGTTCCAAATGAGGATAAAATCTAACTTTGAAATGTCAAAAATTCCTGTGGAGTAAAATTCTCCTTCTAAGCATTTCTGTTAGCACACAAAAAGAAAAGAAAAAAGTGATTTGTGTATTGTTGCAATGTAACAATAATGTTTGGTTTACTTTAAATTTGCTAGTAAGTATTTTGTGTATAAAATGTGCATATATGTGTATTATATTTATTTAGATACATTGTAATTTGTAATTGAGTATCATTCCCTTTGAACAATTCTTTAGCTTTTGAACTATTTTAACAAAATTGCTAAACTAAATAGTGGTCACTATGTAGGCCACAATCTTCAGATTACTTACTCCAGCATGGTCCTATATTGAGTGGTTTGACCCTTAACTGCATCATTAATGGTCAGAATTAGCTGGTTTTGAGGATTTTTGTACCCTCTTCTCGCTCCTGGAAAAGTTATAAATAAAAGAAAACCTAACCCAAAATGAATGAAAATCACATGCTGTATCTCGGTGTGTATTAGAAACTTTATTACAGTGCTCAGAAATATACAATTTGGCAAAGGAGCAGATATAATAAAGAAGCAACTGTAAGGAGTTAATTATCTCTGAACCCTAAAGGAAGTATATCTTTCCTGTTGGCGTTGAGGCACTTTGTAGTACAGTGTGGGGGAAAACATAACATTTTGGCTGAAAGCCCAGCACCTGCCCTGGGAATATAGTTTACAGTGGCTGGGAGTCTTCAGTTTCCAGTAGACAGATTGCTAATATTTTAACATCAGTGCTGAGGTTATAGCGGTAGTGATAATGCAAGTTATTTCAAAAGGACTGCTGCCTTGGGAAAGGACATCAGACTTGGAAGCACAATTGTAGCAGCGGGGCCTCCAGGGTCACACAGGGCCCGGGGTGCTGGTTGTCAGTTTGGGGAACTAGCATAACCCTTTGGTCTTTAACCCACAGAAGTGGGGTGCACTATGTAGGGTTCCCCTGTAGGGTTCCTACCCTTGGCCTCCACCTCCCCTTACAGTCAAGGCCTATGCCTGCAATAGTGCAGTTATAGGGGTAATAAGTCCCCAGCATGTCCTAGGACCCCCTGTAAGGTCAAACAGTGTCTCCCTAGTTGAGGGTTCAGCCTCTCCAACTAGGAGACCCTCAGAGTGCTCTTTAAAGTTCTGGTGGCCTAGTAACACCAAGCAGATCCCACCTTGTAAGACCAGTCCCCTGTTAATCCTTACAGACCTCTGAAGACAGGTGTCCAGGGAGTCTCTTGGAGCTACTTCAGTCAGGAGGGGAGGGAGCTCAAGCAGCTAACTCCTAGGCCACATTCTCTAGACTGAGCCCAGGCCTTATATAGACCCATAGTATGCTCAGTTCCCCCTGTCTCTACTGAGCATGTCACTGGACTTGGAGCTCAGAGAAAGTTACACAGTCCTACTGAGAATGATCCAGCACTTAGAACTTTGAAAGTTTCTCAAGCCTCTACTGGGCATCTTCCCAGACTAATGCCTGGCTGCATAACTGCCTTGCAGCTCATTGGGGCTTCAATGGGCACAATGAAGCTACCCTATTACAAAAATATATTTATATTTCTTTGATGGTTGCATTTTCAGTAAATGTAGGTGACTGCAAGTCAGATTTGACTCTAATCGTGCCCTCACTAAGCAGGTTCAGGTGGAATCGGGGGTGAGGCAGGGCTGCCTATTGGCCCCTGCCCTTTTTAATATCTACCTAAATGATTCGGTGGCATTTATGAAAACGATAGACATGCACGCACCCAAAATTGGTGATCGGCGAGTTCCAATGCTCCTGTATGCAGATGACACCGTCTTAATTTCCCAATCGTTGGTTGGGCTCAGGCGGTCGATGCAACTTTTCGGGGATTATTGCCACGCTGAACTGCTATCTATAAATTATGCTAAACCTAAGGTACTGATTGTAGGATCTAAGGGCTCTCAGAAAGTTCATTCCTGGACTATTAGGGGAAACCAAATCAAACAGGTTCGCTTCTTTACATATTTAGGGGTGATTTTTTCCTCTACTTTCAGTTGGAACCTCCATTTTGAGGCAGTCAAGGATCAAGCAGGGAAATCTTCAGCTGCTATTGTTAAATACTTTTTTGGCCAAGGGGGGAAATTGGTCTCCCCTGCCCTCCATTATTTTAAGGCCAAAACGGTAAGCCAGATACTATATGCATTTCCAGCTTGGGGTATCCCCTTTCTAAATAAACTGGAGAGTATCCAAAATGGCTTTTTGCACTCGATACTGGGAGTCACCTGCAGGTGATTTTAAGATCAGAGTCACTATGTCTTCCCCTTAAGTTTTACACTCTCCAGTCAGTAGTTAATTATTGGGCCAAAGTGGTGTTATTTCCACTTCAAGAAAATTCTCTTTTGACCATGACATTTAACAGTGGGCTTGGGGATACTTCGGCCAAATCAGTGAAACTTGAAGTTCTAAAACTGGTTTTTTGTCCCACGGCTCTGAAGCAGGTTGGCCTTAAGGCAACTAAAATCTTAATTAAAAGGAGGTTATCTGACCAGGCCATGCAGTTGGAGGGTGCTCTCTTGGCTGACCAGAGGGTGGTCTGGATTACAATCTATTTAACCCTCTGTATATAGGGTCATACTACCTGTTTGAATGGATGGATTTCAAAAAGAGATCTGCATTTACCAGACTGCGATGTAATGTTTTCCCTTCGGCACTATTGGAAGGACGCTATTTGGGTATTTCCCGGGACCTGCGGTTGTGTACTCTGTGTACCTTGAGGGAAGTCGATTCAATTGGTCATATTCTTTTTCATTGTCCTATATATGATGGTCCAAGATATAAGTACCTGGGTGGGATCCTTATGGACCTACTATTAATTATACCCATTTTTTGCTTCAGAAACTTCTCAGCCCAGTCGACTCTGAAACAACAAGGGCTGTAGCAAGTTTCTGTCAGATAGTCATCCGCATAAGACAATCTCTTCTTGATGGCAATGCTCAATAGTCCGGGTGTGAAACTGCCTAAGGTCGCATTAACATTTTGAATTGTTTTTAGATTTCATTGCTATGTTTTAATGGATGGTGTGTTCATTTGTGTTTATATCTATTTTACTGTATTGTATTATATATTGTAATAATTTTGCTTATGCAGTAAAGTCTAATATTTTGTAGTTCAGATAAGGGGATATTAATTAGTGAGCTGATGATGAATGTATTTACCACCCAGGGGATGTTTAACCAGGGGACAAATGTTGGCGCCATAACCCCCAAGAAGGGTAAGTCAAAAATTTCAAAGTTAAAGTATGTTTACCTACTTTTGACCTAGGCCCTACGGCCTATGGAAATGTATAATGTAGGTTTCTTTGGGGTATTTTGTGTTTTGTACTTTTTATTACCTTTGTAATGACTTTTGTTATAGCCAATGGCCCAAACAATAAAGTTTTACTTACTTACTCACTCATGTAGGTGCTACCACTGGAAGTAAGGCTATTCTACCTACACAGCTCCAGGGAGAAAAAAGGAAATTATGGATTATAGAATTACAGGGTTGGAAGGAGTCCAGAGTATAAGGACCCAAGGCTTCAACCAGTAATCTTGGGGTCCTGGAGGTGGTGGCTAACTCCACAGCACCACCAGTTCACTCTAGCTAGAGCCCAGGTTTGGTGCTGAAGACTTTCCCAAGTGCTCGACAGGCCACACGCCCTACTGAGCCTTGCTCCATGCTCCAAGCTTCCTGGTAGGCTGCCTTCAATATAAAAGGCAAGCCTGGCTCCCTGCTGCTGCTGTCACCACTGCTGAAATCAGACGCCCATGATGATGATGCAGCCTCATCGTGGTGGGTTCCAGTTTTTTTTTAAAAAAAGTTTTGGTGTTTGAAAACCATTTACCTGGGCTGGACTGTTTTCCCCCCCACTGCACTACAGCCATTCTGGTCCTGAATTTTTTTAAAGGTGAGTTGTTGTTTTTTTTTAAATAGCCAGATTGGTTTAAATTATAAGCGAAATGTTGTCAATGTGAACTAGTTTAACATAGCCCCAAGACGGGTCAAATTATTCACAACATCTCAACCCCAGTCAGCTTCACTATGGCCATGTATGTCATATGACCAGATACTTCAGTCCTTGCTATAGACATGGGGTAATGCCCTTTTCAACCACTAGGGGGTATAACAGGCATTCACCAGTTTTATAAACAGTTTATGGAAACTAAACTATAATAGAGTAATTTAGCTTCTGACCAAGAGTTATGAAATGGAATTACAAGGACTAACCATACCTAATAGAAGCAGTACATATTTTGGCTTGAACCAGTCCTAGAAAGGTCTTCACTACCCTACAGTTCCTAAAATACAACAGGAAGAAATGAGTGGTGATAGATTACACTTCACGCACTTCAGATTTGTAAATAGATCTTCAAGTTTGGCAAAGGAACAGTTAATCTTTTCCTGCAGTCATATCAAATGTTATGTCCTATTCATCCAGAGCATTTAAAAATCAGAACATTTGTATTTGGGTTGCAGATTGCTGTAATGCTATGTACTGAGGCTTCTAGTACAGGTGCAAACAGGTTAGGCATAAGCAAGAGCAGTGTTGATCTCTCCCATGTGGTCGCACACACTTGCACAGATGTTCCCTGTCCCTCCTCTCCCCCTCAAGGTGCTATTTGCTGCGGGGACAGACAGGGACTGTGAGACCTAAGTCTGGATGGATGCAGATTAAGGTTACCAACTCTCTCCCAGTTCCCCTGGAGCCGGGAGACTCTACATCAAAACCCAAAGTCCCCAGGTAAAACCAGAAGCGGCAATCTTACTGCAGAAAGGGACAGGGAATGTGTGCTCTTCAGGTTTGGGGGGGTGTCTAAAGGAGAACTCAGTCAGCTTCTGCTTTCCTAAGATTTTAGAGCGCTTTTCAACAGAGGGACTCCAGGGGAAATGCCACTGTTAGATGAACCTATTCCCACTTACCTCCATAGATATTTCCAGCAGTGACCCCAATTGGGCCTTGTCAGATCCTTTCATCCGGTCCCTGCTCCTCAGCAGAGAAGCGAGACTGTACAGAGCTTCACGCTTCATTGCCGTTTAACTTTGCCAGTTTGGAGTTATAGTCGTCATTTTGGTTTTAACAGGGAGATGGCAGGCAGCATGGCTTGACTGATGCAAAGGGACAATGACAGATCACAAGATCTAGAACATCTTGGAGAGGAGACAAGGAGACAGATGTTTCAAAATTTATCATCAAGACAATGGGCTGAGGCAAGTGCTAGGATTTCAGGAAAGAACCGGTGTGAACTTTTATAATACTACAGTCCCTGTGTTTCATTTTCCTTTACTCTACACATCCCACTAAAGGGTGAAATTTCATTTTTGACCAGATTCCACTTCTGACAAAATCCAATTGTTAGATCCATTCTGGTGAAACTTGAAAAGAGTGAACATTCTGAATATGTTCCACTGGAATTTATTGGGGAAAGAATTGTCCCACTTGTACATGTACAAAATGGTAGGGGTGGGAATTCCGGTTCTCCCGAGAACTGATATTGCCTGTATTTGGGTGTACTGGCTTAATCCGATAAATCCGATATTTACCTGTACCGGCATACCAGATTTTTAACATTGGCCACTTTACCGGATTTTTTACATTGCGGCCATTGAAGTCAATAATAACCGCAAAGTAAAAAATCCAGTAACGCGGCCAATGTTAAAAATCCGGTATGTTGATACCAGTAAATCCGGTACCAGGGAGATCCTATACCAGTAAATCCGGTATCCGGTATTCTCCCCGGTGTCCCACCCCTACAAAATGGCCACAGCCATACTGTGCACGCACAAAATGGCAGTCAGCGTACAAAAAAATGGTGGTGGCCATGGTACAGTCAATGCGATTTTTGTTGTAATGTGGCTTCCATTTTGCACATGCGTAATACGGTCGTCACCATTTTTTTGTATAGTGGCTGCTGTTTTTCACATATGCGCAACATGGCCATGGCCATTTTGTGTATGTGAAAATCATTCAATCAGACTCCAGACTGAAATTCTGATCACTGTTCTAATTTGATGAGAAATTTCCACAGAACCGAAATGGCCAATAAAATCCACCTCTAAGTCCACCGCAACAACAGCCTAAAGTGCACATTGACTGTTTCATTACTATGTCTTAAAAAGCAAGCAGGGTAATTATCTCCTTTTTCTTGCTATTTGTCCCCAGAAACCCGGTATATGATGTCATTTAAAACTGAGCATATCTGTGCATGGAGGTTGAATCTAGTATAAACACTGTTCATTTGGCCACACTGCTTCCAGGTGTGACTGCTGGAACAAAATGGGCATTTGCTGTCCTTCCAAACATCCTTAGACTGGACCCCAATGGAAATGGTTTGGCATTCAGTGAAGCACATCTGCCTGCAGGGAGGAAAGGTAAAAAACATCCTGCAGGGAGGAAAGGTAAAAAAGCTTAAACTATCGATTTCTTTACCTGTTCGAACTCAAAAGTATTATGCACATTTTACATGCAAGTCTGGACTTCCAAAGCTGTTGTAAATCAGCAGAGTCGCAAAAGTGTCTGTTAAATTATTCCAGTTTACACCAGTGATGGTTCTGGCCCCCACTCTATAGACAATGCTTTGGTAAGGTTTTTACCAGACAGCTCTAGCGTATTTAATCCTGGCATCAGGGGAACATTATCTACCTGTAGCAGGCTTAATTTATGCACTCCCCAGTACCTTTAAGATGTTTTATAACCTTGAAAATCCCTTGGCAACAAATATTCTCTGGTAGCCTACTCCAGCAATTGCAAACCTCTGCAATTAATACTGAACATTTCATGCATTCTTGGTTATCTTTTTTTATTATTATTTTTTTATTAAGGGACTGTCTATCTTTTAACAAGGTTTGTTTTTATTGAAGTAAAAACCTGCCCTTTCAGATGAGCAAGCCAGTCTATCAGATTTGACATTTAATAGAAAACAAAGTACAAGCTGAGAAGGTTACAAAGACTGGCACATGTTTTAGCACAGATTATCCCATAACAAAATTGGACGTGTCTAGTTTCACTTTCATAAAAATTCTTCTGTCAGTAAATTTTGCATTGCTTGTAAACGGAGCAGGAGAAGTAGATTAACACTTTTTTTCTGAGCAGTCAGGGGAAAGGGATTGTGCTGCTTTCCTCATTTGACAGCCTGCCTACACACCACATAGCAGGTTCTGAGGAAGAAATTAATAAGAATGGACCTGATTCTGTCTTAATTTACATTCTGTGCATCTCCCCTGAAGATAATTACAGTTCTAGAGGGAGAAGTAAGGGTAAAAAAATTATCCATTTGTAAAGCTATCATACCCCTTTGGGGAGGGGGGGCTGACTTTGCAAGGTTCTGAACAGACTCTAGGAAGAGCTCTCAGCTTCCCAACTAAGTTTATTTCTACTGCATGTCAAGGGTTCTCAAAAGCTGCTGAACAATAACTTAGAGCATAAGGCCTCTGGCTGGTAGCTGCTGTAGCTACACTCTCCTGGAGAGAGAGAGAGAGAGAATGGATATGGGCAGGCTCCTTTCAGGAGCTCTCCATATCAACAGGCACTTCTAGACCAGAGCTCCATTGAATATATATTTTACAACTACTTGAAGCTGTGGGCAGCCCAACACAAAGAGGATGAGTGAAACAGACACAAGAATGGCAATATTTTAAAGAACGATCACTCTACATGTCTAGTTTCAGTGGATGCTGGTGGAGATTTTGTGGGTGATTTCAGATGTGCCGGCCTCCCTCGTTGCCACGGTCCGGGATCCGTTTTGGACCCCGGACAGGAATCAGGCCATCCGTCCTTTAGACGTGCTGGCCTGATTCCGCTCAGGGATCGGGGAGGAGGCGGGGCTGTGTGGCACGACATGCGGACACACAGCCCTGCCCCCCTCCCCATACTCCCCCGGCCAGCCGCCCTCTTGGAGACAGGAGGGCGCAGCGGCCAATTCGGCCGCTGCACCCGATCCTGGATTGTGGCCAGGACCATGCTCCAGACTCGGCGGAGGTAATAGACATTACTCTCCGCCATTTCCGGACTGTGGTCCAGCTAACCACCATTCCAGAGGTGAGGCCGGCCTCTCCTCCGGAAGGTGGTTAGTCGGATTCCCGCCGGAGGTTCACTGGGGTGAACATCTGGTGGGAAGTGGAACCCCTACAGACGTTATGATCCCTCCTCCACCACAGGGGATTGACTGTGGTAAAAGGGAAGCCCATAATGTCGGAAATCACCCTGTGTGCGAACTGAGAGTATGAGGAAAGCAGACTCTAATGCTGAAAACAATTTGGTTTTATTATGCGTTAGATCAATTTTGAAGGACACAATAACCTCCTTCCATACCCACTTCAAAACAACGGGCTGACTGAACTACTTCATTCCACCAGCGAATTCTAAAGACCTGATTCTCAACTGGCTCTTGTCCTGAACTTCTTTTGGCTGCAATCCTCAAACTGCTTGCTTTGGAGTAAACCCAATGAGTAGTAGTTTGAGGACTGCAGCCTTTATGAGCACATACATTACTGTACATTCATTTGATAGCAAGCACCAATCTAGGCTCTGTTGCAGGAACAATCAGGCTTTCTGATGCTTACATTGCCTCCACCTGTCACCCAAGCTCCACAGTTATATGTAGGTGCAACTAGTGGGCACAAAAAGGAGGCAGGTTAATTCATGTCTTTAGGGCAAGGGTGGGAAGCCTCAGGCCCTGGGGCCAAACATGGCCCACAGCTAGTTTTTACTTGTCTCCATTCTAGTTCCTGGATCTGGCCCCTAAATCCAGCTCCTACCCTCCAAGTATTGAAAGATGGATCGTACTAATTTTCAATGTGGCTCATGGGAGGAAAAAGGGCTCCCTTTCCTTCCCCCCGCTTTAGGGCAATATCATCTGTTAATTTGTTATGTACAACTTCTATTGATAGCAACAAGGGATTTAAGCCCTCATCAAGGCCAATATCAACATGTCTTTCTAATGACCCTGCCTTTTGGGGAATCAGAGTCTATTTGAGGTTATATTGAGCTATCACCTTGGATCTAAGTTTATGACTAGGCACACTAGGAGGGAGTGAAACAGCCATGAAACAGCCGTGTGGTCAAGAGGGACCCACAGGAAGAAGGCAGGTAATGATTATAGCAAAAAATTATCCACAGTTAATATTATCTGGTATTCTGGATAGCTTGGAGGTTGTTCGGTAACTATCTGGTAACTGCAGAGGTTAACTGCCAAACCAGAATTTTGGTTATTACAATTTACCACATTACCAAACCAATCCAGATAGACGGTGGCAGTAAAAATAAAATAAAAAAATTAAATGGTAGTTAAATGGTAATGCGGTATATGGTTGACAGCAAATGGTAATCAGTAAACGGTAATTCAGCAATCCAATTAACTGCATAGCTGGAGGATACTATACTGGATACCGGATAGTAGCAGTTTCTTGTTTCACTTCTGTGCATAGCAGGCTGTAAGTTGGGACGGGTGAGGGTTTGCGCAGGGGTATCTCGAAGAGCAGCTCACTTGGTGGTTTTAAGGATCCAAACAGGAAGGTTTTTTTCCACATATTTAGGCAGATTTCCCCCTTATTTTTAATCTAAGCTTGAAATCTTTGTATATTGTTAATGCACTAGAAATTTGTGGAACAATAATAACTGCTAAAGCCATTGGTTATAAAGTGAGTTGGGTCCTTTTTATATGGACGGAGATGGGTGGGGGAATGGGTGTGCTGCCGCGGTGAGTGGAGGTGTGTGTCCTTTTACACGGACACACATCCATGTCCACCCACCTCCACGTATGAAGCCTCCTCCGTTTTTCCAGATGGTTCCGTACATGGTGATGGGCGGACGCACGCACACCCACTGCCTGTGGTGTTCACACGGGTGGACACCCGGCACACACCCATCCCCACACCCACCGCCAGCCTGTTTACACGGCCGTCCCCACCCCCCATTGCACACCCGCTCAAACACCCAGCTGTGGGTGGGGCCGTCCGTGTGAAAATGGCCATAGTTCTGGCTTTCACTGTTCAAACCTTTAAACTCTAAGGAATCAAATATTCAGATGGTGCAAATCTCCTATGTTAGTTTACACCAGATGGGGAACTACCTATTACATGACAACACAAATAGCAGTCTCTGCCCACAAGTCGTACAGCATCAAATCTGATTCAGCCAAGCTGAGTTTTGAGAAGACCAAGGTAGAGGATGGGTTGACTTTATTTGCTTTTTCTGCAGCTGTAATTGTTTCTTAAACATGAATAACTCAAATATTGAAGCTGGAAAGAAAAGCTTTCTTGCAGCAGTCCACTCTCCCTCTTCATAAACCCAAGTCAAAATTCTTTACTTTAAACATCATCATCTGTTGTCATAGAAACTATTTCAATACACAAGTGCTGCAAATGACTGCAACTTCTCTGAATGGAGAGGGATCAAGATGGACCATGAGGGAGAACACTCTAGTTTAAACAGGTGTGTCTACAATAACTGCCAGAGATAAGAGGAAATAGTATCACAACAATGCACAGAGAACACCATTCATTATAATGCTAACAGTATAATAAAAAAGGTATTCATTGGGCCTTTTGTTTCTTTGATGATATTGTTTTCTGCAAGATATGCAAATGTATTTGTAAACCACAAGCCTCTTTGTTGTTGTTTGAACAAAGAACTATGCCAAGGCTGAGCTTTACAAATATTTACTCCGGAGTAATCCTCTGGGCCTCAATGGGGTTACTCCATATCAAGGTCTTTGTGAATTGCAGTCCAATTCGGTACTAATTTCAATACTATTCCTTGGACAGGAGTTAGGGTGTATTTGATTTATTCTATTTCCTCTGAAAACCTCAGTTTGCACTGTGGTTACAAAAAACTCCTCTGAGTTTTTTGTCATAAAATCTGGATGCATATCAAACAAATAGCAGGTCTAATTTTGCCATTTATATCGGAAGTCTCCTTGCTTGGCATCTTTCCTGATTTGCCACTTGTCAAGTATTATAAAGACACATGCAACTACATCCTCTTGGCAGTGGTCTACGTAATATCCAAGAACTGGAAAAATGCAATTGGTCTCAATGAAAATACATGGACTAACCCGATGTGATACATTTTCTCTATAGAGAAACTGCAGGCTGAACTGGCTGACCGTTACTTGAATTTCTACATCATATGGTCGTCAATATGGAACTGTCTGAGTAAGAGCAAGCAAGAAGGGTACAAATGTTTCTATCTTTATGGTTAAAAAATCCATGTAGTTAAGAAATAGCTATATATTAGTTAATAGGTTCAGAATGTAATGCAGACTTGCAAAAAAGGTACAGTTTTACCGTACTGAAGCTCATTGGATAATATCCAGATTCACCTGGGGTGTGTGTGTAATAAACGTTATCTGCAGTAGCAATTGACATAACTGATGTTTTGTTTGTACCACTTGCTGTAAAGTTCTCAGTATTGTATGGATACAATTGGCTAATTGGGGTGGGGGAAAAGAAACCCTCTGATTGCCTGGTTATTCTATAGAGTTTACTACAATTGCTGGTTTATGGATAAGGCCGTTTTTGCACAAATGCCCCCCTCCGACCCCTGCTGGGTGTGCAGGCGGTGGGGAGGGGGCATCCGTGCAAATGCCATGGCGGTGGGTGGGGGGATGGGTGTGCATCCGTGCAAACAGCATGCGCGCTGGGTGGGGGTGCGTGCATGCTCCCGCGTAACTCCCACCTCCACCCATCACTCACCCACAGAGCCATCCGGCAAATCAGAGGAGGCTCCGTGGGTGGAGATAGGTGGAGGTGGGTGTGCGTCCGTGGAAAAGGCCCCACCCCCACTCACTGCTGGTGCACACCCATCCCCCCACCCACCGCGTCCATGCAAAAACAGCCTAAACCTCAAATATATCGAGATATATTATTAATTATTATTATTAATAATTTATTTATTTAAGAATTCAGTCCCGCACTGTCCCAAGAATCACAGGCTCGGGATGGGCTACAATAAAAACACATCCATATATTAAAAAGAATTAAATAAAACCAATTAAAATGTGCATCCATTCCCATCCCCTAGTCCTCCCCCAGTCACCCGAAGTCCACCTAAACAAAAATGGGTTACTTTGTTTCTGAAAGACACACAAAGTTTGGGCTTTGTCAAATTTCCGGGAAAGGGAGTTCCAAAGCGAGGGAACAGCCACTATCAATGCCTCTGCCCGTGTTCTTGCTGTCTGTATTTGTCATGTGAAGGCACAGTTGAAAGGTTGCTTCCAGATGATCAGAGAGACTATGATGGGACAGAGGAAGGAAGCATTCCCTCAGGTATGTTGGGCTCAAGCTGCTTATGGCATTTTGGTCTCCAGGGATATTATGCATGTTTCATTATCCCTGAATAAATGGCAAATATCCATTTACTTAAACTCAGTGTTAAAAATCTCTGTAGTGCCTGCAAAACTACCATGCCCTCCTCTGGGTTTATCTGCAGTGCGTGCTGTTCTTGAGAAGCAGAAGGTCAGTTACAAGTTATCGTTTTTATTCTTCGCTATAGCTGCAAAATGCCAGAAGAGCTTCGATTTGAAGCCTCAAGAAACTGTTATTCCTGCATCATCTCAGTGGAATGCAAAGCTCAGACAGGTCCTTAGGATGTGTAAATGTCACAGAGATTCAGTTTTGCAGAGAAGTCATTGACACTCCGGTGACAGCACTGCAGTATTTTGCTTCTGGTTCAGTACAAATTACAGACAACTTGACATTAGAGACCTCAGAATGCAAAGGCAGCCTGAAATCCTACATGATCAACTGCCTTTTCATATTTACAAAAATGCAGCTTTCATTTAGACTTCTCTTAAAGGACGGATTGATAAAATGGAAAAGGAACAGGGTGGGCAGAGGGGGAAATGGTGGCATTTCTAATTCACATATTATTGTCCAGTCCAGACTTAAAAACTGAAAATGTGGCAATGATTTTCACTGCAAGATATTAAAAATAAATGCTACTGGCACATCCTCCAGTGTTGTGATGTGCTGCCATAAGTCTCTGAACCCCTGTTGCATAAAGCATACAAAGACAAACCATTCAAAGCATTCAAACAATAAAAGATCTTAGCAGCATTTCTGCTCCCTATTCATGTTGTTTACAGCAAATAATTACCTCTGTTCCAACACATTGTCTAGTGCCTTTGCTCGTATCCTCCTGTCTTCCTTTCACAAGTAATAGGTAGTTTGGTGTCCATTTTATCAAGACGTCTTCCAGCTTGATTCTGCATTTTATTATGTTTACTGAAAATAAGACGGGAGAAAGGGAAGCAGCTTCTTTATAATATCTCGACTAAAGAACACCTAGAGGCCAAAGACTAAGGGCTCATTCAGACGTGTGTTTAAATCGCACAGCTGCGTCGGTGGCATCGTGCGATTTAAAGAACCCCGCACTTCCGGGTTGGTGTGAATGCGGTGAGCGCGCACATTTCCACCTAGTTGCTCTGAGCAGCTTTTCAAACCGTGCTCCAAACATTCGGGCTAGGTGGAAATGTGCGCGCTCGCTGCATTCACACCAACCCGGAAGTGCGGGGTTCTTTAAATCGCACAATGCCGCCGATGCAGCTGTGCGATTTAAACACACGTCTGAATCCAGCCTAACACATTGCCTTGTGTCAGGGCCTGACTTGGGGACCAGGGTGTTCAGCATGCTGGTAGCCACTGGGGCATGCTGCCAGGAGTCTTCCCAAAGTTGTTGTTAGGGACCAAGCTTGGGTTAGAAGTTCCAAAGAGTCCAACACAAATGTCAAGGCCAGGGGGTCAGCAGGTCCAAGGCTGAAGTGGGGTTAAAGCCAGGAGGTTAGTCTGGACACAGCAGAGCTGGGACACGGAGAAAGGGAGTCTGGAGCAGCAGCCAGAAAGCCTTCTCAGACACTCATTACTTCCTGACATGCTCATTTATACTGTAGGCCAGCCAGTGGGAGTTGGGGGGTGGGGTTGCTCAGTCCACAGAAGGTCAGGTCTCACAGCCTGGGGGAGCAGGTGCTAAGCGTAGCTCTGCTGTGGCACTGAGGACCAGATGGCTGTGCTAAAGACCTAAAGGCCAGAGTTTGAGTCTAGCAGGACCCCATGGTGACCACTGGCTGCTTTTGTTCCCTGCTTGTCCAGGTGGGCAGTATGGAACAAGGCCACTTTATCCAGGGCATGGACATTCCAGACAGGTTCCCAAGAGCATTCCTCTGGGTCCTAACTGACCCAGTCTACCAGGTATTGCAGGGTACCCTGAAGAATGTGGGATTCCAGGGTCTCATGGACTTCGTATTCTTCCTGGCTGTCAACAAGGACAGGAAGTGGAGGCGGTTCTGTGCGATCCAGAAATGGATTGGGAACACAAGGCTTCGGGAGCAGGACATGGAAGACTCAGTGAACCCAGAGAGAGAGAGGCAGTTGAAGCTCCACTGCCAAGGGGCTCACTAGGCAAACAATTGAAAAGGGTCCAAGATAGAGGTGATGCAGTTGGACATCGAGGAGACAGAAGAGCTCTGACCAGAACCTGGAGGTAAGTTTGGGACCCAGGTCAGTGACTATAGCAGAAGGGAGACTGTGTAGCTTGAGGACATGGCTGAGGAAAAATCAGGACAAGGAATAATAATTTGTTTAGCACCCCCCTGCCTGCATGGCACTCTAAGCGCTTCATATTTTACATAAAAGCACAACAATTTAAAACAAGTAATTAAAAAGATATTTAAAATTGTAAGATTTGGGAAGAGAAAGGGGAAGACAAAATACATTAAGGGGGATCAGCAGTGGATCATAAAAGCACCTAGAAAACAAATACGTTTTCAGCTGTTTTTTAAAGATATGGAAGGAGGAACTAAGACAAATATCCGGGGGGGAGTGAGTTCCACACCAAGAGGTCCGCCACACCAAAAGTCTGATCACCCGCTGACTTAAGACGCGATGACGGAACCCCCAAACAGTGGGTGGTTCCTGAGCGCAGATACCCATCAGTATGAGGCTCCAAAGAAGGTCTTGAATATAGTCAGGGGGCCTAAATCATTCAGGGCCCTGAAAACCAGCACTGCGATCTGAAACTCGATCCATCGTTCTACAGGCAGCCAATGCAGAGAACGCAGGGCAGGCGTAATATGATCATGGCTGCCCAAACCAGTAAACAGCCATGCTGCCACATTATGAACAAGCTGCAAGCGACAGATAAGCATTGCTGGTAGCCCGTAAAAGAGGGAATTCCAAAAATGAAACCTTGTAGTCACCAGGGCATGGGTCCCTGTGGAAAGGTCAGCCTGGGATAAATAAGGGCATAACTTACGCAAATTGCGTAGTTGAAAAAAGCATTTCTGCACCACATCCAAAAACTGTGTTTTCATGGACAGAGTGTGGTTGAAAATGATGCCCAGGTTCTTTACATAGCCCACTACCTCTACCTGGACCCCCACCACATTCAGGGACCTGAGGGAGGCAAGGGCATCCTCATATCGGCTGCCCCTTCTCACCAACATCACCTCAGTCTTCCTCGGATTGAGCACAAGGTAGCGCCAACATATCCAGGCCACTATGTCATTCAGGCATTCCTCCAAGGCAGAGGCTGAGTTGGCAGGGCTCACGGGGCAAGAGATGTAAAGTTGTGTATCATCAGCGTACTAATGATACTCAACCCCATGCTTGATCATGACATCTCTAAAGGGCTGCATGTATGCGTTGAACAACATGGGCGAAAGAATAGAACCTTGAAAAACGCCGCAGTTCAGGACCCTTGGGGATGACGCATATTTATCCATCACCACCAATTGGCTCCTCCCTTCCAGGTATGACTGAAACCACTGACTGGCAGATCCCATCACACCAGCAACGTCCCTCAGCCACCAAAGCAGCAATCCATGGTCAATTGTATTGAATGCTGCCTTAAGGTCCAGCATGACCAAAATAGTCAGCTGTACTCGATCTAAAATCATCAGCAGATCGTTCAACACCTTAACAAGTGTGGCCTCTACCCCGTGGGAAGGCCTGAACCCAGACCGGAATTTTCCCAAAATATTATTGGAGTCCAGGTGTCTCTGTAGCTGCATGGCCACAGCCTTCTCAATCACCTTCCCTAAGAAAGGAAGATTGGAGACCGGGCGATAATTGGCAAGTACTCCAACATTAAGAGATGGTTTCTTGAGGAGGGGATGGACCTCAGCACATTTGAGGGAGGCCGGCACCCTCCTCTCCATATAGGAGGCGTTAACCATGCCTGTCAATAAAGGTACCACCGCTTCCTCACCTGCCCTCAATAGCCAGGATGGGCACAGGTCAGAGGCACACGTGGTGGGTCTCAGCGAACCCAACAGCACACGGATGTCCTCAGCATCCACCACGTTGAAGTCAACTAGGGGAATACACAGTCCCTCAGGATTCTGTGGCTCTCCACATCAAAAGGCCCAGTGAGTCCCGCCCGGAGTCACTCTAGTTTCTCGACAAGAAAATAGAGAATTCCTCACAGTGCTCAGTTGAGAAAACTGTAGATGGACAGTCTGAGGCACTCTGGATTCACCAGGCCACACACCACCTGAAACAGTAGCGCCAATCTGTTCCCTGCAGTGTCTATGCCCAAGGACAAGTACAAACGCTTGGTCTCAGTAATAGCCCTTCTGTACACCCACATAAACTCTTTGTACAGCTGAAAGTCGGCCTCCAGATGGCTCCTGAAGCATCTCTTCTCCAATTTACACCCCAGCCTCTTTAAGTTCACCAGATTGCAGTTACAACACAACGGCGCCAGTCTATGGACTGTCGAGACATCAGTGTCCAGCAAGAAGCCAGGGAATTGATGACCCCCTGCCCTCCTCCGCCCTCTTTCCTTGCTGCTCAGGATCTTGCATCATTCTTCACCTCAAAGATTGACAAGATCCGTCAGGACATTGCCTCCCACCCACCTCCTCCTCCCACTC
>QEPC01010217.1:3762673-3812159 GCA_003113815.1 Sphenodon punctatus
ACCCACATACGCCTTGCCCCCTCCCTCCGCTCCTTCAAATCCCTCCTCAAGACCCACTTTTTCCTTGCCGCCTTTCCCAATGCCTGCTAGTCACTTCCCATATACTTACTGTCTGCCCTCCTCTGCAGACTGCTGCAACCAACCTGATTGTAACCAAGCTAAGCACACGCACCTGAGACTTCGCATCCGCCTGAATGTTTGTTTGTCTTCTCCCCTGTCTCTCCCACTGTCCCCTCTCCCTGTCTCCCCCTCCTTGTCTTTTGGATTGTAAGGCACAGGCAGGGACCGCATCTATTTCTATGTTCTGTACAGCGCCAGGCACATGGCTGGTGCTATATAAATGTTTATAATAATAATAATAATAATAATAATTAATAAATAATAATTAATAACCCCCTGGTTGGAAGGGGCAGAGGTATCCACTCCAGCACTAGGAATGAGGTTGTTGAAGTCCATCAGATTTAGCAGCCCCCATGGTCATATGACAATCAATCGGCCATGGTACTGTCAATCAGGTAGAGCAGCACCCACACTGAAACACACATGGTAGTGGTCGAACCACCCAACAGGGGTGACCTGAACATCCAAAACTGGAAAACCCATTCCAAAAATGAGGTCAAGCACCCAACCAGCCCTGTGGGTACTCTCCTGGATGCTCTGGGTAAAACCAGGAACTCAGAGGCCGGACCCCCAGAGCCACCATCGTCATGCAGTGGGCCATCTTAGGGAGGGAGTCAACAACCACCAGGATGGCAATGAAGTCCTGTGATGTGGGCACGTATATTATGAAGTCAATGGAAACTGAATCCCAGGGGCGAAGTCGAGTACACAACGGATGGAGTAGGCCCACCGGTTTGATATGTGAGGTTTTGCTTGAGCACAGATGTTGCAGAACCACACAAATTCTAGGGAGTCTTGGTGTATTCGAGGCCACCAGATGTTTCTAGTCAACAAGCTGTGAGTCTTGAAGTACCCAAAATGTCCTGATAGTGGGGTGTCATGACAGAGCTTCAGGACTTGCAACCTAGGTGCACCGGGGGGACATAGACCTGATTCCCATGGAAGAATAGCCCATCCTGGAGCCAAAATTTGGGCTGCAGGTCAGGAGAATCCTCCAGGCTACAAAGCGGTTCGAAGCAAATACTGTCTGAATAAGGGAGAGTAGATCAACTGATGTGGTTGCAATCAGGTGAGGGTGGTTGCGGCTTCAGTAAAGCATGGCTCCTGTCCCTCATAATATTCTTCTCTGAGGGACAGCACATCAGCCTTTTTGTTGCAGGAGCCAGGGCAATATATCAGGGTGTAATAGAATCTCAAGAAGAATTGGGTCCATGTATCGTGTTGGTTTAGCACCTGCATGCACCTTGGGTGTTCCAGGTCTCGGTGGTCGTAGACTTGAATAGAGAATCAGGCTCCCTCCAGGGGGTGTAACCATTCCATCATCGAACACTGCTTTTATGGTCAGTAGTTCTTGGTCCAGGATGTCATAATTCCTCTCCGGTGGGGTAAGTTTCCTCAACAGGTAAGTGCAGGGGTGCAGAAGGTCATGGGAACCATGCGTTGAGAAAGAACGTCCCCAATAGCTACATGCGGAGCATCAGTCTCCACAACAATGGACAGGGCTGGGTCAGGGTACGCAAGACAGGGGTGCTAGCAAAGGTCTCCTTGAGTTGGCTGAAGGAGTGTTGGGCTTCAGGGGTCCAGGAAAAATAGCACCCCTTTTTCAGGAGAGCTGTAATGGGTGCAGTAAAGTTTGAGAACTTCTTGATGAATCTGCAGTAGAAATTTGAGAAAGCTATAAATCTGTTTCCCTTCACCATTTTGGGGGTTTTCCATTCAAGGATTGAGAACATCATTCATAAAGGATCATCAGGATCTCTGAAGACATCATTCATAAAGTGTTGGAAGGTAGCAGGGTTATTGCAGGGGCCAAATGGTATAAGTCAGTATAATGTCTGTACTGTGTCATAAAACTTGTTTTCCACTCACCCCTGCACCTTTACTAGATTATAGGCTTCCCGCAAGTCCAATTTTGTGAAGATGCTAGCTGTATGTAGCTGCTCCAGGAGCTCTAGGAGAAGGGGTAGCAGATACTTGTTTCACACAGTGATTTTGTTCAGGGCCCAGAGTGTCATCTTTCTTATTCCACAAAAATAACAGGAGCACCTGCAGGTAAAGTGGAATGCATTTCCAAGTTTTCTTGAATGTACTCATGTAGGGCAAGGTGTTCCAGGTCCAACAAGAAATACAAGTGCCCAAAGGGTACTTGAGCCTCCAGGTACCTAGTTGATCAGGCAATCATAGAAACAGTGTGGAAGCTGGTTGGCCCACTTCTTTTCAAACACATATGCCCAAGGGTGGTAGTCCGGGGGCAGTGTGGTAGCCTGGCTTGTAACGTGGGCTCCCACCAAGGCAGTCGCACTAGCATATGGGGGCTGCACCTGATTTTGTGGTATATCCCTCTGGCCCTAGTTTGAGGTACACAGTTCTGCTTTCAGAATTCAGAGCCAAAGATGACCTCTTTCTTCTACCAGGACACTTATAGGTTGTGGTGAATCAGCCATGGTAGGCCCAGGACTACTGGGAAATGGGGGGCCTGGAGTAGGTCAAAGCATAAAACCTCCTGGTGCTCCCCAGTGAGAAGCAGTAAGGGCTCTATTTCATGAGTCAGGTCCCTAGGCCAGTTGGGAGCCATCAATGCTCTCCACTACTTCAGAGTGTGTCCTAGGTTAGGCCTGGATCTGTAGAGCCTGAGCAAAGGCAATATCCATAAAACTGGCTAACGTGCCCAAATCAATCATGGCCAAGTCGAGCATAGTCAGAGAAGTCACGCATAGTCCCCGTTTGGGACTTGAACCAGGCCAAGGGCTAGGTAGAGGCAGCCCGGTCGTGGTCTGGTCTAGAAGGGCCCTCGGTAGTACAAGTGACTGGCTGGGAGGGAAAAGGCACACTGCCCAACTACACTGCCCTTGTCAGGGCTGGGCACCGGTGGTTCCCCCTTTAACTTTCCATGCTGTTTCTCTCAGCAGGTGAGTGCGAAGTGCCCCCAAATGCTGCAATAGAGGCACAGGCCCACCTGGTGCTGTTGGTCACACTCCTTGGGGCTCAGTTTTCACTGAGCAGCTCCAAGCTGCATTGCCTCTTCTCCCTCTGCTTCTGTGGTTGGAGCAGGCACTGGACAAGGTAATGGCTGCCTTAGTGGGAATATTTCCTGCTGTTTTTCCAGTCGTCGCTTGGCAAGCCGGGTGTCAATCCAGATGCTGAGATGGATCAGGTATTCCAGGAGTTCAAGGAGCTTGACAGGCCAACTCAACTTTTACTTTCTCTCGGAGACCCATGAGGAAGTGGTGACACAGGGCTCTCATCTTCCACTAATCAATGGGAGTGAGCAGTGTATTCTGCTGCTGATCGCCAGCTCTGCTTTACGGACTGTAGAGCTGCCTCCACAGAGTGGGCGCAGTAAGGGGTCATCAAAAAGTGAACTCCTTCACAAAAGCTTCAAAGTCTTGTAAGGATGGGCTGTTCTGCTCAAGCAGTGGGGAAGCACAGTCAAGTGCTTCTCCCAACATCAGGTTGATGAGCAGTCCCATCAGGCTGATGAGTAGATGTGAGGTTGTAACATAAACAGAAGGTGACATTGGTTCAGCAAGTCCCGGCACATCTGGTGGTCCCCGTGAAATTGTTTGCGCAGTGTTACTTTGGAATCCCTACCTAGTGGTGGTGCAGGCAGGGGGCTAGGACATCCCAAATGGGCATGGAGGGTAGCATTCTCAGCCTGCAGTTGAGCTATCTGCTGTTGCAGGCCCTGCATCATCTGACGGATGTCCACTTGGTCTTCTGGGTTCATGACAGAGCAGTGGAGATAATGTGGTCTGAGCAACTGTCAGGGCCTGTCTTGGGGGCTGGTAGCTGTTGGGGAGCACTTCCAGGAGTCTTCCCACGGTCGTTTTCAGGGGACAAGCTGGGGTCAGAAGCCATTAGATCAGTCAGGTATAAGCGGCAACTAAGGGGGTGATTCAAGGGTGGGGTCGAAGTCCAGTCCAGTCAGATTCCAAAGGGTCCAACACCAACGTCAAGGCCAAAGGTCAGTGGATCCAAGGTCTAAGGTTGAAGTGGGGTCAAGGCCAGAGGGTCAGTCTGGATGCAGTGGAGCTGGAACAGTGAGCAAGGAGGTCTGGAGCAGCAGCCAGCAAGCCTTTTGGTTGCTCAGACACCCACTACTTCCTGACATGTTCATTTATACTGTAGGCCAGCCACCATTTAGACTCTTTTATACTGTAGGGGAGCAGGTACGTGGATGTTGCTCAGTTCACAGGAGGCCAGGTCTCAGGTGCTGAGGTCTGGGTGGCTGTGCCAGAGACCCAGGGGCCAGGTTTCAAGTCCAGCGGGACCTCACTCCTAAGGCTTGGCAGAGAAATTAAGCAATTTCAAGGGGTGTTATGCTAGGATATTGTTATGCCTTGGGTGGGCTGTTAAAGACAAGGATAAAGGCCACAACTACCTGAGAAGTGATGTTACATCCCAGCATGACACAAACCCTGCCGTTTTTATGGAAATTGTTATGCCGTGCAGTACAAATGTATTTCAAAGAACAAACAAGCAAGCCTCAGTAAAATGCCTTAGTACAAGTAATTCAGGGACATAAAACCAGTAGGGCATAATGGATATGTCCTGTGTTTGGAAATAGGTGAGGGCAGAGAAGTGAGGTTCCCAGATGGGAACGTAGTGAGAAATGAGAGCAGAAAGATAGGGTCAGAGCAAGGCCATGTAAAGCCTGGAAGATGCAGGCAAGGAGTTTGTGCTGGATGCAGAGGGGGAGAGGAAGGGCTGAACATGATCCAAGCAGCAGGCGAGCTGGATGACCTGGATGAGTGTTGAAAGAGGGAGCTATCCCACTCCCCTAAACTCAGCTCCCTATCTTTACATGATGTGCTGGGAATAGGACTGTCCAGCTCACGTTGAACTGAGGTAAAGCCTCCTTGCCCAAAACAGTAATTGTTTATCTTAAATGCATACTAATAAACAGGGATCAAACGCAGTACAGAAAATAGCAGGTTTCATTTCAAAAAGCCTCATTTTTGTTACCTAGACCATTTTCATTTTATTTTTCATGCAGTTGGCTTTCATTTCCTGCTGTGGAACAGAACTGGGGGGAAAATCCTGAAAGAATATTTAGAGTTAGAAAAATGTTGTCTCATCCATCATGGGTCTCTTAGGCCCCTTTTTACACGGACCGCAGCTGCATGGGGGGGGGGGAGGGGGGGTACGCGCCGCAGCATGGGCGGCGCATGGGTGCCGGTGCACACAGGTGCACACCCACCTCCCCACGTATCCCCATGCATGGAGCAACCTCCGGTTTCTGCGTGCATGGGGTGAGAGCATGTGTCAAGGAGCAGAGACAGTAGCAGCAAGTCCACGCATTTTATAGCCCCTTGGGGTTCTGGACAGTGTACCCTGGATTAAGTACCTTCTGTTTCCTTATTTTATTGAATTTTACTGTGACGAGGTTATTGAATTTTACTGTGACGAGGTTATTGACTTGGGGCTTGTTATTGTGGCAGTTTGTTTTCCGCTGGTGCTGGAGTTCTTTATAAGCCTCACCTGAGGGTCCATCCCCTCTGGAGGTGTGTGTGCTGACTGGTCATCCCATTGGCTACTACATCCTCTGACCGCCTTATATTCCATCTACCACCCTGCGGTGCGCCACAGGTATGCGCTGCAGGCAGCGTGCCTAAGGGCTGCGTGCACAAGGGTGCGCCCTTGTGCGCGTGGCCTTAGGCGTTGGCTAGGCGGTCTAGGTGTCCCCCCCCCCCTCTTATTGTGCTTTACTATCCATTTATCCCGGCATATGGATCAGAAGCGGGTTCGCCCCTCCCCTTTCTCCTCCCCGGTTGAAGAGCTTCCCTTGAAGACTCGGAAGCGGGAATCCCAGATAAATCAGGAAAGCCCTCCTCTTCTTCAGAATAGATATGATTGCCTCTCCATTGAGGGTGAGGAGCTGGAGGATCCAGCGGAGAATAGAGGAATGGGCTTAGCCCAGGACTCCCCGCTAGCAGAGGGGCACTGGGTGGGGGACTTAGAAGTCTCTGCAAACTATCTCTTGACTTCTCAAACTAGGTTGATTGCGAGGACTGTGGCATTGCTGTTTTCAAGTATCTCTGAGATAAGCAACTCCTTGGTTAGGGCTAGAGAACAGTTAAAGGAAGTAGTGGATAAGTTAGATTCTAGCCTGGTTAGTCGGGTTATGATGGCCACCGATGGTGGCTCGGTTGATACTGACCCTAGTTACCCTGGTAGGAGACTCAAAACTATGAGAAGTCAGTCCGCTATTAAATTTCACCAGTCTAAAAATACCAGATCCATGGTAATTACCCCAATGCAGTTCATGTTAAAGTAAGCATGGACTTTAACAATTCTATTCCATCTTGGGACAGTAAGGGCGACGTTGCTAAGAATTTGTCTTACCTCCTGGGTAAAGAGGTTACCCCGCAATCAATTAATAAGACAGAGTACTTCCCTATCCACAGACGGGGTTATTTACTCAATGTTTATTTCACAACTGTTAGCCTGGTCAAAGACATTTTTTTTGCTAGGAAATATCTCAAAACTAGGGGGATACCTATCGACAGAGTGTTTTCTGCTAGGAGAGACCCATTTTTACAACCACGTAGTTATATGCCCCATTCTCACCAGATTCCCGTACTTTCACCAGATCTAATTCCAGGAGGCGCATATAAGATTGGGGTTAATATGCCCCATGACAAGAAGGAGGGAGTTAGGGCCCCCTATCTCCACCTGCCCAATTCTGGAGGCAATGATTATGCTGAAAATTTAATTGAATTTAACCAACCAGGGCAGGTGATGGAAGTACACGGGAGTGCAGCTGTGAAGCTGAACTCACCTTCTTCCAACCTAGGCAATGGCACTTCCATCTTAAGAAAAGCCAGGAATGAAGAGACAGGCAGTAACAATGAGCTTATGGACTTTGGGGTCTCGGAGGGGCAGTCACCATCCCCTAGTATTCCCAACAGCCACCATAGATTTGTCGCAGAACCTCAGCCGATAACTGTCTCCATCTGCGCCACCTCTAGTAGACATTATTTAGTGGAAGAGCTGGGAGCTTTTTTGCTGGATGGTACTGGAGCACAAGATAGTGTTCTGGCATGGGCTTTATATAAGAACTTGTCTGTGCCTGACCAGGACACTATATTAGAAAAACTGGATTGTTTCCGTAGGGATTTACATTCCGATGTTCTGGACGATGAGGCCCCCGAGATTAAACAGGCCCTTATACCTCATAAGCCAGAACACAGTTTAGAGGCACTAACTGCTGCCCGATACTTACAGCCCTCTGAGGAGGGGAGCCCTGCTAGGCAACCTAGTTTAGAAGTTACTACTGTCCTGACTGTTGATGTTCACGACAATAGAGAAGTAACACCATTACAGCAGAGTAATCGGGTCGTTACAGCAGATTAAACCCCTGATTAATCCACAGGACCATTTTTCCTTTAAGCCCATGTCAGGCGTTTCCTGACTTGAGCATGTTCATGGTAGAGATTTAGGGGGACTTAGAAGTCTAGGGGTAGTAATATGACTGGTTATGCACACAGTGGTAATTCTACCCTGCAACTTCATTCCCTTCATCCTGTTCTCTCTTTCCTGAATTCTATATTCAGGGTCGTCTCCTGGAACATTCCAAGTCTGAAGAGTAAATTATTTGATCAGGACTGGATTGATTACATCTCCAGGTTTGACTGCGTGTGTCTTCAAGAAACCTGGATGGGGGTTGAAGACCAGTTATACAGTCAGATAGGCAACTTCAGGACGGAATTCCATCATGGACAAAAGTTTCGTACTAGGGGTAGGATTTCTGGTGGTCTGATGATGCTGGTAGCGGACTCTTCTCCAATTGCTTTTAAGGTGTTACCATCAGATAGACCGGAAATTCAACTGGGGCACCTTACATGCTAGGAATGGGACCAGCGATGAGAGTTTGGAGCTGGCCATGGAAGAGAAGGCTGGCGATCCCTATCAGATTCCCATTAGACGATCCATGGACAGTTGTATTACAGATTCGGGCCGTCTATTTTTGTCCCTTATTCACAAATTAGATTTAGTAGTTATTAATGGTAGACTGCTGGACAACCAGGAAGGAGGACTTACGTATATTGGTCCTCAGGGAAATAGTGTTATAGACTACTTCCTTATTGAACTATTTAACTTCACTCTTGACGTTCGCCCTGAAAGTGACCATAAAGTTTTAGAGATCCAACTTAGGGGTGGGTGGAACCAGCCTGACGGTAGGGTTGAGAACTGTAATCCAGTTATTAGAAAGAGGCCTAAGAAATGGGACTTCGTACAATTAGTCTGCAAAATGCAGGAGCTTTGCCATTCTAACATGTACAGGGAACTTAGACTGGCTGTCCTTAACAGTGAGCATGTCAACTATACCACTAGTACATTTTTAGAAATTTTGAGGCATATCACTGACACTCTGTTATTGGAGCCAGGTCGATCGTACTATAAACCTACCAATGTGTAGTATGATAAGGAATGTCAAACTGTTAAAAGACAGTCTGCGGCAGTCAGGAAGAGCTTTATTGCTAACCCATTGGATTTTATCCAGACTCTTTATTTAGAGTTAAAATCTTATTACAAATCCTTGATTATAACAAAAACCGCTTATTATAATCAGATCTGGGCCACCATGGTGGTAGCTTGCAGGACCGGTAATTCTGGCCTTTATTGGAGAACTCTGAATAGGATACTAAAGCCAAACCAGAAGAGTGCCTAGGCACCTGTACCTAGTGATATTCGGGAGGATTTCTTTGGCGCCCTGTATAGGGAAAATATCTCTGACATCACAGATCTTACACAACACTCAGATATTCAGACTAATGATCAGGCACTTGATGTGCACTTTACAGAGGGAGAGTTGGAGGATTCAGTTAGGGCCCTTAAATTAAATAAGTCTCCGGGCCCTGGCCATGTGAACGCAGAACTGTTACAGGCTGCCCCAGCGTGGTTGTCCTTGATCCTGTGCAAATTTTTTAATATGATCACAGCAGCCTGTAAAATTCCAACTATTTGGGGTTCTAGCTGGATAATCCCAATCTATAAAAAGGGAGATCGTGCAAATCCAGCTCACTACTGCCCCGTTCCAAGAATGGTTTAACTATCAATTTCAAGAAGTCACAGATTATGGTTATCGAAAGAATATTCAAACCTCATGTTTGGAACATAAAGGGCAATGTAGCCAAATCCTCTGTGTACTTTGGTGTGACCTTCAGCAGCAATGGTCTCTGGGAAAAACATCATCAATATATAATACTTAAATCTGCTGCTGTATATAAGGGGATTTTAAAATTAGCAGCCAAATCCAAAGTTGTTACACCCTCTACTGTCCTTGGGGTATTCAAAGCAAAGGTCTTATCTTTGCTCACATATGGTACAGAATACCTTCCTCTGAGTCTCTTTAAGACCTTTGAAATCATTCAAAATAAATTCCTTAGAGGCCTTCTGAGAGTTCCCCAGGACACCCCAGAAACAGTTTTGAGAGCGGAGACAGGTATGCTTCCAGTTACCTGCTCTGCTATGGCGCACAATATGGGTTACTGGGTTAAATTGTTCCCAGAAAAGAGAGAACCTTGTAACGCAATGTCTCATTGGGTGAAAACAGACATGACGCTAACCACCCTTTAACCACCCTTGGTGGTCATTTATGCATGTTTCAGGGCTGCATATGACACCAATGCAGCCCTGCAACATGCATAAATAACCACCAAGGGTGGTTAAAGGGTGGTTAGTGTCATGTCTGTTTTCACCCATAGAAGAACTAGAATACGATGGGGCATTGAATTACCCCTGGCTTTCGCAAATTTTATTTGCTTTACCTAGACTGGGTTTATCAACTTCCTACCTATGGGGAAAATCTGTTGATTACCAAAAAGCACTAAAATCCACTAGGATTAATGATATTGCCAGGCAAAATGACATGGCGGCAATAGCCACATGGAAAGTGGCGCCCTGGTATCAGTCTATTAAACTCCTGCATGAATTTGCCCCATACTTAGATGCGATAAGGGATCCAACATTGCGAAGGAACTTTACTTTATTGCGATTTCAATTGTATGATTCAGCAATTTTGTTTGGGCGTTATGCTAATCGACCCTATGACAGTCGTATTTGCCTATGTACATTAAGCAAGGTGGAGGATTTACCTCATGTTTTATTTTGGTGCCCTCATTATGCTATGCTTAGGCAAGTCTGGCTCCAGCCATTATGGGAGGGTAAGACGGTAAAGATTTTTTGTCGACACCACAAAAAATTAGACTTTTGCTAACTACATCTGTAGAGAAAGAGATGCTTTCTGATGCTTTGTATGCGACATTAGCCGCAAAAAAAGAGACAGGAAATGGCTCAGAGTAGTTAAGCAGGCAATTTATCATATAGTGTTACGAGGCTCCTTGATTTGGAAGCTCCTCTTGTACTCTGTTATCTTTTTCTGTTGTCTATTACTATTTGTTTCTACTTTTTAATATACTTGACTCTGGAGGATCCCTCCTATGCAGTAGTTTAGTTTGATGTTGGTATCCTGTTAATTATCATTGGGTTCATATCTATGCAGAATTTTACTGCTTATTTATTTATATTTCTTATGTTCTCTTTGCCATGGCAAAAGCTAGTGCTTAATAAAGTTATTATATTATATACTACTGCCCAATCAGTTTGCTACCTGTTATTGGAAAGCTTTATGCTGCTAGGATCGCTCAATCCTTACAGTCTTGGGCAGTCATAAACAATAAAATTCCCAGGGAACAATTTGGTTTCAGGGCAAAGAGATCTACTACAGATTGCTGCTTTATTGTTACACATCTTATAGCTAAATATGTTAATATAAAGAAAAGAAAGCTTTATTTAGCCTTCATGGATTTCTCTAAGGCCTTTGACTCTGTCCTGCGGGATAGACTCTGGGAGAAACTGAAAACTATGGGGGGTGAATACCAGGCTGCTGTCACTTTTGATCCAGCTTCATCAAAACAACACTGCAAGAGTCAAATGTGGACCTGATAGAACACCAAGTGCCCCAATTTCAATCAACAGGAGAGTCCGTCAGGGCTGTGTTATTGCCCCTCTTTTCTTTAACTTGTACATAGCGGACTTAGTGGACTGTATTAAAGAGCTGAACCATCATCCACCAAGAATTCAAGCATATCCCCTATATGTCCTCCAGTATTCTGACAATTTAGTGCTCTTCTCACAAACAGAAAAAGGTCTTAAAGCCTTGATAGGAGCACTAATTAAGTACTGCCAGACCAACGGCTTAGCCATCAATAGCGAGAAATTTAAGATTATGCTGGTCGGGGGGAAAACACCAAAAGTAGAGTGGAAGGTGAGCGATTTAACTTTTTAATTGGTCCCCTCATTCACCTATCTGGATGCTACTTTCACCACTAGAGGGACATGGACAGCCCATGTCAATAGGAGAGCCCTCTTAGCCACCAGAACGACAGGAAGTTTCCTAAAAGCGGTAGCTCTATCCAAGGGTGTCCTTTTATCAACATTTATAAGAACTTACTCTTTAAAAATCCACACTATGCTCACCTTTGGGTTAGAATTTATTACTTTTTCCAAAATTGGAGTATTGGAAAGAGTCCAGAACAAGGCCTTGTGTAGGCTCCTTAGAGTTGGCCAAAGCATCCTAGGTCCCGCTTTACGGGCAGAAACTGGCATTCTTTCCACAGAACGTCTTGCTAGTGTTATGGGAGGGGGGTTGAAGGGACAGAAGGCACCCAAAGGGGACAAGGTTTCGCACCCTCAATGCTTGCCAGGCACCCCAGAAGTTGTCATGCACCCCACACACTCGGGCTATGCGCTCTTGCGAAGGAAAACGGCCCCTCAGGTTAACGGTTGGCCCTAGTGCCCTCACTAGTAGGCAGGCCGTTTCATCACAGGGATGGAGACAACACGGCCCAGAGCTCAGCCCCCACTCATACACTTGGGACAAGTACTCCATCACCACCTTTTGTTCCACACCCCACACGATTACTGAAGGTGTTGCTGGGGAGTAAGACAGGGAAGTGCTATCACTAGTGAGGATTAACTGGGGAAGACAAGAACCAGGGACACAGGGGCTGGGGAGAAGGGCAACACTCACACCAGGGAATAGGGGTCTGCAGTAGCCAGGAAGGAAGGAAGGAAGGAGGGAAGGGAAGGGAAGGAGTGGGTACCACACACCCTCGACACACGCTCACACTCTCAATACCTACACTTGCACCACACCCAATATCCGTTCACTCACCTTACTCCAAATAACCTATCACACCTTTCACATACCACTCAGCAGTCACACTCCACGCTCTCCACACTTGATCACCGTCCTCTCCTCCAAACTCCATCGCAAGGGGCCAGTCTCACAGCTGCGCTGTTCACTGGCGCTGCTGTGATGACTGTGCCCTCCTTTTAAGGTCCTGACTCCGCCCCCCGCAAAGCCCGGATGCGAGCGGAGCGGCGCATAGAGTCCAAGGGCCCCGCCTCCCTGCGCCGCTGTTCAGCTGGGGATTCCCTTACGTGTGCAGCATGACGCCATTGCTGTCTCTTATACACATCTAGATGTGTATAAGAGACAGGCCGTGGAGCCCCCAGCGCCTCCGTCCCAAGCAGGACCTTACAGCTAGATTGGCCTTTTTTGGTTACTGGGTGAGATTATTGGACCCACACCAGAACACGTTAACCAAACAATGTGCCACCAAAGGGCTGGAGCATAAGGGTCATACCCCTGGGTCAAGTACTTGACCTTTCAACTAGGGAATTTGGGATTTTCCCTTGTATATTTTCAAGGGAAGTCTAGAGCGTTTATAAAAAAAGAATTAGCCCTGAGATCCAAGGATATTGCTATCCAGCAGGCTCTATCAGCGATCAGGCACTGGAAGGCTGCACCTGAGTTTCCGTCCCAAGCGCCTCCGTCCCAAGCAGGACCTTACAGCTAGATTGGCCTTTTTTGGTTACTGGGTGAGATTATTGGACCCACACCAGAACACGTTAACCAAACAATGTGCCACCAAAGGGCTGGAGCATAAGGGTCATACCCCTGGGTCAAGTACTTGACCTTTCAACTAGGGAATTTGGGATTTTCCCTTGTATATTTTCAAGGGAAGTCTAGAGCGTTTATAAAAAAAGAATTAGCCCTGAGATCCAAGGATATTGCTATCCAGCAGGCTCTATCAGCGATCAGGCACTGGAAGGCTGCACCTGAGTTTGGGGTAGCAAAAACTACTTTTAATTTTGAACCCTATTTGGACCTTCTGCAAATGAACTGAGAAGGAATATTATCTTACTCAGATTTTCGCTAGTGGAGACATCTGTTCTGGAGGGGCGATTTAATGGAGTACCCTATGAGTCCCAACTCTGTATTTGTTCCAGCCAAGAAATAGAGACCATTGATCATTTTTTGCTGAGGTGCCCTTATTACTGCACCCTGAGAGGAACCTGGCTTGCTCCATTACTGAAATCACTGGTCAATTTAAACACAACTAATATGTTGACCCTTTTATCCAATATTACATCTACAGAATATCTAATTGCAATTGCGACCTATGTGGGTTACAAAAAGGAGGAAATATGTGTTACAACAGTTCATCATCATCAATCATCATCATCATCATCATTTATTTAGTAATCAGCAAATTTGCTATTTACAAAGGATAAAAGAACAGAAAGTAAATAAAACACAAAGTTTAAAACAAGGTTCAAAACAACACAGAAAAGAAAAAGATAAAACTGTGGGTATTGCCCAAGGGCAAAACATAAAATTTGGGATCAGGGTGGTCGCCAATGCCAAAAAAGGGTATAGGGCCTCTAGCGAAAGGGCAAATTCAATTCAAAACCCCGAAACCAGCCAACAGCCCTATCTAGAGGACCCTGCTCGCTCGATCTACCAGGATAAGGAACATTGCTACCGATTTGCGAGTCTGTCATAGCAAGTAAGAAGACTGCATATTGCTCCTCAGGGGACTCAATTTCTGTAACGAAAATGCGGCTTATCCAAAGTTCCTGGAGGGCAGCGTATTGCGGACACTGGAACACCACATGGGGGAGTGTCTCCATTGTCTCTGAGCACCAGGTGCAAGTTCTCTCTGCCCTAGGGATCTGCGCCCTCCTCCTCCTAACTTCCGCAGTCTCAACTAAATTAAACCTTAACAAGGTTATCAGTCTCCTAAGTCTTGGATCCAGGATTTGCTCTATATAAGGTTCCAGAACCATTGAAATTCTATTACTAGCATGCATCTCACATTCCTTTTGGTAGGCCCACTCCTTCGTTCTTGTTTTTATCTCCTGCTTCGATAATCTGCAGTTCGGTACCCCCTCACTCTCTACCGGGAGAGGAATTGTAGTAGCTAATTTCTTTAAATATTCTATCCACGGGTATTTAGGGGATCCCCTGTGTCCCTTCTGTTCCAAGTAACAGCTCTGCGCTAAGCTTGCTCCACCCCCCGCAATACTCTTCCAAAAGCCAAGGAACCTCAGGGTTAAATGCACAAATATGGATAGCCTCCCAGTCTCCATTCTAAGCATCGTAAGCGGAGTTGCCTTGGGGGCCCCCAGTAGCGTGCGGAGGAAGTGGTTCTGGGGGGTTACAACAGTTAAAGACAATGGGTGATTTCAGACGTTACGGGGCCCTTTGGCCCCGTACCGAAATCACCGGCTTCATTCCCCCCCGGGGTCGCCCCGTCACGCCATATCAGACGTGCCGAGGGGATCCCGGTGGGGAAACTGGGAGGGGGCGGGGCCGCGCGGCGCAACATGCAGCCGCACGGCCCCGCCCCCTCCACGCACCCCGCAGCCCGCCCTCCGACGTGACGGGTGGGCGACGGGGCCATTGCGGCCGCCGCGTCGGGCCGGCAGCGCCATGGCCCGGGATCCCGCCGGGGATCCCGGGCCGTGGCGCGTGGCCAGACGTTACTTTTCGTTGGTCCCTGCCCGGGGTCCGTTTGACCACGCTTCCCAGGACATTCCCCCGGCTAGCCCGGGAAGCGTGGTTCAAACAGACCCCATGTGGGGATTCACCGTGGCAAACATCTGGCGGCCGCCAAACAGACGTTCGAGACACGGTGACCACAGGTGGGTATTCACCGTGGTTCACCGTGATCTCGTAATGTCTGAAGACACCCATAATGTCACTTTAAGGAGGCAATCTAGGTTGTTGATTACTACGACTGAGGACAGTCGTTTTCTGTATCAAATTCCATTGCACTAGTTGTAGCAGGTTCGGCTACTAAATCACCTTTATTTTTTATTTTACCATCCATAGCATAGAATGAGATAGCAGTAACTACCTAGTATTTGTTTGGTGTTAATTCTGTCCTTGTTGACTTTGTTGAAATCTCATGCTGGGAAATTGTTTTAAGTTTAAATATTATTATTATATGTCAGTATAACTACAACAGATGTCAATGTATAATGATCAGATATGCTGCTAACCATGGGTTAATAGCAGCCAAGGGACTTGTATTTTGGGTTGATACCCAATTTATGACCTTTAGACCTTACTATCTGCTGTTGGGTCTGTCTTATTTTAAACTTGCTTTAAGTATGTGGTTACTGCTATGCTTTGTATATGTTTTGTCCTTTTGTGTGTCTTGTTTGTTTTGGGGCCATGGCGAGAGCCAGTGCCATCAATAAAAACAACAACAGCGTGCGTGGGGATGCGAGGGGGAGTGAACGGGAATGCGTGTTTCATTGGAGCGCGCATGTACCCCCACTCACAGGCCGCAGGATTTACACAAGACGGTTCCACTCATGCCCAAGCAGTTCCGCTGCATGGGCACGAGTGATACCATCTCATGTAAAAAGGGCCTATGTTTAGGTAGGAGTCAGGGCTGCCCCTCGCAGACTCTGGAGGGATGCAAAGCTGTTAGTCGAGGGTTTCACATTTCTATTATTTATTGTGGTAGTATCTATGTTGACTGTTATTTGCACTGATCGGCTGATCAGTGTGTGGCCGTCTCTCAGTGTGGAACTCCCTCCCTCCAGATGTCTGTCATGGTTCCTCTCTCATCACCTTTAAAAACCACCAGGTGCTTTTAAGATCTGCTGGTTCTCCTTAATGTGTTTTCTCCTCCCTCTTTATATTCCCCTTTTAAATGGATTTGTACTTTAAGTGAATTGTATATTGCTTTATCATATTTTATGATAATAATAAATCGTTTATTTAAGCGTAGCCGTAGGTCATAGCATAAAAGAATATACAAAATAACAGAATAACAAAATACAAATAACAGTCAACATAGCAACACAGCAACCAAACTTATATCAGTCAGTATCAACATCCCCAGGATCATACTGCGTACTATTCACGTCTAACTTAAAATCAAGAAATTGTTGTCTCAGTAAAAATGCCTGAACCAAATATTTAGCAACCAATTTGGTAACTTCAGGCACTTTGTCTTGCAACACTAACATCATCAGGCCATGCTCCCCCCTCCCAGGGTGACTATTAAGGAAAGGGACCCTGATGCCATCATATAATCTGCAACCAAATAAAATATGCTGGGTAGACTCTGTTATAGACTGGTCAAAAGTGCAAAGTTTCTCACTATATGGAATTCCTCCCCTTCTACTCTCCAAAACTTTGGAAGGGAGAGCATTGAATCTTGCAGACATAAAAAGAAATCTGCCTCATATTGAAATTGGTAATGCCATATAAGCAGCTGGTTTTCCTATTTTTGGAACCCAAGATAAATAATCTGCCATATGCGAAGTATTCCTTATTGAGGCAACATCATTTTGCCAAGCTATATCCTTGAGTCTTGTTAGAATCTCTGCCCCTAACACCCCAGCATCTTTATCCTGGCAGTTTCTGGGAGAAAAACCCAGCCTAGTACGAAATGTTCCAGTGTAAATAACCATAGGTTCTTATGAGGGTCCCTGAAGAAATACTTGACTAACCCACGATCCCTGTTATTTACTAGTTTTAACCAAAATTTAATGGCTCTAACCCAGGCCTCTTGATCCCAACTCAACTGCTCAATCTCCATACGAATGGCAGCAGAAAGGGTGCCTGCAGGTATTCTCAAACAGCTCCTAAAAAAAATTGCCTGAAGTTGATCCAATTTAGGAGCCACAAACGAGGCCCAAATCTCAGCACCGTACAAAAGTCTCGCACCGATTTTGGTGTTAAATTTAAACATCGATTTTGGTGTTATTTTTATGATAAGAAGCACTGTGAGCACCATTTGGCACAGAGAACGGGGGTGGGGAGGGACTACAGAAATAACATTATTATTATGTGAGATGAGGGTGGATGGTGTTTGTACTAGCCAAACAAAGCAAAGATAGTCAAGGAAAAAGTGGAGAGCACTCCGCTCTCAATGTATGCAGCTGTAGAGATTTCCCACAGTGTGGAGACTCATCCTGCCAAAAACGGAATCTCCTGGTGATCAGCTTTTAAAGCCTGAACATAGATGTAAAGAGGCAGATGGCTCTGCAATGGGCTGAGGAGAACAGAGTGACTGATGTGTTCTCTTGACAGAACCAGATGTTTACTGGACTCCTCCTTTCTTCTGTCCTGATGATCCTACTTCAACAGCTCACTCTCCCTGTTGCTAAACTGAAGTGTTATTACAGTGGTCTGATCTTGGCACTATTTTGGTTTTTGTAATAGTCACTTAAAGGCTGTTCCAGCAGCCTCTGATGCCCTTTTGAAAGAGACTAGCTATCTCCTTCTTTGGGTTACTCCTCATCCAGTCCAAGCAAATATGGGACTGAGTCTGGATCCTGTGACTTTGGGGATGCAGGAACAGGATGGTTTGTCCTGTTAACCTATGCCCAGGGCAGCTTCTCCCTCTCTCCTGCAGCAGCCCAGCTTCCTGCACAGACAATAACTTCTCACTACGACCATGGTCAACCCCTGAGTGTCATCCCTACAATGTGGCTCAGCAAAGTAGATCCAACTGATGGTGTCATGCTAGGAAAGAGCTCTGTGGCCACTGGCCAATCAGAAGCAGGCTTTAGACTGCCTAATTAATTCAACTGTCATGAAATTAAATTATCATGCACTTTGATATCTGTCTGTTTTCTCAGGTGCGGTTATATCTGAAGAGACCCCACGCCTTTTTAGCTGTGATCCCTTTTGGAAATAATTGGCACGGTTTGATTGATAATGTGTATTCCTCTTTAAAAGAAAACACCCTATTTTTCATAATCAGAGGCTGAATGTATAATGAGCACTCTGGCGCTGCCTTTAGCATCAAGTCTGTCAAACTGCACAGTTATTTCCATATTGATGCAAACTAAGATATTACACTCCCTCATTACATTGACATGGCACATCTTTCAACAGTCAGCTTCCAATCATATGTTCCTTGCAAACAAAATTACCTTCATTTTCTCTTTTGCTGCAGAAGGAACTAGCAGTGGAAATGTGCCCCTAACAAGCTAATCAACTAATTTTTAGAATATGTTGGAACCATTTAATATTCTAAAAGAAAACAAGAAAAAGTTGCTAATGGATCTGCTGGCATAAACAGAAATAAATAGATAACGGGTTGACTGAACATTAGCATACTTAAGTTTTATCGAAGTCACAGTGGAATTCATTTTGCAAGTCAAAAAAGCAAGATCTATTTGTATCCATAAACCAAACAACCTCATTTAGCCTGAACAGACTTGTGCAGATAACCTTGGCTATGAAGGTAAAAGAAATAGCGAGAGCCATCCTCTTTAAGGACCCAACTGTTTGTGCAAGAAATCTTTTTTTAGCAGGGGGCCAGCCCAGAAGCCTATGCAGAGCGGTTTGCACTGTTGTAGGGAGATTAGGGTCGTGGCCATTCATTCACTGGTCTGGAAGAAAATTAAAATGTTTTAGAATCAACACAGAGGTGCCAAATTCTTTGGAGTGGTTAGTGGTGGCTCCTGCAAGCAAACTGAGGAAGAGCACTAGCATTCCGGGAAGGGAATCCTATACATTTTTTCTCCATTAGCAAGATGGTGTATAAAAGGGAGACCATCTGGAAGAAGAATTATAACAGTGGCCTCTTAAAAGTCATAGATGGTTCTTGTAGCTATGAATCAGATTCTTATAGGGATGAAAGCAAGTGAGTCTCTAGGGATGAGGCCTCCCCTAACTCTTCACTCCCATAGGTTTATTTATTTATTTATTTAAATTTATACCTTGCTCTTCCCCCAGCGCTCAGCGCAGCTTACAAAACAAGAACTGATCTCGGTGGCCGCGCCGCGCCTTTGGAACTCCCTTCTGGAGGAAGCTCGCCTGGCCCCAAGCCTGTTGACATTCCGGCGATGTTGTAAAACCTTGCTGTTTGCCAAGACCTTTGGGGAGGGTGGGGTGAGGGGTTTTATCTCCCCCACCTAACTTATAACTTACTATCTATATATTGCTAGCCCTGTTTTATATACTTCTATATTGTATTGAGTGTTTTAAATTGTTTTTATTGTATTTTATTGTTGTAAGCCGCCCCGGGCTGCATGGCAGGAGGGGCGGGATATAAATTTATTAAATAAATAATAAAATAAATAAATAAATACATAAAAATATAGAAGTCCTCTAAAAACCTCACCACACTCCCCACTCTAAAAATCCCCACCCCTATTCCTGCCAGCCAAATGCTTGGCCAAAAAGGGCATTTTTAAACAAGACACCCCCATGCTTGGATACTAACCATCCACGTGGGGGGAGCGTCATGTGAGTATGGGCGCGCGGGGGTGCGTGCTTTTGTGACCCACACACCCTCACCCAGTCCACGCACAGAGCACTCTGGGAAAAGCCAGAATCCCCCGCGTGGGGACAGGGTGGGTGGTGCGTGGATGGGGTGGCTGTGTGGGGGGCTGCTCATTTAAAGCGCCCCCGCCCCCCCATGCATGATGCTCCTGCACCTGCCCCACGCACCAACCACGGACACCCCCCAGGCTGCGGCACTTGCGTAAAAACACCCAAAGAAAGGTCTTACACTGAATCTGGAAGATACTCAGTACTGACTTTCCAAGGGAAGGGAGTTCCCCAGCACAAGGGCAGCAGCCAAGAACACCTCTCTGTGTGCCCTTATCATCTGAACCTGGGTGGGAGGCAGTACTGCAAGAAGGCGCTCCCAGCCAACCACAGGGATCGCAATAGGACATAATGGAAGAGACAAACGTTCAGCTATGGGGGCCCGGGCCATTTAGGGCTTTGCTATGAATTCATTCACCCCATAACCTGCAACCTGGAGGCAGTTTCCTCTTCCTCTGGGGGAAGAAGTCAAGAGACTACATTTCCCAGCAGCTCCCTGCCTCCTAGTGGGGACCTGGGGAAGGTTGTTCCTGCGCAGGGGGAAGTGAGAGGATGCTGGGGAGGAGTAAGGGAGAGGCCTGGAGAGAGGCAGGTTGCAGGAAGAGATGGTGGTGACTGCAGCTGATAAGCAGGTCTGTGCTGAGCTGGTGCTGCACCAGCAGGAACTCTGGGGACTGGAGTGGGAGCCCCTTGAAACTCTGTCCTGTAACTGGGCATCCTGTTTAACTGTAACTGTTTAAGCATTCAAGACTGCACCTAGTCCCCCCTGCAATTCCCCCTTTTCCTGGCAGCCCTAGTAAAAACAGCTTATTTGCTAAAGGCGTGTTTATTGGAACCCACCACGTCTAGCTCTGAAACTGCTAGCACTGAAGGGCCTTCAGCACTTGCCTCCAACCTGTGGTACACGGACCTGCTCTCAATTAATAAAATGATGACAAGTTTATAGTTCAAAACCTGCAACTTGAATTGTGCTTGGAAAGCTGTTGGAGCCAGTGCAGACTCTGAAGCGCCCAGACGCAATGTGCTCAGGGCAATCCAGCCCCAAAAGGAGGCAGCCAGCCGCATTCTGCACCGGCTGCAAGCTTCCGAACATTCAGCAAGGGCAGACCCATTGGAGTAGTCTAGCCTCAAGGTTATACAAGCATGAATGACCGTGGCCAGGTCCAAATGAGAAAGAAAAGGTTGCGGCCTCTTCACCAGATGGAACTAATGAAAGCACTCCGGCCTGGCCACCATCACAACCTGATGTTCCAGGCACAGTGAGGGATCCAGGAGCATTCCCAGAATGCGAACCTGGGTGACCAGAGGAGACTGGGCCCTGTCAATAACAGAAGTCCCAATACCACCCCCACACCAGCCCCAGGTTCCAGGGCTGGCCAACCATCATCACCTCAGTCCTGTCTGGATTCAGCTTCAGTTGACTCACCCTCATCCAGTCCCCAATGGCAGCTGACACTGGGTAAAGACTGAGACTGTGGGGCCTTTATGCTTCTCCTTATACTGTCTCATCCTTTGGGGTCCCATTCCTTCCCTGTAACTAAGCTAAGCACATGTACCCATAACTAGAATTAGATCCTTGCCCATCCTGGTTGGTTAAGGCCACCAGGGAGACATTAGGACCAGTGTTGGCTGGGGTGATCAACGCCTCCCGTGGGAAGGGTCATGTGCCGGAATGCCTGAAGAGAGCTGTGGTCCGGCCACTTCTCAAGAAACCATCTCTTGATGCTGGGGCCCCAGCAAACTACCGACTGGTCTCTAACCTTCTCTTTTTAGGGAAGGTTATTGAAGGGGTCATGGCTTGTCAGTTGCATGCACATCTGGACTCCACCGGTTTTCTTGATCCCACGCAGTCTGACTTTCGTCCAGGTTATGGCACAGAGACTGCACTTGTGGCCTTAATCGATAACCTCTTGGTAGAGCTAGATAGGGGTTATAAGACCTTGCTGCTTCTACTAAATCTATCTGCTGTGTTTGATACTGCGAATCACGAGCTGTTGGTGACTCGCCTGCGGGACCTGGCGGGGGTGGACTGTACTGTTTTACAGTTGTTCCATTCCTACCTCATGGATAGATCTCAGCGCGTGGTACTAGAGGACTGTTCATCGTCCCCTGGGGACCTCCAGTGTGGGGTCCCACATGGTTCTATTCTGTCCCCGCTCCTATTCAATGTATGCATGCAGCCATTTGGGGAGATTGTGCACAGCTGGGGGGGTTCATTGTCAGCAATATGCCTATGACACCCAGCTGTACCTTTCTTTTTCGACTGACTCAGGCACTGCAGTCTCATTGTTATTTTGAAGTTTGGCTGCTGTGGGGGATTGGATGAGGGCGAGCTGATTAAAACTTAATCCCAACAAGACAGAGGTGATGTTTGTAGGTGGGGGTCAGTGATCTGGGGAGGGGGAAGCCTCTGTTATGGGGGTGTGGGCTGACCTCCATTGGTTCCAACTGTGTGGAGTTTGGGGGTACCTTTCGCCAATTACATCTGGTGAAGAAGCTCCACCCATATCTCCGATCTCACCACTGTCATCCATGCATTCATCACCTCGAGGTTAGACTACTGTAATGCACTCTACATGGGGCTGCCCATGGTGACGGTCCAGAAGCTGCAACTGGTGCAAAATGTGGCGGCTCATCTCCTAACCGGATGGGCCACAGGGAGCACGTTCAGCTGGTGCTCCAGGCGTTGCACTGGTTGCCAGTTGTCTTCCAGGCCCGATTCAAGGTGCTGGTCTTAACCTATAAAATCCTACATGGTCTGGGTCCCGCTTATCTGAGGGACCGCCTACTCCCTGTGGCCCCTGTAGTCGTCTAGGAATGCCCTCCTTGGTGGGTCTGGATGGACAGGAGGGTGGTCTTGGCAGCTGCTCCATCGCTGTGGAATATCCTCCTGGTGGAGCGCAGCCTCGACCCAGATATCCTTACTTTCCGCCAGTGTTGTAAGACCTGGCTCTTCCGCCAGGCATTTGGAAGGGGGGAGGGGAAGGGTTGATGGGTTGATGGGTTCTGTGTTTTGTTTTTTTATTGTACAGACCTGATTTATGAATTGGATTTTTATCGTTGATTTTATTGTACTTAATGTTCTTATTATTTTATTGTAAGCCAACCCAAGTCACCATAGGGTGAGGGGGTGGTGGTAAAAATGCATTTATAAATAAAATAAATAAACTTCTCAGAGTCGTAAATATATCCCCATCCCTCTCTGTATGCCCCTCCACTTGTCTCTCCAGTTGTCTCCCCCTTGTCCATTCTAGATTGTAAACCCCTTGGGATAGGGACCTGTCTCTCTAGTCATGGCTGGTCAGCCCCAGGCACATTCCTGGTACCGTATAAATAAGAATAATCTTGTAGAGTTCTGTAGCAAAAACCTATAGAATATTGTTGCTCCCTCTTCCCCAAGGGATAGGAAGTTTGCGAGGATAGGGATTCCAGGGCTGTTTTCCTTCTGATCAGAGAAGGCTGGAGTCTTTTGATGCTTTATACAAATCTGTTTTATTTGCAGATTTGCACATTGAGGAAGGTTGGATGGGGAGCAGCAATCATTGCTACATCTTTCAAGGGCACTGTCAGGAGTTTTGCTGGGTAGGGACAACCCAGTCCTCAGTGATCTGACTTTGGGGGTCATACCAAAGCCTGGGCACTCTTTTTTTTTTTTTTAGTTCACCCATGCTCTTGTGCAAACACAATTTCTAATTCCTGCTAGATTATAGCAGCCAAGAAGCTCACTAACCCCAAAAGTTGGAAGATCATGTTTGCTATATTTATAAGACAGAATTTCCAGTTTGGGATGGTGCTTAGCATTGATCCTCTCTCCAACAGATCTCAACTAACATCCTCCAAAATCAGGACAGAATAGCAAGACGAGAGCTAAAGTTGAAAGCCAGATGTGTCTCAGTTTTCTAGGGTTAGAAATTTCTACTTCTAGCTGGTAAGTTCTTAAAATAGACACCAACCCCTCTGACTGATAGTGGTATTTTAATACTAGTTCACGATTTACTATATATTAACTCTTGATTCACAGTATCGGGGGGGTGCACGCGCACATGCGCGCACGTGAGCCTGTACATGAGGGCACGAGAGAGAGATTTGCAATCCACTGTCCATTACTGAATCACAGTCTGGCCCAGAGTTACTACAAGACTCCACGACCCGGCTGAAACTAAGATGCCCCAAGTGGTTACCTACATTGCTTGTGCCTCAAGTCAGCAACTTTTCCGTAGGCAGCAACTTTTCCTTAGGCAGCAGAAATAGGAGCCAAGGCAGACTCAGCTGAAGCAGTGGCCTGTCTGGTGCAGCTCTATATTTTGTGTGTACGTAACCAATTCAGACATCGTACCGATCTGTGCAGAAGAGAGCCTGCCACTTTCAATAAATACATCCTGGGATAAACACTAAGAGCTACATTTTCAGCCTGCTCTCAACCAGACATTCATTTTTGCACCTGCAATTATTTGCAGGCATGGTAAAGATCACCTGGACATGTACGCATCTAATCTGAGGATGCAGTCTGGGTACTTTGGTGTTCAAAACATGCTAATTTGACTTTATATATATATATATATATCAACATTGGTGTTATTAGCAGTTTAATGAATATGATAGTTTGAGTTTCATTATGTCTCTGGGGAAATGTTCCTTTAAGGCTTTTCAGATAGGACTTTGTTAGCCTGTTCCCCGAAATGGGTGGGAAACTGGGAGATGTGTATGTTTTGTCACTGACTTCAGTGGGATCAGAATCCCTAACTCTGAGTGGAAAGGTGACAAGAAGTGACAGCAGGAGCACAGAGAAAGGACTGGGTTCAGATTCTCCATAGGAGGGTTTTCATTTATATGTTCATACTACTATGGCAAATGTCATACAAACACACACAACAGAAGTGCACTAGAGGCAGCTAATGAATCTGGGAATATGTTGGTCCAGGAAGAACATGTTCAAATTAACAGAGGAAGCTACCGTTTAGATGATTCACTATTTATCAGTTTGACACACCTTCTAGCAAATCGGTCTAGGAAACAACAAAGATTTTTTTCAAAGTATTTCTGATGAGGAAACAAGGTGGTGTGCAAAAAAAAAAATTACAAGGAGACTCTGGTACCAGTTGTGGCTATAATCAAAAAATGGATAACCTGGAACCAGTACCCTGGAACCAATATGCTGGAACCAGTTGTGGCTATAAGCAAAAAATGAATAACCACTCAGGAAAAGGATCTGGGGGTGGTTGTGGACAATACAATGAAATTCACAGTTCAGTGTTCAGCAGCAGTCAAAAAATCAAACTGAATGTTAGGAATTATTTGGAAGGGGATAGAGAATAAAACTGAGGATGTCATAATGCCTCTATACAAATCAATGGTGCGACCACACCTCAAATACTGTGCGTAGTTCTGGTCGCTCCATCTCAAACAAGACATAGCTGAACTAGAAAAGGTGCAGAGAAGGGCAAAACAAATGATCAAGGGCATGGAAGGGCTCCTATATGAGGAGAGGCTTTGTAAGTTCCACCTTGGTAGGTGAAGGGTTTGTCTGGGAGACAGGTCTGTGTTTGTTTGTGGACAGGCCGTGTGCTCAGAGGGGTTGTTTCTGGGCAGGGTGATCAGGAAGCAGAGTGTTTGACTGCCTGATTGTCCTATTGTGTGTGGAGGTTGCTGTGAATCAGACTTGATTAGGGGGCGGAGCTAGACTCTGCTGACTCAGGGGCCAAGCCACCAGAGTATATAAGAAGAGCAGACAGGGAATAGCCCAGGAGACAAGCAAACAGGAAAGTTTGCCTAGGAGTTTGCCATGGGAGGGTGTTGTGGAGGGAACCCCTAGACAGGTGAGCAACTGTATTCACATATACACCTATGCTTAGCTCCCATCCCTTGTAGTTAATAAATACATAACTAGGGTTAAAGCCTAACATCTCACTAAACAAGAAGATGCAGACAGCAGACCAGCAGCGGGATGGGGGCTACCAGTCTCTTGCACCGAGTGCCACATGTACGATTATCTTCCTGTTGGGGAGAGGTCGTATGTGTGCACCCGGTGCAAAGAGCTCCTAGCTCTCAGAGAACATGTACGGTCTCTGGAGGCTAGAGTGACCGAGCTGGAGGAGCTGAGGCAGGCAGAGAGGTACATAGAGGAGTCCTTCAGGGACATAGTCGAACAGTCCCACCTCCACTCTGGCAGCCCCTGTGCTGCTTTGGAGGGGTGAGGTCTCCAGGGAGGAGAGCACAAACATGAAATGGCAGGAAGCAATCCCGTAGCTGGGACCTGCCTTCTGGGTGATGTGTTATCCTCTCGCACCGAGGATATTTCTCCAGGGGGTGTGTGCCCAGAAGGGTGGGAATAGGACAGCTGTGGTAGTTGGGGATTCAATTATTAGGAATGTAGATAGGTGGGTTGCTGGTGGCCGTGAGGACCGCATGGTAACTTGCCTGCCTGGTGCGAAGGTAGCAGACCTTACACGACATATAGACAGAATCCTAGAGAGTGCTGGGGAGGAACCTGTTGTGGTGGTCCATGTTGTTACCAATGACATAGGCAGATGTTGGACGGACATTCTGGAGGCCAAATTTAGGCTTCTAGGTAGTAGACTCAAGTCCAGAACCTCCAGGGTAGCCTTCTTGGAAGTGCTGTCTGCTCCACATGCAGAACCCCAGAGGCAGTCAGAGCTCCAACGTCTCTGCATGAATGAGACAATGGTGCAAGGAAGAAGGCTTTAGATTTATCAGGAACTGGGCAGTCTTCTGTGGAGGGGGAAGCCTATACAGATGGGATGAGCTCCACCTTAACCAGAATGGAACCCAGCTGCTGGCACTAAAAGTTAAAAATGCGATAGAGCAGTTTTTAAACTAGAACCTGGGGGAAAGCTGACAGGCACTGTGGAGTGCACAGTTCGGACTGTGGCAGCTATGCAGGATGATGTTAACTTAGGGGATTTAGAGTTGCTTAAGACTGAGAAAGGGATAAAAATTAAGGGACTTCAGGTGGAATTTGCTGGAGAACAGATAAATAACAATTCCAGGGTGCCTGATACAGTCCGCTATAACAGTAAGAAGAATAAAAACGATACACATAAATGTCTATATGCAAATGCTAGAAGCCTAAAAAGTAAGATGGGAGAATTAGAGTGTATGGCGCTAAATGAAGATCTAGACATTATAGGCATCACAGAGACATGGTGGAACGAGGATAACCAATGGGACACTGTAATACCAGGGTACAAAATATATCGGAATGACAGAGTAGATAGAGTTGGTGGTGGGGTGGCTCTATATGTAAAAGACAACATTGAGTCAAGTACAATTAAAATTTTAAAGGATGCAAACTGTTCCCTAGAATCTCTATGGATAGAAATTCCAGGTATAAAGGGGAAGAGTATCGCAGTAGGGCTATACTATCGTCCCCCTGACCAGGACGGAGAGACTGATAAAGCAATGCTAAAAGAGATTAGACAGGCTACTAAAGTCGGCAACATAATAATAATGGGTGACTTCAATTACCCTAATATTGATTGGGGGAATGTTTCCTCGGGGCGGGACGTGGAGGTCAAATTTCTGGATGCCCTAAATGACTGCTTCCTAGAACAGCTGGTTCTGGAACCAACGAGAGGAGGAGCTATTCTAGATCTAGTCCTGAGTGGCACGCAGGACCTGGTGCAAGGAGTAACTGTGGCGGAGCCACTAGGCAATAGCGATCATAATATGATCACATTTGACATAATTTCTGGAGGGAGAAAGACAAACAAAAGTACAGCAGTAGCATTTAACTTTAAAAAGGGAGACTATGACAAAATGAGGAAACTAGTTAAAAAGAAACTAAAAAGCACAGTTGCAAGGGCTACAAGTTTGCAAGAGGCATGGAGGCTGTTTAAAAGCACCCTTCTGGAAGCCCAGATTAAATGCATCCCGCAAGTTAAAAAAGGAAGCAGGAAGACCAAAAGTCTTCCACTGTGGCTAAATGGGGAGGTGAAGGAGGCTATTAGAGCCAAAAAGGCATCCTTTAAGAAATGGAAGGCTAGTCCCAATGAAAATAATACGAAAGAGCATAAACACTGGCAACGTAAATGTAAAGTGTTAATAAGGCAGGCCAAGAGAGATTTTGAAGGGAGGCTTGCTAAAGAGGCAAAAACAAGCAACAAAAACTTTTTCAAATACATCAGAAGCAAGAAGCCTGCTAGGGAGTCAGTTGGGCCATTAGATGACAAGGGAGTAAAAGGGGCGCTCAGGGAGGATAAGGACATTGCAGAGAAGCTGAATGAGTTCTTTGCGTCGGTCTTCACTGCGGAGGATTTTGGGGAGGTACCCACGCCGGATCCTTGCTTTGTGGGCGAGGAATTGGAAGAGCTGTTACAAATCAATGTGACGTTGGAGGATGTTCTAGGGCAAATTGACAAACTGAATACTAACAAGTCACCAGGGCCAGATGGCATTCACCCCAGAGTTCTGAAGGAACTCAAATATGAAATCACAGACCTACTGTTAGTAATTTGTAACCTGTCACTAAAATCTGCCACTGTACCCGAGGACTGGAGGGTGGCAAATGTAACCCTGATATTTAAAAAGGGATCCAGAGGCGATCCTGGAAACTACAGACCAGTAAGCTTGACGTCTGTGCCGGGCAAAATGGTGGAAACCATCATTAAGGACAGAATTACAGGGCATGTTGACAAACATGGCTTAATGGGGAAGAGTCAACACGGATTTAGTAAAGGTAAGTCATGCCTCACTAACCTGTTGGAATTCTTTGAGGGTGTAAATAAGCATGTGGACAAGGGAGACCCAGTAGATATAGTGTACCTGGATTTCCAGAAAGCATTTGATAAGGTCCCTCATGAGAGACTCTTGAGAAAATTAAAAAGTCATGGGATAGGAGGTAGTGTCTTACTATGGATCAGAAACTGGTTAAAAGATAGAAAGCAAAGGGTAGGACTAAATGGTCAGTTTTCACAATGGAGAGATGTAAAAAGTGGTGTGCCTCAGGGATCTGTATTGGGACCGGTGCTGTTTAATGTATTCATTAATGATTTGGAAAAGGGTGTTAAGAGTGAGGTGATCAAATTTGCAGACGACACCAAGTTATTCAAGGTAGTTAAAACACGAGCAGACTGTGAGGAACTGCAACAGGATCTTACGACACTGGGTGCCTGGGCATCTAAATGGCAAATGAGATTTAATGTGGACAAGTGCAAAGTGATGCACGTAGGGAAAAATAATCCAAACTATGCGTACACAATGCTGGGTACTAAGCTAGGAGATACCACTCAGGAAAAGGATCTGGGGGTGGTTGTGGACAATACAATGAAATCCACAGTGCAGTGCGCAGCAGCAGTCAAAAAAGCAAACAGAATGTTAGGAATTATTCGGAAGGGGATAGAGAATAAAACTGAGGAAGTCATAATGCAACATGCACCAGAAAAATAAGGTGGAAAGGACAAAGCCCAGTCCTCAGATCCTCATTTATATACAATAAAATATATATATTATATACAATAAACCAGAAATATATATATTATATACAATAAAACAGAAAAAATATGTATGTATAATATATGTAGAGGCTAAACCCAAAAGAGTGTGGCCACAAAATACATGATAAAAAAACTTTTCAAAATGAAATACAAATTGCATGTACAATATGCAAACCACACGCATATATGACAATTATATGTCACAATTTTGTCAAAATATGAATATGATGAATCACAAAATGTGCATAACACTGTAGCCATGCAAATGCAGATAAAACAATATAAAACAACCCTAACGCGTTTCAGGGGAACATCCCCCCTTCCTCTGTGGGAATTGATCTGTATTCCTCTGTGTTGACTGTTCTTCAGGTGGGATACACATTTTCTGCACCCTCTTATATCATCTGATGGGCAACATAATGAAGGTGGGAAATCTTTTTGTTCTTCCTTATGGGTGAAACAATTCTCTAAAAGGCTTTCAGGATCAATGCCTGCTGTTCTCCTTATGACTTAGGGTGAAAACAGACATGACGCTAACCACCCTTTAACCACCCTTGGTGGCTATTTATGCATGTTGCAGGGCTTCATAGGGCACCAATACAGCCCTGCAACATGCATAAATAACCACCAAGGGTGGTTAGCGTCATGTCTGTTTTCACCCTATGTGAAGTCTCTCTCCCTTCTGTTCTTTGTAAGTTGGCCAAATGCCTCCTTTTCTTCCAAGGAACTGTCCATAATGCCTCTATACAAATCAATGGTGCAACGGAACCTCAAATATTGTGTGCAGTTCTGGTTGCCCCATCTCAAAAAAAGACGTAACTGAACTAGAAAAGGTACAGAGAAGGGCAACAAAAATGATCAAGGGCATGGAAGGGCTCCCGTATGAGGAGAGGCTTGGTAGGTCGGAACTCTTCAGTTTGGAGAAGAGATGACTGAGAGGAGATACGATAGAGGTCTATAAAATCATGGATGGGGTGGAACTAATAAACAAGGAGCAGTTATTTACCCTCTCTGCTAGTACTAGACCTAGGGGGCACTCCATGGAACTCATGGGTGGCAAGTTTAAAACAAATTAAAAAAATATTTTTTCACTCAGCGTATAATTGGGTTGTGGAATCTCAAAGATTGGGGGGGGGGGGGCAACAAATAAAACATATTCACCCTTTGGGTGCCCCAGTTTGGCACTCCAGAAAATAGTGTCCAGGGTTTACTTAGTGCCAGAACTCAGCCACTGCACCTCTTCCAAACCCTGTCATTGCTGCTATTCTGCAAGATCTCATCCACAATCGGATACAGAAGTTTCAGCCTCATTGCCAATCTCTCCCTAGCCAAGGTTGTGGGTGATTGGCGGTGCCAAACAGCTGATCAGGAGCAGTGTCAGCTCAACCCTCCTCAAGCTTCATCCACCCCTGTGCAAGAGCTGGCAAAGTAGGGAGGATGGAGCTCCACCAACATCTCTGAATACCCCCCTATGCTTCTGGGGTCAAGGGAGGGGACGCCTGGGGCAGGTTTGAACCACATACTAAGCACTGAAAATGTCCCTGCCCTCAGTACACAAACAGGCTTTCAGAGACAAATTTCTGGCAGTCCTCAGATCCTCATTTAAATCTCCCATGTGCTTTTGGTATGATCTCTTACTCAAAAGATACCAACACAAAAGGATTCCAGGCCTAGCTATTTCTTTAACTCCATAATCTCAAGAATTAAGCTTGCAAGAAATTCTTTAGTGATTATGCATTAGATGTAGCTAAGTGTTCTTTAAAGCCTGATTTATTTTTTAGGGGATAGTGCTGGAACTTTTTTGACTTTCTTAAGAATAATTTTCTCTAGTTTTTAAAATTAAATGTAGCAGGTTTCCAGTAAGGATCAGTCTTACCGGCAAATGCTTTTCATTTTCTGATCTCGATTCTTACCACCTCACTGTTTCCCCTTTGCTTGGAAGTCTCAAAATACTTTCACAAATAAAAACATCCCCTTCTCTACCCTGAATCTCTTATCAACCTGTTCCTGGTATATTAACACAAGAAATCTTGCACAGCCAAGGGCACTGGATGGGTGCTAAATGCTGTATTGCACAAAGGGCTAATGCACACAGCCCATCTCCAGCAGGGGGAACCTGACACAGAGGGTGTTTTTAAACGAGAAGCTACCACATGTGGCCATGCAGTAACCACTCGACCGAATGCCCGTTTGAAGGAGGTGTAGGGGCCGGGGATGCATGCTCCTGTGAGTCACGCAGCACCCACTCATGGCCACTCAGGAGCACTGCCAAAAAATCTGAAGTGCACCATGTGCGGCAAGTCAAAAAAGTGCCCGGCAATGGGTGCAGCCTGTATGAACAGGGTCAGCCACCCACGCCAGTAGACAGGTCTGTGACCTAGCTGCCTCCCCACTCCCACCCACAGCCCTGCCAGGAGCTCTTAAAGGACGTGCACACAAAATGCAACACTGCATTGGCTCAAAGCACAACGAACCCCACTCACAACACACGAGAGGAGCCAACGCCAAGGAAGACACCATGAAGCCAGTGCAGCCCTGCAACCTGTATTTCTCATAAGTGTCCTCTAAAAAATTTGCACAGCGAGTGCTGCTATGCTGCCAGACCTCACCCATGGCTGGATAAAGTTTGATGGGGTTTGGTGGTGCTGACGCCCACCAGCTGCTTGATCACAAAACACCCCAAGTCCCAAACGGCTGATGGGTGGCTACAACAGCTTCCTCTCCACCCATCTGCAGATGCACCAGCCCCAACCTCTCTCCTGACAGGGTTGAAACTGGGACTGCTGTTACCGCCAAGCATCAGCTCTCTGGCATTGCCGAGCGTCTTGGCTGTGCTGGCATGGTGAGGGCAGCCTGCAGCTCCATAAATGGTTAAAACCAGCAAAAAGGCCTTGTAAGGATGTATCGGACAGTGTCCTTACACAAGCCCATCACTATTAGTGGCGATGGGCACCTACCTGGCTTAAGATACAGAGCCTATTCATACCACGCTGGGAGGCATTATTATATGAACATATCGACTCATCCCTCCTTCTCCTTTGTTCACCCTTTCCATAGCTATCCTGTGCCGTATAAGAGACGTTTCGTGTGTACAGCACTTTAGAACTACCTTGGCTAGCTAGAAGAGTCTGTGTTGCTGGTTCTCCTAGTCACTGGGACAGATCCACTGTCTCTGTTCCATTCCCTAAGCAATAAAGCCTAGTGACCCAATCCCGAGAGCGTGGTGTCTACCTTGTTCACTGCGTGTGTACAGTTTGGTGCCATGGGGACTACAGATTGGTGGAGTCTGGCATGGCAGTTCCACCATGACGTCTGTATACCCCACATGCATCTGGAGTCTGGGGACAGGTTTGAGCCGCAGGACCTCTTGCTTTTACAAATTTAGCTCAGAGTAGAAACGCTACACCAGGGGTGCTGGAAGAGGAGCACCTGCCTTGCCCTGCCCCTTCCGAGCATCGTGACCTTATGATGCTCAGAAAGAGAATGGTCACAGCAGACAGGGGCGGGGACAAAGCAGCTTTCCCACTCGCTAGCCCCTTTGAATATAATTCTGCCAGCACCTTTGGGCTAAGCTGTGGTTGGTCCGCTGTGTTATTAACTGCAAAGAGCCAGCTTTCACGCTCTTTGGACCGGGGTCCCCAACCTTTCTGAGGTCCCGAGCCACTTTAAAAGTTCCAGCTTTATGGAGAGTCACAGTTTTATTGGCATAAATGTGCATATGCTCATTTATGTAAATTAATGAAAATTTAAAACAACCTCTAGTCTAACTTTGGCCCTTTTTATACGGGCAGTGGTGGGTGGAGGGATGGGTGTGCTGCTGCAGTGGGTGAAGGTGGGTGTGCACCCGTTCACACGGGCACATACCCACCTCCACCCACGGAGCCTCCTCTAGTTTGCTGGATGGCTCTGTGGGTGGGTGATGGGTGTACATCGGGAGCATGCACACACACACACACACCAGTCGAGCTGTTCGCACAGACGGACACCCATACCCCACCCACCCACCGTCGTGACGTGTACATAGATGTCCCCTCCCCCGCATCGCACAACCACCCGCACAACCAGAGGGGGAGGGGGGCGTCTGTGTTAAAAGGCCTTAGACATGTAGCAGGGGGGGGATTTATTTATTTTTTTACAAAAACAATCTTAAATGAAAAGAATCACACAGGAGGGCAAATGGGAGCAAGATAAAGAACATGTGCACGCACCCAAAGAGGGGACAAATGGGCAGAAGGGGGGACATACACATGGGGGGTGGGGGAGCAACTACCACTCAGGGGAGAATCAGGCTGCTCTGCCATATGGCATGGGGCGGGGGAATAGGAAGAGGGAACTGAATCACCCTGCTGGTGCTGCTGCTTTAGGAAGGAGGAGGACGCAAACTGGACCACCTCACCACTTCTGCTGGGGAGAAACCGGGCTGTCCCACCATTGGTGCCACTCTTGTGGGGGGAACCAGGGTCATAGCTACCATGAAACGAAGGGGCTCAGACACAGGACTTTAGGGGCGCCTCCTTCAAGAGTTCTGAACACTGCTAGGAAATTTTTAGAGTGAGGAGAAAGTGGGGCCAACATTCTGTCCCCACCCACTGTGGAAACTTTCTAGCAACACGGAGGCCACCACAGAAGGATGCATTAAACAGTAGACAGCAGACAGGACTGGAGTACTTGACCTGCCCCTTCTTCCTTCCTGGTGGGGTTGTTGGAACTTCAGAGGGCCTGTCTGCGAGCCAGGGTGGCACCACAACCTTTGTGGGAGGTGGTCAAGGCTGCTGCTTAGGAAGACCCAATTCCCTGCTACTCCCAGCCCTCCTCCACTTCTGCAGTCATCAGGGGCAGCAGGGGACCCCTTACCAGTGGAAGGTCACATGCTTCACACTGGACTGCTCTTCCCTGGCATTGGTCTGTTCAGTCTCGGGCTTTGGTGAATGTCTAAGGCAAAAGAGTTTTAGAGCTAGACATTAAAGGCTGTTAATGAATGTGTGCGTGTGTGTCTCTTTACACGGACACGGACACACACACCTCCACCCATGGGGCCTCCTCTGGTTTTCCGGAGGGCTCCGTGGGTGGAAATGGGTGGGTGATGGGTGGAGGTGGGTGTTGCGTGGGAGTACGCACGCACCCCCACCCATCGCCCGCGGTGTTCACACGGGCGAATGCCAACCAGTCACCCATCCCCCCACCCACCGCCGGCCATTTACATGGACGACCCCTCCACCGCACACCTGCCTGAACACTGAGCCTGAACACCGAGCAGTGGGTGGGGCCTTCTGTGTAAAAACAGCCAAAATGTTATCCTACTCCAGCTTATGTTCCCAATACCTTGTCTGTCTAGCAGGTGCTATTGTTAAACACCTCTGGCACTATTATTATTAACCACAGCACCTGCTAGATACTTACGGGCCTTTTATTCATTAATTTTTCTGTGATGTGGTTAATTATGATGGTAATGGAACACTGTTACTGTTAACACAATTTTGATATGATCAGACCTGCCTATGCAGTCTTTTGAAAAAAGACAACTACCATCTTCTCAATTTCATAATAGGCATTCAAAGCTTACTACTACAACCTCTCCCCTCCCCCCAATGCAATGCCTTGTTCTCATCTAATGGCCAAGTGATCAGTGTTTGCAATACAAGAAATATCCCAGAGAATATTTTATATTGCTCCTTATCTCATAGCATTTCAATCATATCTCCAGGAGCAGCATTTCTGATTCTTGTTTCTGTCATTAATTATCTGGCAAAGATGAGGTGAAAAAAACAATTAAAGCTAAAACTTAGCAAGTCCTGTCCTGTCAAGATTTTCCCCTCTGGGAATGCTGCTGCGATATTAAACCTACCCACCTACATTGTAATAATGGGTAATTTCAGACGTGACGGGCCGGGATCTGTCTCGGATCCTGGTCCGTGATCAGACCGGCCGTCCTTGAGACGGGCCGGCCTGATTGCAGAGGGGAATCAGGGAGGGGGTGGGGGTGGGGCTGCGCAGCGCAACATGCAGCCACTCAGCCCCGCCCCCCCTGCACTTCCATGGCTGCCTGCCTTTGGGGAGATGGGTGGGCGCAGCAGCCAATTAGGCTGCTGTGCCCAATCCCATCCTGTGATTGAGACCTGATTCCAGGACAGGGCTGGGTAACAGTCGTTACCCGCGGCCATTCCCAGCCCCATCCTGGATCATGGCTAACCTAACCACGGTTCTGGAGGTGAGGACGGCCTTACCTCCAGAACCGTGGTTAGCTTTAAACCCCGCCAGGAATTCACCGTGGTGAACATCTGGCGGGGCTCAAACCGACGTGCACGGAATCATAGCCACCACCCTGAATCCACTGTGATTCAGGGTGGTTGACTGTGATCTCGTAACATCTGAAATTACCCAATGTCAATGCTGAGACACAAGCTTCCTACTTGAGAGTAGAAGGGAAAGACTGGCATGATATGATATGATATGATTTATTTATTTATTTAAATGTATACCCCGCCTTTTTCTGAGGGCTCAAGGCGGTTTACAATATAATTTAAAAAACAACAATACCAAGCAATAAGATTCTCTATAAATTCCCCCACCCCCAAAATCCTAGACCAATCCTCATCCCCACTCCCATGCCTCTCCAACACAGGAGTTCCCCACCACCAACCCACTCCTTCATCTTTCACCCAGGGAAGTCCCCACCCCTTACCCTGTACCCCCTGTTCTCACCAAGGGGTCATAGTGTTTTTTATTGTTGTTGATTTTATTATTATTGTGTTTTTATGATATTGTAAGCTGCCCCAAGATGCCGTAGGCATGAGGGGGCGGCCAATAAATTTAATGAAATAATTATAATAAAATATAGTGATACCAAATTTCTCCCCCATCCTACCATTTCCAGCCCAACCCGTCAAAATTCCACAGCACAAATTAATTTCCAGCTACTACACTCAACTACCTTGAAACACACATTCAAGCATAACCTAGATATCCCTCTAGCCCTACCTCTTGCCATGGCCCAAGGGAGGGCAAAATCAAAGGAAACAAAAGGAGGGAAAAGCCCAAACCCCTCTTCCCCTACCTTCTGAGCTCTCACCCCCGTCCACCCCCAAATTCTTCCTCTATGCCCGCTCACCACACAGTGGATTTTTGGCAAGTATGATAGGCCTTTGGGGCATAGCATAATATAGTAAGAGGTTTGTTAACTCCTACTGCTCCAAAGCCATGAGTCAGGTACCACAAACAATTAGACTGGCTTAAAAAGAATGAGATTTTAAAATAATTGTTGGTTCCTTTCTCTCTCTCTTTTTTTGGTAACAGACTCACATCAATTCTGCGGATCAGACACAGAGAAGAATGAACAATCACACATGGGTTACACCTTATCCTCACTGTGTTTTATTAACTCTATGGCCCTTTTCACATGAGACGCCCCCACCCGACCACGTGTGCGACTGGGTGGGTGGGTGCGTCCGTGTGACAGCCAGTCGGGGTGGGTGAGGGGGCGTGCGCATGCTCCACCCATCTTCACCGATCCCCCATGCACGGAGACATTGGACAAAACTGAGGTGCCTCTGTGCGTGGAGATGGGTGAAGAATGCCACGGCACACACCCATTCCCACCCTACATCACGGCTCCTCCCAGCCCATTTGAAAAGGGTCTATGTAAAAAGTACAGCCTTTCTTCAGAACAGAAGAAGCTATAGAAAAAAAAATCTTGATAGGTTGGAAATCTGGGCTTAAATTAACAAAATGAAATTCAACTGATGTAAATGTAAAGTTCTGCATCTAGAGAAGAAAAAACAAATGCACAAATATAAGATGGGAAATAGCTAGCTTGTCAGCAGCACATGGGTCTGGGAAGGAAGTCTTGTGAAGGAACTGGGTATGTTTAGCCTACGAAAGGGAAAATTAAGGGGAGACAAGATAGTAGTCTTCAAATATCTAAAGGGCTGCCATAAAGATGGTGAGGGACTCTTCTTTGTTGCTACAGGGGCCAGGACTAGAAATAACGGGCAGAAATTACAGGAAAGTCGATTTTGGTTCGATATCAGGAAACATTTCCTAACAAGAGCTGTTCAGCAATTATAAACAAGTTACCTAGGGAGATTGAAGTCTCTCCTCTCACTGGAGGTTTTCAAACAGAGACAGGGCAGCCATCTTTCAAGAATGCTGTAGCTGTAGCCGTCCTGCATCCAAGCAGGGGTTGGCTAGATGACCTTCGCGGTCCCACCCTTCCGTCGCTGATTCATTTTACACAGGCTGGCACACTGCCAAGACTGGGCCGCCATTAACTTCAGTGCTGGGCCAGGGAGGTCAATGGTTTGTCTAAATTACCACCATCATTTACCCAGCTAAAACCTGACAGTGTAAAATAACTGACAGTCAGAAGCTGATAATCTGCTTGCAAACTCCTGTTCGAAAATAAAGGCAATCTCATTTTACAGTAACCAGATGTTTAACAGAATATCAGTATCTATAAGAGCCCTAGGCTATTGGCATTGCTTTGTAAAGGACTGATGAGGGCTTACAAAAATTGTAAAATCACAAACAATTATACAGTTCAGAGCATTCTCAAAGCCGTGAAATACCATGGGGTGTCAGATAGATTGCTGTTTGTTTGTATTCGGTATATCATGTATGACTGATTGTAGAGTGTTCTCCTACAGCTCACCTAACCAAGTTTTTTTTTCCTGCTCTCAGATTTTTCCATGTTCCTTATTATCCATAATTGGATAACTTCTCTCCAATTTTCTCCTTGGAACATTGACGATAAGGTTTCTGGTTAATCATCCCACTTTAAGTACTTGCAATCAGGCAGGATATTACTGCTTTTAAAATAAGACAATGACTTTTAATGACTTTCATTTTTTCCTCTACAAAAGATTAATTTATGTGCAGGAGTTATCTTTTCATTGGAAAATTCTCTCTACTCTTTTTTGAATGATTCAACCTGATTAACAGCTTAATTCCTCTTTTATATTTTTGATTTCATTAGTCTCACACAAACGGACTCCTTACCTTGGGCTGGGATCCCGGGTTGGGAATTCCCACCCAGCCTGACATCAGTTCTCAAGCTGACTTGATCCCCACCTGGGGCTCTGCTTCCTCCCATCGGGGAGGTCTGCTCCCTAGGCTAACCAGTGAAGTGCTAGGAATGCCAGTGGGCTGAGAGAGAGGACAGCGCAAACAGCGCCTCCTTCTCCGATGAGGCCAGTCCTGTAGTGTGGGTGCCGGGCTCTTTTGAACCCAGTGCCTTCGGTAGCCCCGCCTCTGGCTTCCTCGGGGCTCCTCTGCTGAGGGGTAGAGGGCGCAGCCCCCGGCCAGGACCAAGCATGTGCGGAGGGATGGTGTGAGTCCTCACACCTGCTATCACTAAACTTGGTGTGCTGTGCGTTTGACGCAACAGAAAGTGTTGACACCATTGTATAGTCACACATGTTTTCCCCATGTTTAATATGTGCAATGCTTAGATTCAATGGCTGCCTTTCCATGTCCAGGGGCTAATCAGGTTCCTGCCTGCCACTTGCACCAGAATGTCTCCTTGCAGAAGCACCATGGGATTATGGATGTTGTAGTCCATGCGGGAGAGTGGTCAAGTCTGCCCCAAATCCTCCACACTGCACTGCAGCTAAACAGCTTATTCTTCACTACTCGTCCCGCACACACACACACCCCGGTGTGCTTTGGGAGAGCACAAAAACAGTGTGGAGCAAGGAACAGTGTGCAGCAAGTTTCGCAGCAGCATGGAGTGGAGGTCTTGGGGCAGACAGGGAGGAATCAGGGCAGACAGAACAGAAATGGCTGTGAACACAACACCCAGTGTCTTTAGACATAACGTTAGCCATGGACAGAGGGTCAACACTCAGCTGCTGCCCCAATACATCCATGTATCCAATGAGGAGTGAATGGGCAGCTAACTGGGAGCAGACCAGTGGCCAAAAATTGTGACGGTCTTTAGACATAACTCACAGTCACATGGCAAACGTCTTATGTACCCAATCACCGTTGCATCTGAAAACACCCAATACTATCACACCCTGAGGTATCGTATCCTTCCCATGCAATTTAGACATACGCAATGGAAAATATCTCTTAATAAAGAAAATACAGGTGGACTTAACAGCAGATTGATGGAACAATGTCTAAAGGATCACCTCATCCCTTATGCCCCCTTGTGGCCTTTAAGGTCAGCCAAGGGCTCCATCTTGCAACTTCCATCATTGCCGTAATGATGGAATGCACGCTCATACATAAAGGGTGCACAGAGAGGCATTCTCATTGGCTACTTCACAGCTTTGGAACTCCCTTCTCAAAGGTTTGCCAAAGCCCTAGCGTGAACATCTTTCAGAGGGAATGTAAAGCCCAATTATTTGGCTGGCCAGGATTAGGATAACAAACAGGATTAGGATTTGGGGTGTATTTTATGGGCATTTAATAGATCTTTTTTAAAAATATGGTTTTAAGGGTTTAATCTTTGTATCTTATAGGTTTTTGCTGAACCTTTGGGGAAGGACGGGATAAAAATTCAAATAAATAAATAAATAAAATAAGACAGTGTGTGATAACAAATGGGACGATAGCCCCCTGGAGTCCATACATCCCCCACTCACATGCTTAGCATGTAAAGCCTATTAAACAGGCAACACCTGCTTGTATTTCTTGTGCGTTTGGGCAGACCCTACTCAGCCCTCACTCACAGGTTTAGTGTGACAAGCCCAACACATGGGCAGGCATTCTTCCTTGCTGTGCTCCACACACCAACCGCCCACTTTTCACCATCCTGCCCCCTGTCATGACTCACAGTGCGACGAACCATGGGAAGAAGAAGCCACTCTAGTTGTTTCTTTCTTCCGGGCTATTATGACTCTTGGAGGCGGTCCAGCACCTGCTATCCCCGCAAAGGTTTATACCTGGGTTTATAACTGCTAGCACTTGGGGGTTGGAAATAAACCTTTTGCTATGCACATAAGGCTGCGTTTATTGCACAAATTGCATACTTTATCAAGTTCTTATAGGGAAAATTGGAAGCGAAAGTAAAAAATTGAAATCAAAAGCAGTTAGTCTTTGCATTTTGTCAACCTGGTTTCTCATATCCACAGCTCACAGCGATGTGTTGGCAGGTAGCATCCCACAGTTTTATTGAGGTCTAGCCCACCATGGTGTTGGGAATCCCTCTCGCTTTGCATAAAATCTCCAGTCAAACACACGCCTCTTGTACCCCTGTCTAACATCTTCTGCATTACCACACAGTTGAGGCAGAAAGCATTCCTGCTCATGAGGGCGCTCTGCACTTCTCCAAGTGTCCAAACCTCATGTAAGGCAACAAGCTCTCCTTCAGTCAGTTCAGAGCAGGGAAGACCCAGCCTCCATTAATGACTGCCTTACTTAGGGTGGCCAGATATGCAAATTTTAGAGGACACATAAGAAGTACAGGTTGCAGGACTGCTTTGGAGCTAATGCAGTCCTGCAACCTGTATTTCCTACAAGTGTACCCTAAAATTTGTATATCTGCGTACCCTAGCCTTACTTCTGGCAGTGCACAAACATTCAGAAAAGTCACGAACTCATTTGCATCCCACTCTCATCTTGTCCAGAGTTCCCACTCTTCCATTCTGCTGAACCTGGAACTGCAGCAGGGTTGTGTGGTGTCTGCTCTCCATCATGCATACAGAGAACCCCATTGTGTGCCCTGCCCACAGGAGCTAATGAGGCACCTGAAGGCCAGCTGTGAGAGGCCAGGAGAGAAATGTGGAGACACACAAAGTGACGCTCACATTGCTAAGGAGAGGACGTGAGGAGAAAACAGTCTCCCTGTAGGCTGAAGGGAAACCTGGAACAGAGGTCTGACAGAAACCCCTGGAACAAGGGAGCAGTCAGCATCACCAACGCAGTGCAGAGAGAGAGCACGGCGCACAGGTCTGAGCCAGCTCTGTTGCAAGGCTTTGGGCGGTGCCTTTGGTTGGACTGGGCTGCTCTAGGGGACTCAGCGAGAGAAGCCCCCTTTCCCAGGAGGATTGGGACTCCCTGTAGTGTGTATGTGTGGCAAAACTCCAGTAGGGGGTGCTATACAGCTGAGACACCCATCTCACTGTGTTTTGCCAAATCTCTGACCAAGGGTTCCCACAGCTGGCAAACCCCCCCAAAACCCTTGATATTCCGCTGCTACCACCTGCTTGTTTCCCCGCGGGCATTCACACCACTCAGGAAATGTGAACCCCCAAAAGGCATAAACCTTACAGCTTCCCAAAAGCCCTCCCCTTTCCTGGCACTCTGTTTCTGGGATTTCCTCCTCTGTGTTGGAGGCCGATCCCCAGAGCTACCCACAGGAGGCTTCCCTTGGTTCCAAAGCTGTTGGCTCCTAGCCAAATAGGTAGATTTCCCCCTCTTTCCTTGCCTTAGTAGTGAGGCTTGGCCACCCAGCCCAAAGGAGGCATTTAATGGTCAGCCAATAACACACACACACACACACACACACACCCAGTAGGGTAAAAAGAAAACTTAGACTTTACTGATACATATAAAAAGGAATAAAAGCATAGAACTAGGGGGTGATAACCCTTTGAGAAATCAGAGTCAGTCCTGTGGACATAGTATCCCGTTTGGAAAGCGTCTTCCTATAACTGTAGCTGAGGTAGCTAGCAAGGTACTCACACTGGTTCTGATCAGGTCTCCACAGGGGATGGTTTTCCTATGGGGTCCAAGTTCTTCTTCTGGCAAAGGCCAGAGTTACTGTTAAGCCTTATAGTCCATGAGTGCCTCCAGGCAGGGAGGTCACCAGCCTAGTAGCATCTGCTAGAGATCTCAGTCAGTGAGTCCAGAGAGAGAGTCAAAATGCCTGTGCTGGTCCTTTTAAGGTATCCTTGACCTTCGTTCTGATTTGTCCAGGAGGGTCAGCTGGCTGCAGTCCAGCAGCCCCTCTCCTTCTATGATTCAATCATCCCACGTCACCTGTCTTAGGTGTAGAGTTCCCTCCCCCCCTTAGGAATTTCAGGAATGTGGAAGTCCTGAACAGGTGCTAGTTAAGGCCTGGGCTTTGGCTGAGCCAGGTTCGCAGTTTCAGAGAAGGGGGGTCAGAGGGGGTCTGACAGTTCTCTCTTACATCAGGCCTCACCCGAATGTCAGCAAAGGCCAGGGTATCCATCATCTCCCACCAACCTCTCTGGGCCCCAGGCAGCCACAGCACCACAGACAGAAGCCAAAGCCATTTGTCTTTCCTCAGTAAACAACTCACAGCAATAGCTTTCTATGGCTTTATCCTCATGCTAGTTGCAAGCAAAAGATAAGAAAAGCTACAAGTAGCTTTTAACCAATGAGAAGCTCTACTCCCATATGCATTCCAAGCACAGTGACCTTCACTGCCTTGCAGATCCTCCACCTGTTAACATTTAGTGGTTTCCCCCCATCCTAATTTAAAAATTCCATGCTTCTGTGATGCTACTATCTGTAACATTTCTAGATAAATCAATCAGTCAATCAATCCGTTTATTCATAAATGCGACAGAAATGTCTATGTAGTTTAATAGTCACTTGGATTAGCAGTACCAGTTTAGCAATACACATGCATAAAGCATAAACTTTGCAAAAACGTTTTCAACCAATAGCCAAGCTATATCCAATAGCAGCTCATGGTCAGTGCACAGCAAATCCTGTAATGACACATGACCAATAGTGGCCAATAGCTGCTCACCTGCAGTGTGCAGCCAATCCTAGTTAGGCAACTGCCCATCTCTTTAAGCTGTTCAAAACATTTGACGTGGTCTGCAGAGTCCATGGATGCTGGAGTCGCAACCATGGAGACGCATGCCAAAAACATCTTTGTGCTTGTTATCGTGCTCCAAGTCTTCCTTCCCACTGCTGAGCAGAACCTGTGAGCAATCCAACACATCCAAGCCTTCTGCTGTTGTTGGTGCAATGTGATGTCAAGGTAGAGAAAGACTCTTGCTCGATTGCTGGCCAGGATAGTGGTGTGTACCACACCACAGAGATGACTTCTGATTTGGCACTGAGCTCTTGCCTTCCTTTGGTGACAACAGACCACACTGGGGAGGATCGAAGGCATGCAAGGGAGCTGATGTGCGCAGAAAGGTACTTGTCGAGAGATGTGGCTTCAATCACTGATGCCACGTGTAGGGCTGTACCCACCAAGAGGCTGGTCTGGGTGAAAGAGAAAAGCACAGACCAGTGGGAAAACATGCTGTCCTCAAGGGGAGACCCTGGCATGGTTGCAAACTTCAGGATGCCCCATCACCTCATCTTGCAGATAGCTGAGATCCTCAGGCCTCAGCTAGAGAAACAGTGGTTGTTCATCCCCGTAGAGAAGAACATTGCCATCACTATCTGGAAGCTCACCACTTCAGACTCCTGTCACTCTGTTGTCCAGCAATTTGGCATTGGGACATCCAGAGTGGGCACCGTACTAGTGGAGGTTTGCACAGCGATTGTGGAAATACTGGACTGGGTGTTGCAGTTGGCTGACAATGCAGAGGTAATGAAGGGCTTTTGGTGGGAGGGATTCCTGAGCAGTATAGGGGCGATCAATAGGAGCTGTATTGCCATCATCTGCCCACCCCATAGCAAGGATAGCTACCTGAAACAAAAAGGGTTTTTCTCCATGGTTCTCCAGGTCATAGTTTCTCCGTACCCAGTTTGTGGATGTGCTGTCCAGGTGGTCCGGGACTAGCACCCAACCTTTGCCTATGGCTTTCCCACAGTAGTTTCCTTTGCACCCAGACTTTTTCCTACTGGGTTACTATGCCCCCACCCCCATTTTCAGTGTACCTGCCACCCCCTTCCCTTCCAACTCCAGCCCCCAAAGCGTCTTATCACTATGCCATACCACCATTCTGCGAGGCCCCCCTCCCCTAAACTTACTTCCTTTCCCAGAAGGAGCACGGAAACCATGGATTATGAAAATTAATGAACTTTATTCAACTAAAATTAAAACTCTTTCTTTTTCTGCCTGCTCCTTTTGGGCACAGCTTGGCATGCTTGCTTGGGTGGTGGGACTTGCGGGGTGGGGGGCATTTTCTTGATTCTCCTCCCATGGATGTGGCTGTGGAGGAATGTTTGTGGGAGGTGTGTGGGAATGACTGTCAAGGTGGATAGAAATGTGTCTGGCCCAGGAACTGTTCCCTGGTGTGAGCGTAGTGTAGAGAAGGCTTGGATGCTTTTCCTGGGGGTGGGGTCAATTACTGGGGGAACCAGGGCAGGCAGTTGGGTTCCATGTAGGCTGGCATGAATGGAATGCCAATGGGGGTTAGGAAATGGTGCCTGCCCCTGAGCAATAATGCTCACAGTCATGGCAGCAACTTGCTCAAGCAGGGAGCTCTGGAGATGAATGGAGTGGACTAGGACATGCTACTTTGCATCTATTCCCATATCTCATTCATCTCCTTGCTCACCTTCTCAATCAAACTGTCCAACAGATCAAACTTCTGCCAGAGGTAGGCCCAGTGCCTGTCCTCCTGCTAGTGGTCCAGACGAGCCTGGGCAGCAAAGGCCTTGCCTTCTGCGACATTCTGCCACAACAGCTGCCTATGCTGATGCTCCCTAGACATGCCATTAATGGTATTGCAGATCTTGTCTGCCTGCCATGCAGTCTCCCCAAGCAGCTCCCTTACCAAATTCTCTCTGCACTGCCAGTTGTAGACCTGCAGGTCCTGGTTCCACTGGACACTTGTGACAGGGTGAAACCACACCCGTTGCATTTGCAAACCTGTAAGCAAGACAACAAGAAAAATCATTACTTCAGACTACCTCACCCACCTTCCCACCCTGGTGTTTCAGGCCCCCACCTGCCCAGTTTTCAGCCCTCCAGTCACCTGAAGGCATGCAGGAATGAGTACCTGGCCTATGTGACTGCTGGGGTGGTTGTTGTGGTAGGATCCCAGCACCATGTAGTTCTCCTACCATAATAACTGTAGCAGAATGAAAAACATGCAGAAACCAACCACCGCCATTCGCACCCTTCCCCCTGCCCATCATTTTGGCTTCCACCTCCCCACCATGGTGCCTGCTGCCCCGCCACTGTGCCTCCCCACCACCTGTCTCTGGGTCCATGATGGTGCCTTCCCAACCGCTTCTTATGCCTACTGTTCCCATTCTATGGAGCTGTGTCCCAGGGATTTTCCTACTGCCCCTCCACATTCTCCTAGCCACCTGTCAACACAGTAAACAATAAAAAACATAATTAGCTAATAAACAGAGGCCTTTATCATGCAGATGTGTATATGCAAGCATTAACTTACTGTTCTCCTCCGCCTCCACTGCCTCCTCTACTATGGTGTCATCCGAGTCCTCTGTGCCCTGGACCAGTATCTTAGGTAGCCCCTCTAACAAGAGCTGGCTCTCGAGCTCAAGGGGATATACCATGAGAGTCATGGTGCCCATGTCTGTGTTGACCTGGGTGGAGACAGGCATGGAGGGATGTCTGCCAGCAGTCGCAGCTTCCATGGTTGGGCCAGGAGTGGTTGCAGCAGATGCGGGCAGTGAGGAAGCCCTATCTAATCACTTCTGGCCCTCATGAAGGCTCAGCCCATACAGGTGGGATGCAACGATGCTTCCATCCACACAGAGGAACCGGTCAAGGAGCGCATAACATGGCAATGTTGTTGTCCCGGAGCGCTTTGTATCCATACCTAAAGTCTTTGTCCCACTGCTGGGTTTAGCCCTGTTACACCATTTGGAACACTGCCTCATTTCTGTAGTACTTCACCAGGGCATACTGGACCTTCTGCTCTCCCCATAGTGCGATGAAGGTCTTGGTCTCTTCCTTGGTCCAGGGAATGCAGTGTTGGTGGCTGCCTACAGTGCAGTGGAGCTGGCTGTTGGTATTAGCCATGGCTCCAGCAACAGAAATCCTCCATGCTTCAGAAAGTAAAAAGCACAATAAACGAACATGGGCATACAGCCAAACAGGAATCTCCTGTTATTGTTGATTTCATGTTAGTTTTAATCTAACATGAAAATCAGCACGTGGGCAAGCAGCCTTAGTCTACACAAGCAGCAGCTCCTGTCTGATTGTCGGTTCCGCTTCTATATTATATTTATGGCTTCTTAAAGCCCTGTGTCTAGTGAATGGGATATCTTTCACTCTTGGCAGTTTTCCTTTAAAAGCCTTTTCCCCACCTTGGGTATAGAACTCATCCATTGCTAGTTTATTTCATTTTAATCCTTACTACTCTTGGTACAGAATTTGGAGATTGTGGCTTTGGTTTCTAGTCATTTGTGGGCCATTTGAGACTACAGTGTACATAGATAATGAGTGAATTTTAAGATACAAAATACTGCCTTTGGGGGCGATAGACACAACAGCTACAATCTGTCATGTCATCTCTCATTCACTCCTATGCATCAGATTGTTTAAGGAAATTAATATATAAAAATGATGCTTAAAATAGCAGCAGCACAAAGGAGACCTCCTTAAGCAGCACAATCAAAATCTCCAATAGTAGAACGGATATTTTCAGCATAAACATCATGGGGCAGCAACTGCCCAAAGATGCTGCTATTGATATAGGCTGCAGTTTTAAGGAAAGAATTTTGTCATGTACATGTAGAGAAGAAAAAAAATAACTAGGTGAGAGCCTGACCCCTTTGAAGCCAACTGAAGTTCTTGTAAATGGCTTTAATAGGGTCAGAATTGTACCTATTAAATTGTTCGAAACCAAAGTTGTTTTAAAACCTAGGGCTAACTCACACAATGCCTTTTCCTCACCCCCTGTTCCTGTGTTTACCTTCTCCACTAGCAATGCATTCACACAACCACTGTTTTCCCCCAGTATTTCCCTGCACCCCCCCTTCTTACTTCACTGTGGTATTTCCCACAATGCAAAAGAAAGTGAGGAATAGACATATGAAATATCCTTTCATCCAATGTTTCAGAAGTGGCATGGAACACAGGAAAGAATTGCTCCTTCAGGACTCTCTGGCTAAACCCTTATGGATATAATGCCAATATTTTTAAAGGGTTCCAGAGGTGATCCTGGAAATTACAGACAGGTGAGTGTAACTTCGGTGCTGGGTAAGGTGGTGGAAACAATTTTTAAGAACAGAGTTACTGAGCATGTTGATAAACATGGCTTAATGGGGAAGAGTCAACATGGATTTAGCAAAGGGAAGTTGTACCTCACTAATCTAGTGGAATTTTTTGAGGTTGTAAATAAGCATATGGATAAGGGGGAACCAGCCGATATAGTATGCCTGGATTTTCAGAAAACGTTTGATAAGGTCCCTCATGAGAGACTCTGGAGGAAATTAAAAGTCTTCGGATAAGAGTCCTATTGTGGCTTGGTAACTGGTTAAAGGATGGGAAACAAAGAGTAGGACTAAAAGATCAGTTTTCACAGTGGAGGGAAGTAAATAGTGGAGTGCCCAGGGGTCTGTACTGGGACCAGTGCTGTTTAATGTATTCATTAATGATCTGGAAAACGGAGTAAAGAGTGATCAGATTTGCAGATGACACAGCTATTCAAGGTAGTTAAAACATGAGCGGACTGTGAGGAATTGCAGGAGGATCTTGCAAGACTGGGAGATTGGGCATCTAAATGGCAGATGAAATTTAATGTGGACAAGTTCAAAGTGATGTGCATAGGGGTAAACAATCCAAACTATATGTATGCAATGATGGGTTCTAAATTTGGAGATACAACTCAGGAAAAGGGCCTTGGCATCATTGTGGACAATAGGCTGAAATCCTCAGCTCAATGTGTGGTGGCGGTTAAAAAAGCAAACAGAATGTTAGGAATTATTCATAAAGGGATAGAGAATAAAACTGAAAATATTATAATGCCACTATATAAATCTATGGTGCGACCACACCTTGAGTACTGTGTGCCGTTCTGGTCGCCCCATCTCAAAAAAGGTATAGTTGAAATAGAGACGGTACAGAGAAGGGCAACACAAATGATAAAAGGTACGGAATGGCTCCCCTATGAAAGGAGGCTAGACATGTTGGGGTTCTTCAGCTTAGAGAAGAGACATCTGAGAGGGGATATGATAGAAGTTTATAAAATCATGAGTGGTGTGGGACAAGTAAATAGGGAATAGTTATTCACCCTCTAAAATAGTAATAGAAATAGGGGATACTCCATGAAACTAGCGAGTAGCAGATTTAAAACAAATTTTAAAAAGTATTTTTTCACTCAATGCACAGTTAAGTAGTGGAATTTGTTGCCAGAAGATGTGGTCAAGGGCAGTAGTATAGCTGGGTTTAAAACAGGATTGGACAAGTTTCCGGAGGATAGCTCCATTAGCATCTATTAGCCAGAGGTAGGTTTGGGGAATGTAATCACTTACTGTCTGGAGCTGGGAGTGAACAACAGGAAATGGATTGGCCCATTGTGACCTGTTGGGAACTTCTTCCAAGCGACCGAGATTGGCCGCTGTCAGAGACAGGGGCTGGGCTCAATGGACCATTGGTCTAACCCAGTATGGCACTACTTATGGTCACCCACAGGTAAGAAGACAGTGACAAATAAGAAATGATGTATTGGGGATTGAAGCTTGCTCCTGGTTAATCAAATCACTCAACATTATTGATTTAATTTAATCAAATCACACAACATTATTTCTACTTGATAGAGTTAGATCTGTACAAGTGGACCCTTTGATCCTTTCAAGCAAACACTTTGCATTGGGCAGCAGAGAACAAGGATTCATCAAAGCACAAGAAGTAGTAAATATTTCAAACACTCAGAATACAGGTTTGTACCACTACCCACTCTAAAAAGTGTTGTATGAATGAGCTCTTAGGGCCTAATCCAAGGTATGCGTATGCACTAAGCACAGGTTGTACATGTGCAGCAAGCATGCAGCATGTGCACATCAAATGCAGGATGCACACACATAGCATGCACCTGGTGCGCACACATCCTGCACTTGGTGTGCATGCCCCACCTTGGATTGTCCCCTTAGGTTTTTTTCCACTGTTTATGGTTTTCATGCTTATTGGATCAATTATTGGATTGATAAATGAGATGGTAGGTCACACCAGGTGGGTGTCCACCTGCCCATTCATTAGGTGTTTTCACTAGGGGTGGGAATTCCGGATCTACCGGTATCCGATAATGCCGGTATCGGGCGTACCGGCATTACCAGATTCGACCCGGTAATCCGGACCCGGTACCGGATTTCGGTGTACCGGTTTTTTTAAATTGCAGCCATTTAAAAATGGCTGCAATGTCAAAAAAATTAAAGCCCCAGCAAAACAGTTTTTTTTAAAAAAAACCTCCCCAAGTCCAGGCTGCGCGGGTGGAAGGGGGGACACCCCCCACCC
>QEPC01010217.1:3818577-3840168 GCA_003113815.1 Sphenodon punctatus
GCGCATGCACTGAAGAGACACCGGGACTCAAAAGGCCCCAGTGCCAGCCCAGCACCATTCCAGATGTGTATGGGCCCCCAGCGCCGGCCCCCGCACATCCAGAATAGTGCTGGTCTGGCGCTGGGGACCTGTGCGCATCCGAAATGGTGCTGAGCGTGGGTGCTTTGACGCTAGGGGTTGCTGTAGGTCAGTGCCCCCAGCACCAAAGCGAGGGGCCGCCACTGACTCATGGTGGGGTCCTGGAGCATGTGGAGACCGCCATGCAGGTGAATAAGAGCTAATGTGAACCCACGTGTCTGTGTCTCATAGGTTGCATGCAGCACCTCTGCGTGTACAGTTCTGCCACCACCATAGAGTCATGTGTGAAGAGCCCAGAGCGTTCCAAGAAGTGACCACTTGTCTTCTGCCCCCTCTGTCCACTCTTGCTCTCATTGGCACACACGTAATGTCCGCCTTAAAAGCCCAGTGCACTGTTTTCAAGCCTGCGTTCTCCCAGCTCATCCTGGTTGGAGGTATGTGCCCGATGCTTGCCGTTTCCCAGCTATTGCATTCGCAGGAACAACTTGCGGAGGATTACTATTGCCAGGGTCATGACTAATACCAACAGCCAGCACCACTACCTCCACTATTCAATCACAGCCACTCACTGCCTACAGATCCACCCACCAACACTGCATTTCCTGGACCAAGGAAGAGACCAAGGCCTTCATTGCTCTATGGGGAGAGCAGAAGGTCCTCTGTGGACCAGACTGGGTGGCTCTTCAACAAGAGCTGGCTCTCAAGCTCTAGTGGATATACCATGAGAGTCATGGTGTCTGTGTCTGCGTCAACTTATGGACTGTATTTGGCCCCCTGGCCTGAAGTTCCCCACCCCTGGGTTAAATATTTTCCTTATCTTTCCAAAAGGATGAGGATACAGATAAATATGTGCATTTCCAGCTCTGTGTTTGAATCTGACTTAATGTACTGAGTTGTGGTGGTTAAAGGACCCCCAACCATTATTTAGGCCACTGTGACTGGGTGCGTGCTCCCACGCTCCACCCACCACCCACAGATGGAGCAACGGGTGCCAATGATGGATGCTCTGTGCGTGGAGATGGGTGGAGGTGGGTGTATGTCCGTGGGAATGCACACCCACGCACCTGCCACCTGCCGTGCCACCCACCCATCCCCCCACTCACAGTGGCCCATTTGAAAAGGGCTTTAGACAAGCCTACCTAGTTCATTTAGCTAAATTAGTAATCTTAGCTCTGGAGAGGTACGAGGTTCTGCTGACACTGCTATGAACTAATTTCTCCTCCTTAAAGCAGCGGATCCTTCCCTTAGAATCATGTTGTGGTCTTTGATCAGGCAAGATGGGCCATCAGGACAACACCTGGTTGATGAACCAATAAAGCACCTTTGTTTCCAGTACTTCTTAATGCCCTGTTCTTACATGTCCAATTATTACATAAATCAGAAAAGAGAATGTTGCCCTGAGATATGATTTACATACAAGGATAGATTTTATTATACCAGCTGTACAATACCCGCCATTATCATTTTCTTTATATGCTCCTCTCATTTGCACTATTGGAACATTATCTGTGGCACATTCATTATTGCTTTATAATAAACCAAAACGCCATCCTTAAGATGAATTGTAAGGAAGGATTTCTATTTTCACAGATAGGTATTTTCACTGAGAACATTAAGCAGCAAACATTATTTTAAAAGTTTATTTTATTTTATTTACGTAAACTCCTGAAAGAAGGAAATAACAGAGATATTTCTAACAGACAGAAAAGCCTGCGGCTAGTTGCAACAAATGACTGCAATTTAGAATTCATGTACTATTAAGAAGTCCTGATTAAATTGTAAGTTCCTTGGGAGAAGGGTAGTCAAATAAATGTAGCTCTGGCATTGGCCCAGTGACTTGGAGAGCCTGATGCATGCTGCCTAATGGGAGGTTTGTCTCTGGCAGTGACCTATGGATTTGTCCCTCATGGACCTCTGAAGATCATGAATGGGACATAAGTGGGCTCAAGGGCACAGGGATAAATAATGCTTAAGAGACCCTCGCCAGTGGAGTACATAGGCCATTTGTTAGTCTTCCTACCTACTGTTATTTATCAGTATTACAGCAGTTTTGAAATTGGGGGTCCCTGGTGTTAGATCAACTGCAGGAGTGGCTCTATTAAGGCGAGTTGAACTCTCTGTTAAAATCATGACAATTTTACTCGTTATAAAATGGAGCTGATTTAACCTATCACAGTGAAATTTGCAAGGAGGATTGCTTGAGTGAGGGTTATTGCTGTTCAAAGTTCAGACAGTTCAGTTGAAAAATGGCTGAGTTATATGAGTTTGAAAATTGGAAGCAGAACTGTTTTTTCATTTTTTTGCAACTGGTTTCTCTCGACACAGAAAGTGTGTTCAAAGTTATTCTTTAGGAGGTGTAGAGGTCTTGGAAAGTTCCTGATGTAGTGATTTCCTGAGTTTGAATTTTTAAAATCTGTCATGTAGTTTTTAAGTTATGATGTTTTGAGTTCCCATGTTATTGTATGGAGAAAAAATTTATGTTTCAGATCCACACAGGAACTGTACAGGTTGTGCATGAGCAAGAGAAACTGCAGCCCGAAAAACAACAGGTGTGAGGTTCCTGTGTGGGCTTAGCCAAGGAGAAGGTGGTGACTCTGTTCAGCGCATTCTTGCTACTTCCTTGGAGGAAGGCAGGGGTGTAGCTAGGTTGGAATGGGCCCAGGTAAAAGAAATGGACTTGGTCGCCCCATCACAATCCTCTCCCCTGTCCCACCCCCTCTTTCTTCCCTCTAGCGAACTTGTTGCAGAAAACTGTCAACTTACATGGTAAGTCGGATGAGTCTGCTGCTCTGACTCCAGAGATTATCCTGACACTGCAGCACTTCTCCCTCCCTCTGCTTGCTGCACCTGAGCCCTGGAGGATGTGGCTGCGCTGCCTTACGTGTGTCACTGCCAGTGCTTGCTCCATCCTGTGCCACACACCAGGTGGGTCCCACATGCACCACTCACTGCAGGAGCTTCCATTCGGCTCAGTCTTCACAACGCCGCACCAGAACTGGACAGAATTTGTGTCCGCCCCCCCCGCCCCCCAGCTTTGCCCCTGGGTCAAATGGGGCTCCTATCCCTATGATAGCTACTCCCCTAGGGGCAGGAAATTGAACAGTGGAAAGGGGCACTGCATGGGTGCCGTTTGCATTCCCTCCCCCTGGCATGTCATTGCTGCTGCTGTTTGAAGGGAGGGGGTACGGGCTCAGTATCTGGAGTCACAAGCAGCCAGATATCAGTCAGCTTCTGCAGAAACAGATGAGGCAGCAGCAGGGGCATGATCTGAGGTGTATGGGTAGATTTTGTTGCTGGGGGAGGGAAGCAGAGCCCAGTCAAGCCCAGGCTATATGAGCTGGCAGCTGCTATTTGGGCTTTCAGTGTAGTGGCTGTCCCAGCGTTAATGCCTCCACTGATTCCTTCTCACCCAGAACAGAGCCAGTCAGAGCTGCTTAAGTCTGCTGGTGGAGTCCCCACTCCCTTCCCCAAGTTCCCCAGGGTTTTTCAGACTCTCCCCATGCTGGGGAGTCTCACTGCCTTGGTGCTGCCTATTCCCAGTTAGTTCAACAGCTTCAGAGAGTAGACCGGCTGGGGCTGGCTGTCTCTCTCCCTATCCCACCTCTGCCTCTATCTCTGGGGTCATCCTATGCAGAGAGGGAAATCAATCCTACTCCCAAGGATTCCATATGTATGTGGAGAGGGGCTCAGCCGTCTTTCCCCCACCTCGGGGATCACCTTGGAAGGAGGATGTGTACAGCAAGAACCTTAGCAGCTTAGTTCGGAATTCGTGCCCTCTGTACTGTTGCGTTTAATTTCTCCTTCTGAGTTGTGCCTGGGTTCTTGCTTCAGTGAGAACTCCCTGTATCAGCATTCCAGATGGCTGCCGAAAACAGCCTTGGAGAAATCTCTTGAATCTGAACTGAAGTGCTGTGGGAGGGAGTTGTGATCCTGAGGCAGGGAATACGCAGAGCAGTGAGAACGGACAGTTTCAGTATTTTCAGGGATGAAGGGAGCAATCCCTGTATAGCTTGTAAAGTAGGGGTGGGACATGAGGGCAAATACCGGGTACCGGTTTTACTGGTTCCCGGATTTTAAAAAACTGGATTACCGGATTAATACCGGTTTACCGGTACCAGATCTTTTCCATTGATTTCAATGGGGAACTGTCCCCATTGAAATCAATGGAAAAAAATAAAAAACAAAAACCTCCCCCCTCCCAGACTGTGCAGGTGGAAGGGGGGACACCCCCCACCCACCCTGCCCAGCCTGGATTTAAACAACAACAAAAAATTTCCCTACGTCCCCTAGTGCGGGCTCTGGGCCACCGCCGGCGACCCAGAGCCCGCACCAGCACTGCAGCAGCAGGTAAGTGTACCAGGCAGTGGCGGTGGCGCTCCAGCGGCTTCAGCACTGGCTATGGCTGCTGCCGGCTTCAGCACGCTACTAGGCCTTCCGGAGAACCCGGAAGTTCCCCGGAAGGCCTAGTAGCATGCTGAAGCCAGCAGCCACAGCCAGTGCTGAAGCCACTGGAGTGCCGCCGCCGCCACCACCACCTGGAGCTCAAGGTAGGCAATGGCATTGAGGAGGTAGGGTGATCCCTGGAGTGGGGGTGGGGTGTTAAACCTCCCCCCACCCCAGGGATCAGTACAGTACACTCCTCTTGACAGCTAAGAGGAAATGGTGGCAGCCTTTAGTGGCCAACTGTTAGAAATATCAGTGGGGAGGAATCAAGACTTTCCTCACACAGCTACACCAGTACAGCTCCTCTCTGATGGCAACTACAGCAGTTCCACTTTATATCGGTTTTCTGGCTCCCTTGCAGTCCAGGTTTTATCCAGGTTATGGCACTAGACTTAGCTTGTGGCTTTGGTCAACAACCTCCGCCATGAACTGGATCAGGGTCATTCAACCCTGCTGATTCTGTTAGATCTGTTGGCTGCTTTTGATACCGTTGACCATGAGATGTTGGTGACTCCCTTGCGGGACTGAGCCAGGGTGAGTGGAATTGTTCTTCAATTATTCCATTCCTTCCTGGCTGGAAGAACGCAGTGAGTGGTGCTCAGGGATCATTTTTCATCTCCCTGGGACCTCTCATGTAGAGTCCCGCAAGGTCCCATCCCATCCTGTCCCCTTTCCTGTTCAACATGTATATGCAGCCACTGGGTGAGGTTGTGAGAAGGTTTGGTGTTTGTTGTCATAAATATGTTGATGACATCTCTCTTTTTCATCCAGCCCAGACCCAATCTCGGTGCTTATCTCGGTGCTTACTCGGTCGGCTGTGGGGGGCTGGATGAGGGCCAGCCAACTGAAGCTGAATCTTGATGCTAGTGGGGAAGGCAGTGGGGTTGGTGTCCCACATCATTGATGGGGTTTGGCCCCCCCTACTGGTTCCCCAGGTTCATAGTCTGGGAGTGCTCCTTGATTCCCAGCTCCGCCTGGATGTCCAGGTGGAGGCTGTGGTGAGGAGCACGTTTTGCCATGGTGATGGTTCGGAGACTGCAGCTGCTGCAGAATGCGGTGGCCCATCTCCTTACGGGGACGGGCCACCAGGAGCACAGTTACATCTGGTGTGGCAGCTTCGGCCATACATTTCAGACTCTGACCTGGCCACAATCATCCATACTTTCATCACCTCAAGACTGAACTATTGTAATGCGCTCTATGTGGGGCTTCCCATGGGACGGTTTGGAGACTGCAGCTGGTGCAGAATGCGGTGGCCCATCTCCTTACGGGGACGGGCCACCAGGACCACATTACACCAGGACTTCATTCTCTGAACTGGCTGCCTATTGTCTTCCGGGTCCAATTCAAGGTGTTCGTGCTTACCTATAAAGCCCTATATGGCCAGCCCTACCTATCTGCAGGACCACCTCACTCCCCGGGCTCTGGATCAACCCCCTGCGGTCAACCGGGGGTGCCTTTCTTGAGGTCTCCTGGGTATTCCGGTGAGCGACTATAGAGAGGGAGTTCTCTGTGGCCACACCAAGGCTGTGGAAGTCCCTCCCGGCAGAGGCCCAGATGGCCCAGAACCTCTCCTCCTTTCGACATCAATGCAAGACCTGGGTATTCCGCCAGACGTTTGGTGAGGGGATTGTTTTATTATATATTTCTATTGTATGGTTATTTTTATTGTATTTTATTAATTGTTAGCCACCCTGAGCTGCTTTGGCAGGAGGGGCAGAGTATAAATTTATTCAAATAACTAACTAACTAACTAATTAAATAAATATCTTGGGCTGCCTTCAGCATGATGGACAATTGCAGATGATTCGGGGAGGGGGAAAACTGGAGCACAAAGAGATTAAGTGACTTTAACATGGTCATACCAGAAGTTTGTGCCAGACTCAACTCCACTCTTTTAAATATAAGGCCATTATTATATTTATTTATTTTTAATATTTCTATCCCGCTCCTCTTGCCAATGGTGACACAGGGTGACTTCCATAAAATAGATCACAATAATACAATAATATCAAAATAGAAACAATATAAATATAAAAGCATAAATTAAAAAACATACATAAAAGCAGGTCTGTGCATAAGAGAAATCCCCCAACCCAACTAACCCATCCCCCACCAAACACCTGACAGAAGAGTCAGGTCTTACAGTTTCGTCAGAAGGCAAGGAGATCGGGGCTGAGGTGAAACTCTACTGGGAGGGGAATTCCAGAGCGACGTCGCAGCCGCCGAGAACGCCCTCCAGTCCGTGCAGACCCACCAATAGCGGAGGACTTCCAGGGGCCGCTCTGGAGCCCAGGGGATGAGACAATCTTTCAGGTAAGCAGGACCCAGACTGTGAAGGGCTTTAAAGGTCAAAACCAGCACCTTGAATCGTGCCCAGAAGACAGTAGGTCTGTTATAGTATTATAACAGCCAAAGCAAGGGGTTTAGTTTATCGGCAGGAAGACTGCCCCAGAATGAAAAGATGGGCTAACTCTGGCTTTATCCACATAAAGAATTCACCCCAAATTCAGAGGGACAGGCGCGATTGCTCCTCTTCTTCCTCCAGCGTTACAGAGGCGAAGGGTCAACCTCTAGCATGGCGCGTGGCCATGGCTGGAGCGCGGGAAGCACATGAGAACAATGCTGCTCTGCAAGCCTTGTGTGTGCAGACTGCGAGGGCAGCTGAGGTGCGATGTGCTGAACTTGCTGCGGAAGGAGAGCAAGCAAAGCAGTTACTGAACTGCCCCGTCTCCGGACAGGACTGCTAATGGTTTGCTTTTACAAGCCCTAATTTCTTGAATAATACATGGCAATAACAGTATGGAAGTAATGCCAGTCCAAACTGAGGGGGGGGGGGGGAGACAGCTCTGCCCCTTGATTCTGCAGAGCCCTGACCCCAACCCACCATGAAAAAATAGAGAGGGGCCAGGGGTTAGATGGGACGCCCTCCCCACTGGAACATGAAAGGCTAGAGACAATTTCTTCCTTCATTCTGGTCCCCTGTAAGTCATGGGGAGGCAGTTAAAGAAGAATCTATCCCTGTAGCCCAGACTCGGGGGGGAAATGCGTCCCCCTGTTTTTACGACCCCCTAGCAACAGAGAGCTCGTGCAGTCTACACGTTTTAGGATTTTCCAACTGAAACCAACTCACTGCTGTCTAATATTCTGGGTCCTCAGAAGGAGGGAGGAAGAAGAAATGCCCCTTCCCTGCTGCATTGCTTACTTGCTAAGTCCACGTGGAAGGGAGCGTTAGCATTTAAAGACACGCTGCTTTGCACTGATGCAGCACCTCTGCTTCAGCCAAGCAGCCAAACCAGGAAAACAGTTGGTGCTTCGCAGGGAAATAGCTAAAACATGCTGTACTCCCTGCACAGTGCCAACTCTTCAAAATGCTCAAAGACCTAACTGGAAGAAATCATACTTTTGCTCTGTAGCTTGGGGGGAAATGTTCACATTGGTTGTAAGTTATAAATATTTGATGGCCTATAATTACTGGGTTTCAAATACCATTTTCTAAATTATTATTATTTCTATTAAATGCATAGAAACTTGGTGTGGTGGAGTGAGTTAATGCACTAACCTCGCTTTGCTGGAGGCCTGGGTTTGTTGAAGGTCAGAAGTGAAATAAGCTTGTGGTTTTCACCCTAAACTCCTGATGCCATTTGTCCACAGCACAAACCACTGTAACGATTAGCAGCCTCTGCTCAGGTGAGTCCTGGGAGTAGAAGAGCAAGAGGTTTGTGGTGTGTGGCATAGCTTACACAGCATCTGCCTGCATTGTTCCTGGCAGTAGCCAGGCTTTCTGTTCTCCTGAGTACTCAACTCAACCAAATTATTCATGCAACATTTAAAAGGCAGAGGTAACTTTGAAAGAATAACATTAGCACTAAGTCACAAAAGAACAGGAGCTAGAAACGAATGCAGCGCAGGCTGGTTCATGCTTTTGGGAGGGAGAGTAGTAGGGAATTAGCAAAATCAGCTGGGAGGCTGGATTCATAGAGGGAGTGACAAAACATTTCCCGCCCCCCCCCCTTTGTGGGCCAGTTAATGGGCTCACCTTTCATAGGCTGATGCAGGTGCGCTGTGGGAAAGGGCTGGGTGGAGGGGTGGTCAGTGGCAGGGGTCGCCTTTCTGCCATGGGACAAGTGAATACAAAAGGTAGAATTATAGCGTATGAAGTGACCTCCGAGGTCATCTAGTCCAACCCCCTGCTCAGTGCAGGAAATCCACAGCTACAGCATCCCTGACAGACGGCCGTCCAGCCTCTGTTTGAAAGCCTCCAGCGAAAGAGAGCCCGACACTGCCCTAGGCAGTCTGTTCCACTGTCTAACAGCTCTTACCGTCAGGAAGTTCTTCCTAATGTTTAGCCGAAATCTGTTTTCTTGTCATTTGAGCCCATTGGTTTTAGTCTTGCCTTCAGGAGCGACAGAGAACAAGGCCGCTTTTAGACATGTGTAGCGCACACACGGCGTGAGATCATTCTGTTTAGCAACTGTCTCTTATACACATCTAGATGTGTATAAGAGACAGAGGCGGAAGTGTCAAAATATCCACCGACGAAGACGTGAAACGGACCGCCGCTCGTCTAAAAGCGGCCTTAGTCTGTTCCATCTTCTATGCGACAGCCCTGCAGATAGTTGAAGACGGCTATCATGTCTCCCCTTAGTCTTCTCTTCTTCAGGCTAAACACACCCAGCTCCTTCAACTTTTCCTCATAGGACTTGATTTACAGACCCCTGACCCTCTTTGTCGCTCTCCTCTGAACCCATTCCAGTTTGTCAATGTCCTTCTTAAAGTGCGGTGCCCAGAACTGGACACAGTGCTCCAGATGAGGTCTGACCAGCGCAGAATATCGGGGAGGGTCTTGGAATTAGAGCCCAGGAGCCCTTACTCTGGCTGTTTTTACACATGCACAATTATTCTAAAGCAGCTGCAAGTCTGGATTTGTCATTCCTGAGTTGTCATTCAGCGATAACTGTTTACACGCTCATTAATATTCTGGAATAAACACTGATCTGGAATAACTAGTAAGCAGTTCCATATGGTACAGGGGCTCCAGTCTGGGATAAGAGTTTATACATTCACTGTTCGGGACTTAAATTTAAGTCTGGAGTAAATAAATCCTCGAAAATGAGGACTTATAGCTCTGGATTCAAACCAGAATCTGGAGTTATTCATACCGGGATCTATTTTTACGCAAACCCTTAAGTCCAGACTTAGAAGCGTTTACTCTGGATTAATGAATGTGTAAAAACAGCCTGAGACAAGAGTCAGCGGTTCTGTGCAGGGTGATCTGGGAACGGCCAGGGGAGGAGGATGTTTTCTCACTGTGGATGGTGAGAAACACCACTGCCTCTGTTCCTCTCTGCCTCCTTCTCCTGTACTGGGGGTGCTAGCTCCAGGGGCTGAGGCTATATCAATGCAGATATGGGGTGCAAGTGTTTTTTTGGGGGTGGGGCAGAGATCTCCGAAGCTTAATTCATAGGACTGATTTCTGTCTTTGGGTAAGTCCTGATCAGCCTGGTACTCAAAGCACACCAGTGGCACAAACCCCATTGAAGTGAGCGAGGAATGGTGGAATGCTTTACCCTTAAACTCTGTACCCTATAAGAATCCTGTTTGATGGCTAGCATCTTCTTTCATAGGGAATTCTTCCAGGCTCAGGTCAATTAATCAATTAATCAATTTATTATGAGTACGGACTTACGTCATGACCCAACATAAAACATAACACATAGAACATATTGTACAACACAAACTACATAGACAACATAAGTTAAAAATAATTAAAATTGCGGAGCCATTCAAATGGAATAGTTCGCACAACTAAATGTAAAAAGAATTAATAATAATAAGAGGGAATCACATTTTCCAAAGGGGTACATGGATAACAGCTACGCAGGGCAATACAAACTCCAATTGAATTAATTAAACAATTTGAGCCTTAACTTTACGAGTTCTTGCCACCAACAATGCAAAGGAGACTACCGCATTCATAGTTGTTTCATTATCTGATGAAAGAAGAAGTACCATTTTTTGCTCTATGGGCACAAAGTCTTTGTCCAAGCACAATGGATATAACCAAACATGTCGTATATCAGTGTAAAAAGTACATCTAAAGATAATGTGTTGCAAATCTTCTATTTCAAGATTGCTACAAGGGCAAAACCTCTCTTCGTATGGGCTACTCTGAAACCTCCCAAAAAGAACAGCTGATTCGCATAGCTGCATACGCAGTTGCATATATGCCCTGCGTAAATTCTTATTATTTATTTTATCCAAGTAGCCCTCAAATTTATGAACACCCTTGAAGAGCTGATAATAGGGGGCTGCTTTCCATCTTGAAACCAGCGCCAGATCATTCTGTTTAGCAATATCCTCGGCTCTGATCTTTACCAAACGTATTAGGTGATATAAATCAGAGCCCACGGGAAAGCTGAATGAAAGGCCCAAATCCCTCATCTGAGATCCAATCTGTATTAACCAAGGGTAAAAAGAGGGCGAGGTATGCTCCAACTCTTCGTACAAACAGAGAGCAGGTAAATCTGGCGTGGCCCTAGCATACAATTTTAGCCAATAGCAAATACTTAGCTGGGTAGCAATTGGTATCATCCCTGTCTTGGCTCTTACGACCACAGCTCACACTCCTTGCGGTATACCTAAGAGCCCTCAAAGGAATGATTCTGAACCACTTCCAGAATTTCCAAATTAGCTGCCGTTAGTATTTCCATCCCGTATGTTAAAAGTTGGCAAACCTTTGCTCTGTAGTCTCTCAGAACATAGGAAACAGGTATGCCAATGGATCTTGCCACTAGCTTGATTATGCCCCTAGCGGATGCCTTTGCTTTAAGGGCAGTTTGTCTCTTATGCCTTTCCCACATAGCATTTGATGAAAAGGTGATACCTAGATAGACATATGAGTCTACTTGGAGCAACTTTTGATTTTTAATAGACCAGTTATATTTCCGCTTCCTTCTCCCCATAACCATAATCTGTGACTTATCTGTATTAATAACTAGCTCATTCTTTGCACAGTTTCGGCCAACTAGTTTAATTGATTTAAGAGGTCTTTCCTTGTCTGGGATATCAGTACTACATCATCCGCTAAAAGAAGCACGGTAACTTTCCTACTTTTAACTTTCGGGGGGTCACCTTCTTTACTTGACAAGACCTTTATAAGATCGCTAATGTATATATTGAATAATAGTGGAGCTAAAACGCAACCTTGTTTCACTCCTCTATTTATTGGAATATAATCAGAAAGGTTCCCCCTATTGTCAGTCTTTATTCTCGCTCTATTCCCTGCCAGGCTCAGTTAAAATTTGTAAAGTGCATTGATTTCACGTGAATGCAAAATAAAAATTGCTCTTACTCAGTAAGCACTTCCTTAGTCTAGAATTGATCTACATTGTGTTGACTAATACATTTTCGATAATGTGTTCCTGTCCATCAGGTTACATTTGGACCTTGAGATAATTTACCACGGAGCATTTAATCTATCCCAGATTAAGCAGGATTTTACCATGTAATTTTTCTCAGAAGTACCTGTTTATATGCACTTTGGGATAAATCCTAGAGTCAGAATTTTGTGTGAACCTGCGCTTAGCATAGTTAGGGGAGGCTGTGTTTTAACATATTAAGCTACAACATTAACACCTATTAAAATGCAGTTTGCCTTATTTTCCATACAGCTCTAATGTATTTCAGTCAAAGCACCCCTTCTATTCTGGTCTAGACAAGCTCTATACATTCATCTTTCATCCATCCCATTGTCCCTTACACTAAAGTTTTTTAAAGCTAGATCTTGCCCATACATCATTGGCCAACCTTTTGTTGTGTAGCTGGACTGATACAAACCTATAGGCATTGACACTATTGATTACAATCTGGACAAGTGGCTTTAACGAGGGCAATTCCCCCATGCAGTCAAGGTCTTGGATGATTGTCATTAAAATGCATGTTACAACGGCCACTCACAAAAAGGATCATTAGGACAGATTGAGGGCTAACTGCCATTAGCAGTTGTGACTCCATATTTGGCCCTGAGTTTCCATCTTAGCTTTGAATTCCCTGGCATTTTGCTAGGTTTTGCCTGACCCCTAGTGCTATCTGAATGTAGTTATTTGGTGGTTCAATTATTGCTTACAAGTTGGTAAACAGAAAGGGAAAAAAGTTCAAACTAATCAGGAATAAATCAGATATACTTTTTTCACCTCTGGGGAGATTTTCAACTATAACAATGTAGCTTTGAGCTTCTGACAGATGCTAATGAATTGTTGTTTACATGTTTGATTTACTGCCTAAACAAAGATAAGACATGCTCTTGAAAACACATTGAATGCACAATCCAAACACATCCATTAAATCTGTCACAATAAACATGACAGCTTTCTTCTAACCTAACAACTGGCATGCCTCATTTACATATTAATGAGAAAACTGGGATCAGGCTGCACAAATTGCTTCTATCTTGTGAAGGGGAAGTTACTGATCAGCTGTATAGCACTGCACGGTGTAAATACAACAAGTAATACCTCTGCCATTTTAATGGATTGTATTTTTATTTGCTGATCCAGTTCTACTGCTATTGATTAGTTGTCTCTTGTAAGCTGCCATGGGAGACATTAAAACTATGCTTGTAACCCTTAATTCCTCCCCACACACAAACACCCTCAGTTTGTGCAGGGTTTTAGTGGATGGCATTTCCCAAACATGCATCGTGAATTCTATATCTACACCCTTCCTGCTCCACCAAGTGTTATTAGAGATGTCATCTGTCTGCCTTGTGCTGCTCTTTGCATATCCTTTATGCTGTGAAGTCCCATCAGGATACCTTCAGATACTTTAAAAACTTCATCCCCAAAACCCTGTGGAAAACATCCCATGTATCCACAGGGTTGTTGTGACATATGTTATACCATTGATTTACCATCTGGCACAGTAGTTCAGACATCACATCTTCAAGTGGTAAATGGTACCTGCCATTTCATCAGGTTGACCATGATGTACCATGTGGTTAGTAATACCACTTGATTATTCCATGGTAGTGTCCTTGAAAATATCAGGAGAATTCTAGCAAGCATTTACAATATGGTAAACAGTTCTACCATAGAGTAGGAGTTTGTGTGAATGCTCTCCATGGATATGCTGGTTTGCCATCACTTTTCTACTTGAAAATGTGCAGTGGAAGGTATCGGAGGTTTTTCTCGGAGCATGGTACAACGGAGGGTTGGTTCCTTTCAGGTACTTATCCCACTGCCCCACTCTGGATTCAGTCTTCTTCTCTGGGTGACTTGGAAAGTAAAGTGCTGGAAACTCTCTGGTGAATTTTGGTGTTTGCTATAAGTTTGTTCCACCTGATAGCTAGTAATTTCCCTAGGCATTTACTTTCAAATGCATTCATTTTGTTACATGTGGTCTGGAACAAAAAGAAGTCCTGGTGGTGACTCCTATGCTACTGGAGTCATCAAGAATGCAGTGCTGGATCCCTCCCTGTATGGATCCCTGGAGAACAAAGGGCAAAACTGTGAGCACACATCCTCATCACAAAATACAGCTGGGTTACATGTATCCAGCTTTGATCATAAGCATAGGAGGCAGATGGGGCATATCATTCTTGGAGTTAAAGCATGATGCCATGGAACATTTTCCCATCATTTGGGGTTTATTGATCTCTTACTGAAATCTCTGTCTGTGCCCAGAAGGGGAACTCAGGGCCTTTTCACATGGGCACCCCCGCCCCCACCACACACGTGTGCAGTGGAAGGGAGCGCCCGTGCAAACACCGCCCACAGTGGGTGTGCAATGGGGGTGGGAGTGCATGCACACTCCTGCACTCTTCATCTCCACCCATCACCCACGCACAGAACAATGGGCTCCAATGCCAGTTACTTCGTGCATGGAGATGGATGGAGGTGGGTGGAGACGGGTACGCGGCCATGGGAACGTGTGCACACCCACCTCCACTAACTGCGGGCGCACACCCATCCCCCCACCCACCGTGGCCCGTTTGAAAAGGGCCAGAGTTACTACATGCCGTGTCTCCTCTGATTATATGGATACTTGGCTCTGGGGTGCCTTACTACTTGCTTTGGAGATTAGTGAGTGGAAAATAAAAATGCTAACCCAACCAAATGTTCTAGAACTCAAGGGGGGAAAAAATACATTTTTCAGGCTTATGAAAAATCTTTTCAGTGATTTTTTTTTTTTTTTATGTGAGCACCTTTAGATTTTATAGAAATCTGATCTCTCAAGAATATTTGATCTTCTCAGATTCACAGTCCTGCTTTCAGAACAACAAAGAGATGCTCAGGTAGATTCTGAATCAAGAATCATTCATTCCCCAAAGATGACTTCCTCAAATTAAAACCACCAAAACTTCAGTAGTTCCCTTCCCCTACTCTCCATCTCTTTTTTTTTTTTTGCTTCAATAGTTCTTACTAGGACACTGGTAGGAAAACCAAATTCTTATGTGATGGCTAACTGTAAATTAAACAAATGTTGCTACAAATTTTATCCTATTTCAACAGGAATATATGTTGCCTAAAATTGAGCAAATAAATAGTATATAATAGGAAGTGCAGTGGGAAGATTTCTATTATGACAAATACCTTCGTTCCAACATAAGGCAGATTTTTTTCTATCTTTATTTATGGATAGGGCTAAGATTCAGTCATAGTATTTTTTTAATAAATTCATGACTTGGTCATGGCAGAAATGATAAAAAAATCACGGAAAAGTCATGGGTAAAAAAATTAGAGTGTAAGCCCACGTAGGGAATGAAGAAAACCCCTTCCCTTAGATTTTAAGCCCCAGCAAATAATAAAGGGAACCCCTCCCTTCGATTGTAAGCCCGAGCAGGGAATGAAGGGAGGATAAATGCTTATGGAGCAACAAGTCTCTGTAGTTCAAAACCTGCAGCTGGAGATCCCGCCAGGAACATCAGGTTACCTATGCTGAATAGCACTTGACACCACAAGACCCAATGGAGAGTCTTGAAGAGGAAGGGGAAGTTCAAGTTTGGTAGAGGAGACAAAATCTACCCCCATACACTGTACAAATAATGAATTGATTTCAGCAAGGGAAAAAGATCAGTGTGTGGCATTAGTAGTTTGTCGTCATTCTAAAAAAAGCTTTTAGGTGAAATATTGCAAATGTCACAATACAATATGTTAAATGTAGTAGTAAAAATATTGTTTGGCAGCCAAATTCTACTCTCAGGCACATGTATAACTCACATTGGCATGAACCGGCGTTTTGCAAAATATCCCCAAATTAGAAAAAGAATTGTGCAGAGGAGAAGAGGATGGTTTAGGAATCAAAACACAGGACTGGGAGCCAAGAAAACCATTGGGGTAATCCTAGTTCTCGCAGTGAGTTTCTGAGGTAAAGTGCTGGTCACTTAGAACCACACACGGCATAACTACGGCTGTGGATGACCCTATGCGTTTTCATTGCATCACTCCAAGGAGCAGACTGTAGAAAGGCTAGGAATTGTGATGCCCTTACTTCATGGTGCCTTTCTGCAGGCATACCCACACTTGGCAAGTACGTCAAACTGGAATATAACTCAATGCTGACCACTCGGTCTAGACAGGTCCACCCTGGGGTCAGCTACAACCAGCTGACATGCTGTTGATAATCACCCTTAACCACATTTTTTGCTATGTTGTGTTCAGTCATGTGCAAACTAGCACAATCTCCAGGTTGGTCAAGATGAAAGAGAAGCAATTAGATGTGAATAGGGTACTGGGAAAGAGGAGTAGCTAGGGATCAACCAACTTGGAGCCACTTTTTTGGAGGCTGTGCAGGCTATCTTGACATGTGAAGTTTCCAGCATTCCTGGTTTTATTGGGAGTCTCATCTTCCAAATGCTAATGCATCCTAACAGCTCCTGAACAAGTGGATCCATCAAACCATCCCTTTCTTTTTATTTAACTTGAAAGGGATATTGATATTTTTCTTTCAATAAAAGTATCAAACAATCAATAAAATTTATGTTTATGATTTTGTGTTTTCTAAATAGGGGGGGAAAGACTATGACTATGATCCCAAATGCACGGTGGCTGCAGTCCTAGACTTATGTCAGTAGTCCCAAACATATTTGAAGTCAGTGGAGCTGCCCCCAAAGCCAGTACTTTTAGGATACCAGAGTAAGACCCCAATCCAAGGTCTGTGGGCGTGCATCATGCACGTGGACTAAACCTATCCTTGCATGCATGCACACCGTGTGTGTGCAGAGGATACCCTCAGAGAAGTCCTCCACCTCCTGACTATGCCACCATCTGCATAAGTCATTGCAGTCCTGCCTCTTCCTCTGATGGGTTGCAGTGCAGTCAGGACTGGAGCCTGGGGATTCCAATGTGTGTGCATGCGCAAGGGGAGGCTTGGCCTGTGTATGCACAGACATTGGATTGTGGCCTAATGTTATAACCTTAGGTGCTAACAGATGTTATGCTGGCTACAGGGAAACCTTTAAACCCATGCTGACAAATGCTTGTTCAACAGGTGTACCACGTAGCCACTCAAACACAGAGCAGCTGTCTAACCGTTGGTACAATACAAAGGGAAGGCAGGCTTACCAGAAACAGTGCTGGTAATATACCAGGAGCAGCAGCAACGTCCTGGGAGTGATGGTGGGCCCCCACCACTGCCACTTCTGGGCCTCACTGCTGATCATGGAGTCCTGCTTCCATCACTCCTGTTTAGGGTGGCCATACCTCCCCTTTTAAAGAGGATGCTTATGAAAAATACATGCTGCGGGGCTGCATTGGTTCCAGAGCAGCCCTGCACCATGTATTTTTCATAAACATCCTCTTTTAAAGGGGAGGTATGGCCACCCTACTCCTGCTGCTGCCATTACTCCTGCGACCTGGCTGTCACTGTTGCTCTTAGGAATCCATCTCCAACACTTGTGGGCCCACTGGGCAGAACAAGCCCATAGCCGGCACCCGGCAGACCCGGTGCAGGTCACAAACACACTTTGCAACCCGAGTCTGCGGCTAGTGTGAGACTGCTAGCAGCACCCTCTCTCTTACTAAGAGCTTAGCAGAGGACGTCAACGAGACTGGTCTGTTGACTGGGAGTTGGCCCGGGGCCCATTGGCAGTAAACGCTGAGGGGCAAGAGGAGGGCAGAAATATTGCACTTATGCTATATTTAGTAAGATTGACTTCTTGTCCAAAACCATAAAATCCATGCAGCTGAAAAGTATTTTCTATTATTTCTCCCCCAAAAGAGGTGTTCTATGTACGTGCCAATTCTGAAATACTGAAATGCCAGAGTGTTTTTATTCTCCGTTTGATCAAATAGAAAGGAACTAGATAGACAAGTTCAAAATTTCCCTAGTTGAAGTCATCGGTGAGATCTCTTATTGGACTAACATACAAATGAGAAGTATGTTCTTTTCATCTGGTGCCATGAAAAATGTATACCCTTTTCAAACTTGCTCATGTTCATTTTGAAGTTAGTCCAAAAAATCCAGAGATATTACCTACAACTTGACTACTTCTGATTAATTTAATAGGGGGAAATCTCTTCATATTGAATCCTGTCCGTGTTCAATGAAAAGTAAAGAGAATTTGAAATCTACTTCACAATTCTTTCTTCTTCACTCTCTTTCAGACACACACACGCACACACACACACTATTAATGATAAAAAGGACAGATCTGTGATTTTTCAGCCTTTAAAATTTCTATTTACTTCTAAGTACTAGCAAAGATGGAAATGCCTCTTTTGTCAACCCTGCTGTAAGCTGTATTCTTAGATGCACCTCAGAGAGGTATTCAAATAAGCAAAAGAGGATTGAATGGTTTTTTCCCTCTCCCTTTGCATCCCTTCCCTGGTTCCTACTCCTCCAACACATCAGTCACAAGCTATTTCTCTTTGCTTTTATGGCCATTTCCTCCTGGGTGTGGGTGGGGATTTGACTGTATGGTATTCTATTTGTGTGTTTTATTAATGTAAGCCACTCTGAACCTTCAGGGAAGGGTGGGGTATGCATTTTAATAGATACATTAATTAAATAAATAAAATTTGGTGTGACACAATACAATGGTGACAATCTCGTCTTTCCTTTTGAAAATAACATCCCAGTCCTCAAAGGCCTCCGCCTAAGACTGCCCATCAGGATGGTCCTGACCTAACTCACAGGGTGCTTGGGAGGGTGAACTAAATAAAGACTGTAAAGCACTTTGAATACTGAAAGTGCTGTGGAAATGATGATAACAACAATCATTTTCCTATTGCTGTCTTGAAGGAAGGAGAAGCTCCACATGGACAGTAATATGTCTTGGTTTATTTCTGAATGAGACAGTCCAGTCACTGCACCTGTCTCTAGCCCAGGCTGCTACCTTCGCTCCTAGCCAAATGCCCAGTAGCCTCTTTTCTCCACTCTGGAACATCCCCTCCACCCTGCCCCTCTGGAGGGTGGTGCACAGCAGAGGAAACGACAACTGTTTCCATGTGAAGAAGGTGGCCAGGGCACAGTGTGCGAGCTAGGTGGGAACGTGTGTTCCCGGCCCCGGCTCTTCCCTGTGTGGGGAGTTGCTATGGTAGTAAGCCATGGCTGCCGGTAATAGACAGCTATAACTGTCCATCATGGTGAGGGGGCGGGGGCGATGTTGGGAACACAGCCAAGAGGCCACATGTCGCCACCCTCCCTCCCTGCCTGGGAGAGGCCACAGGAACATTTGTTCCCATGGCTGGAGCGTTGCTGGCTGGGGGAGAAGTCCTCTTCCCTCCCCCAGGTGCGACAGATGTCCTAGTGACGTCTGTTAACAACCTTTGACTTATCCTGGTGGTCTGCTCCAACAGAATGATTTGCCCCAAGACAGTAGTGACAAATTAGCTGCTAAGGAAAGCTTGGTGATCTAGAGGTAAGACTCGCCTCTGGAGGTAGAGAGTTTGGGTTCAAATCCCCTTTGGTGTTGCTAGAGCAAGGCATTTACAGCTATGACGGGATTAAGTTTAGCTGAAGCAAGTTCTGTAAAGAATAAGATATTTATTTATTTATTTATTTATTTCACCATTTTTCTACCCCGTCCCCTCCTGCTCACAGAGCAGCTCAGGGCGACTTACAAGGTGCATAAATAACAACACATAACAGAATTTAGAGTCAAGGATGGCCCGGACTTCATATTCAGGCCTGAGGGCTGTGTGAAGAACGGGCTCAGGTGGCTCTGGTGGGTTGGTGGCGTTCTGGCCCTCCGCTTTTTTCAGGAGGGAGACATGAAAGGTGGGATGGATGCGTACACGGGGGGAGTGGGTGTTTGTGACGTTGTTTACCTGTTGGGTGATTGGATAGGGGCCCATATATTTGTGGTCCAGCTTCACTGGCGGGCATGTGGATGAGTAGTGTCGACGGTCTACCCACACGAGGTCACCTAGCTGCAAAGGGGGCACTGCTCAGCAGTGTTTGTCAGCCTGTGTCTTGTATCATTGCCTGGCATGTTTAAGGCTCATTTTAGCTATGGCTTGTGTCTCTTGGATATAACGGACTAACACGCCTGCTGCTGGGACGTGTATTGAGGGCAGGTCCAGGATTCCAGTTTGGGGGTGAAACCTGTAGGTTACATAGTGGAGAGTTGCCAAGAGATGCATGAGGGGCATTATTGTAGGCAAATTCTGCAAGGGGTAGCCATGTATACCAGTCATCCTGTAGCTGGTTGATGTAGCATTGAAGGTATTGCTCAAAGTTTTGGTTTACCCGCTCGACTTGCCCATTAGCTTGGGGATGGTAGGCGGTGGTGGGTTTCAGCATAATGTGTAGGGAGTGAAAGAGGGCCTTCCAAAAGTGGGATATGAATTGGGATCCACGATCGCTGATTATCTCCAGGGCCCAGCCATGTAATTTGACCACATGGCAAAGGAAGAGCAGGGCTGTTCTGTGAGCAGAGGGTAAACCTTTGCATGCTACAAAGTGAGCCATCTTCATGAACTGATCTACGATTACAAACACGGTGGTATATCCACAGGAAGGAGAAAGTTCAACAACAAAATCAAGACCTATGCACTGCCATGGTCCCTGCGGTGGTGTGGCGAGTTGCAGGAGGCCCTACGGCTTGTTTCGGAGAATCTTGGTGCGTGCACAGGTGTCGCAACCCTTGACGTAGTTGGATGTCCTGATTCAGTGTAGGCCATCAAAAGGATTTCTGAATCAATTGGTGAGTTCGTTCTTGGCCTGGATGGCCGGCAAGTGGGGCCTCATTATGTGCCCATTTGATAGGGCCTTAACAGGATGGAGGTACGATGACAAGACCTTGTCATTTTATCAGGCCGTCTTCCTCCCTCATCAGTGAGGTTTAGCTTGTTTGCCGTGGCAGTCTTTATCTCGTCTAGGGGTACGTAAGTAGCTGCAAATACTCATTGATCTAATATGGGTCCATGCCCTTTGATATCCATTTCTCGCCCCTTGTGATATTGAGATAGGGCATTGTGACAAAATGCCACTTGCCTGGACAAGGACACTCAAGGACACTTGCCTGAAACTGTGTGTCAGGCTTAACAGAGATCTAGGCCTCTAAACCAGCACGTCTATGACTCCCACGTTCCTGAAATTCCTAAGAAATTCCCTAAGGCCAGCAGGAGGCAGAAACTTGATTGGCTTGGACTGGTCAGGGGGAATCTGTACCTGAGCCAGGTGACCTTGCTGAACGAATCACAGGGAGGGGGAAGGGAACTTTTAAAAAAGACTGAGCTGGAGGCTTTTGGTCTCTCTCGCTCTCTGCATTCTTTCACTGGCACAGGCTGCTGGACTTGTGACCTCTCAGCCTGAGGCACACATGGGCTGCATGACTTGGCAGTAACTCTGTAACTCTGACCTTGCCAGAACAAGAACTTGGACCCCATAGGAAAACCATCACCTATGGAGACCTGATCAGAACCAGCGTGAGTACATTGCTAGTCTGCCCGCTACATCAGATGTAGAGAGACGCGTTCTAAAAGGGCTATCAGGCCCAACAGGACTGACTCGTATTGTGCAAAGGGTTATCACCTCTTGGTTTTCAGTGTAAACTTTGCTTTTATTCCTTTTTATATGTACCAGTAAATTCTAAGCCTTGTTTTTACCCTACTGGGTGTGTGTGTG
>QEPC01010217.1:3855907-3868946 GCA_003113815.1 Sphenodon punctatus
CAGACGTGCCGGGGAGATCCCGGCGGGGAATGTGGGAGGGGGCGGGGCCGCGCGGCGCAACGTGCAGCCGCACGGCCCCACCCCCTCCACGCACCCCACCACCTGCCCTCCAAGGAGACGGGCGGGCAGCGGGGCCATTGCAGCCGCCGCGTCGGGCCGGAAGCGCCATGGCCCGGGATCCCGCCGGGGATCCCGGGCCGTGGCGCGCGGCCAGACGTTACTTTTTCTTGGTCCCCGCTGGGGATCTTTTTGACCACGCTTCCCGGGACATTCCCCCGGCTAGCCTGGGAAGCGTGGTTCAAATTGACCCCTTGCGGGTATTGACCGTGGCGAACATCTGGCAGCCGCCAAACAGACGTTCAGGACACGGTGACCACAGGTGGGTATTCACCGTGGTTCACCGTGATCTCGTAACATCTGAAAATACCCACAGTCTATCAAATATCAATTGGGATCACAACCCCACCGGCAGATGGGGTGAGCTTCCTAGGGTCATGACCCTTTTATAAAGTAAATGCTGGATCTGCCACTTTAAAAAGGACACACATTTCTTCCTCAGGTTCATTTACTCTTTGTCAAAAAGGCATATATTACACACACGTATTGGAAAATTGCAGCTTGTTTTCTAGGGGGCGGGGGCTCTAAATGTTGCTCCTGTTTTCATTTCAAAGTGCATGAAACTGACGTTTTTCATTAAAAGTCAACATTTTTATCATAAACTTTATCAAAAAGTGTATTGAAGTTTTGCTATCAATAGCATTTGGTGGAGGGGGAAGGAGTCATGGAACAAAGGCATGAAATTTGTCATGGAAAATATCAATATTTTGGGGCAAAATAGAATCTTATTCTGGGCATGAGGAGATGAAAAATGTTATTTTTTTCTTCATAAAATTTCCGCTGGTTCTCAGAGACTTCTATCCAGGATGGGCGTATCGCTACAGGGGTTGCAGACAATCTCCTGTTGCCAGTCTTTTTCCTTGTGACCAAAATGATCAGGAGGGTTTTTCCATCAGGAACAAACATTTCCCCCAAAAGCTGTTTTCCTTATTTGTCTTTCTTCAACCTTTCTTGGCATCTGAACCATGGTATCCAACAGAGAGAACACAACCTGGCATTTTGAGCTCTGGTGAATTCTTTCTGACAAAAGGATTTATATTTTAAGGAAAGCCCTGGAGACGTAAAGGAATAATGCACGAGAATGATGGCCCACTTAGTGCAGCTTTTAGAAGAACCATCAAGGGATAATACATGTGGTGTGTTGCTTTTTTCTTTCACTGGATTGGAGACACCAGAGTTGCAGGAGATAATTCCAAAAGTGCTGCATTTTCCTAGTGGACATTTTGTTTGGGGAATATTAGTGTAGAGCAGCCTCCTAGCCAGGTGACTCCATTAGGTTTTAATCCAATCTAATTTGATTGCTTCGGAGGAGTTTTCAGCATGATTTGTTCAATTGAGACTTGAAGGGCTTAAAAATTGTAGTTGTAGAAGTTTCTCCAGAGACTAGGCAAAGAAGTCTCATGGAGAGGAGATTCTCAAGAGATTATATTAAGAAACCTCAAAAAGAGTGGAAACTTACTTGGTAAATGTTAGAAAAATAATTTCTAAGTATGCATTTTCTGCCTAAAAACACTCTGAGCACAGTTTTCTGTGTGGCTTTCAGAAAGAAAAGCAGAAACAACAGACTTTCTTGGCAGAACTAATTTGATCCTCCTTCAGGACTCTAATTATGGGTGCAACCACACGAGCTGCGGAGGACCCAATCCCCACGTGACCCCTTGGCAGACAAGCACTGCCGCCATACTCGGGGCAAGTGCAGGGAGCTGCGCAGACAGCTCCCCCTCCCCCCATCCCACGGGGCAGCTGGCCACTGCCAGAGCTCCCACAATGACCGGGGCAGGCCACGGCGCCAGCCACACAAGTGGGCATCTGGCCCTGCCCTACCTCACGCAATGGGCAACAGCGTCTGCTGCTCAAAGTCCCACAACAGAGCTTGCCGCGTGGTGGGGCAGACTCAGCCCGGCCACACAAGTTGCCCCACCTTGGGCAGCCTAAGAGAGCTATGAGATGCATCCTCTGACATTTTCTGAGGATTCATCACATAACAGCCAGCTGTTTGCCCCACCCCGGAGTGGGGGGAACATCTGGCAGCTGCCAGTCACATGATGCACTGCATCATATGGCTCAGGTGCCCAGAGTGGGATAAAGCTAGCCAAGGCTTGGTAGCCTTCTTACAGAGTCTCGTGTGGCTTCACCCAAGATATTTACACTGGCTTCTTCATACTTCCCATGTTGAGGCAAAGGCAGGGGCATAACTACCATGGAATGAAGGGGCTTGATTGAACCCAGGCCCTGGACTCTAGGAGAACCCTCTGCAAGCAGCCTGACACCGTTAGGAATTTTTAGGGTGGGTGGAAGAGGGTGCAGGACTAATACTCTGCCCCCACCCACTCTGAAAAGTTTCTAGTGACACTAAGCCTTCAGAGTGGGCAGGGGTGGAGTGCTGGCCCAACCTAACCTTAAAACCTTCTTGTTGGTGGAGTTACTACCACTCCAGGGGGCCTCACTGGGAGGTGGCCAGGAGCCTTGGGAGGATGGGCTGTTGCTTAGAGAGACTCTGTTCCCTTGCCCTTAGGGGGGGGTCAATACAGGCTGCTGCGCCACTGGGCAAGGGGGAAATGATTTGGTGTAAAATCGCCCATTTTAGACATACACCCCAATCATTTGCATACCATTTTCACATGACTGGTGTTTTTGTTTTGTGGAGACTAATTCTGGTGAGATAAGAGAGACACAAAGCATCTTCCTCAGGTGTGGAGCCACAAGCCAGATGGCTGTATATCCTCACATATATTTCCCAATATAAAGGTTCCTCTGGACCTCATCCAACTTTAACTGGTCCCTCCTGCCTTCTTATCTTTGTCCATGTGCCACAAAGTTGTGCGTTCTAGGTAGGTTTGAGAAGGAAACAGAAGCACATTATTTTCATACTTCCCCACAGAGAAATGAGACTGTATTTTCCTCCCTGTCATATGGTTTTTTGCATAATAACAATAATCCCTGCTGCTTTGCAGGATACTTGTAATGAAAGACTTTTGAGATGGATTAAACTCCTTGGTGCCTCCTCAGTGATTAATCAATCTCAATAGCCATTTATTGCTTTGTATAGTACAGAGCAGGAGAGATTATCCCTTAAATATACTCGACTCCTTTGGTATCACTCAATTACACCAAAAAGAGCCCCAACACAGATACAATTATTTTGAACTACTTCTCTTCCAAGGAGCAATTGATCTTTGAGAGTCTCTTCCCCCTCTTCTTACACTGATTAATAGGCTTGGAGATAGTCCCTGAAAGGAAAACATTTCCAAAAATAGATGGTAGTTCTCATCTTAATATTTTAATCCCTTGAGGGTCCTTCACATCACTAATGAACCTCTGAGGAGCTTCCCCAATTCTCCCCATATTTTTAACCCCACAGTTCCCAGGTGCCTGAGCTCCCCTACTTGCAGCTGTTAAAAAATAAACATGCCTCCTGCAGTGGGGCTGCACGTCTGTTTGCAGCTCCATCTCCTGCTGGGGATCGGGGGCTACCATGATGGGAAGCCATGGGTGCCTGTCATGGTAGGAGGGGGGGGGGCGCCCGGTGATGTGCCCGTTCCATTCCCCTGCTGGGGAGGGCTCACCAGCCGGCCCAGTCAGATGCATGTTTAATTCCTGATGCCATTAGGGCCGTGTGCCCCCACCCCCCGGAGTGAGTTTATTTTCACCCTTAGCTAATTTTCATCCATAGCTTGCCAGCTATAGACTCCTAAAATAGATTGCTACGCCAACGTGTGTTTTTCTTCAGTTTGCTTATATCTCCCTTTCTATGCTAGTTAGCAATATCACCCACCAATGAAGATAAGATAAAATGGAACCTGCTCTTATTCTGGGGAACCTTTTCCCTCCTGTGGGACCACTTTGAAAATTAGGCCGAGCTTGGGGGCGCTTAAGGAGTGCAATTCAATTTTAAAAAGGGTCCAGTTCATGGATCTGTGCCATGGATCTGCCCCCTATACTTGTGTGCAGCCTCATAACCTCTTCCTTACCCTGAACTCTTTTTTTTTTCAGTTTTGGAGGGTAGGAACTGGATCCAGGGAGCAGATCTAGGCAGTGGGAAGGAGCTACATAAAAATTTGCCATGGGCTGCGTTTGGCCCTGAGGTCCCAGCCACATAATAAAGGCTGACAATAATACACTCGGAAGAAAGTGTTGGCAAGGGTAGTGGGAAGAAGCCATAGTACGATTGCAGCCTCAGTTGCACTGGGACTGTTGAAAGGAACTAACGTGGTCCTAGAAGTGGATGGTTTGACCTGAAGAACGCACTGCCCGGCTGCTTCTCCCATATTGGTTCCTAGAAGCTCTCTGTGTGGGTTAAAGCTGATTACAGTGGCAAAGACCACAAAGGCTGGCAGCATCAGCTGAAATTTCTAGGTTGAGGAGACCTTGATGCAAAAGAGAAATAGTTTACAGGTCTTGTGATCAGCATCCAGATCCAAGCCCACGATTCTCTGCTCCGAAACCAAGGCAATCCCTCGCCCGCCCCTGGGTCGATTTCTATACCTGGCTGATGGGATTAAATCTACCTGTGCGCGTATGTCTGCTTCTTCAGTGGCAAAGAGCGTTGGATGTTCAGTGTTGCATTATACTGCTTGCTACATTTAACATAGGGTATTTTCAGACGTTACGAGATCACAGTGAACCACGGTGAATACCCACCTGTGGTCACTGTGTCTCGAACGTCTGTTTGGCGGGGCTATGCGGCCGCACGTTGCGCCGCGCGGCCCCGCCCCCTCCCAGATTCCCCCCTGGGATCCCCCCGGCACGTCTGATACGGCGTGACGGGGTGACCCCGGGGGGGGATGAATTCTGTGATTTCGGTACGGGGCCAAAGGGCCCCGTAACGTCTGAAATCACCCATACTGACCTCCTTTCGAGGTAGGTTTGTTTTAAAATGTAACAAACCCTAAAACCAGATAAAATAGACATACCTCCTAGATCGTTGGATTAATAGACAGACTGATTAGTAGATCATTGCATTGCAGATAGAATTTCAACAGGTACAAACTTTATTGAAGAGAATAAGACTTTCTTTCAGCCTTTTTTTTTTTTTTTAAAAAAAGACCCTGATGTGGCTCAGACTTTCACCCATTAAGAATTAGCTTCACATATAGTCATCAGTGGCCAGACCACTCTTTGGAGAGGCAGTATGGCCTAGTGGATATGGCACAGGTCTAAGACACAAAAAGGCCAGGCTCTGCCTGTCATCTGATCATGGCCACTCACTTCACTACTCTATCCTTCAGTTTCTCTATATGAAAAATGGGGATAAAGATCATCTTTGTAAAGCATTATGAATTACGATGCGTACCTGAATTAGTGCAACGCCTAATACAGGGGCTGATTTAAGGTGCTTGCACACATAGAGTATGCATGTCACCAAGCCCAGAATGTGCGCACAACATGTGTGTGCTGTATGCATGGTATTCTTATGTGGTGTGCACACATTTTGTGCTCAACCTGTGCATGGTGCATTCATGCATCTTGGATTGGGCCCATAGACAATAAAGATAAAGAACCTTCCCTTCATCCGAATTTCAAGCCAGGGTATGACCTGCCAGGGCGATGGTTGCTTTGCCTATCTACACAATGGCGCGCGCTCTCTGTATAGGGCAGACCTGAATCTCCTACCAGGAAGTACTTTCTGTCTATCAGAGATGGGAGAGTTTGCAGGAACATTTGCATTGTACCTCATCATCGAGTACATTTAAATATATATATATATATATATATATACTGTGCTACAAAAGTGCCAGTGCAAATATTTTCTTTTAAAAAGCAAACAAACATGATATCAGCTTGCAAGCAAAATAATGATCTTTGTTACTTTTCAAGAAGTTATGTTTAATATACTTCGCTGAAGCAAGGGAAGAACAGTTTAATTGAGAGAGATGCTATGAACCATATTTAACCTCCAATGTACTAAATGGAGTCTTTCTAGATAAGTTATGGTTTTTAATCTAACTTAAACCATTATGTACATAAATGCTATGATTTTGCTATTCTAATAACTACCAACTTGGACTTATCAAAAATTTTTTATCATCTTTTCCTTCTCCTGAGACAGAATCCTCCATTTCAACTTTAAACAATAGCTTAGATTTTATATTTCTTCATTTCTTTGGAAGTGCAGTGCTGTATTCTTACATCAGAGCCTGAGTTCCCCCAGCAATATCAGGCTTTCCTGGTTGGGGTGGTGGGTTTTTTTTGTGTGTTTTTTTTTAATGACTGCAAAAGACTCCTTTCTTGAGGCTTGTATATTCTTGGGTGCTCATATTTCATTTGCATTGGATTGTATCCAGGGATCTACTGCTAGTTCAACACCCTGATTAATATTTTAAGTATGCTTTACCAGCACTTTAGATGAAGTTTCTAGCCTGAAAAGATTAATTACCAAATGAACGATATTGAAACCTTATTATTCCCATAATTCATCCAGCGAGATAATCTTGGGTAAAATTTACCATGTGCATAAAGTTAATAATGTGACAAATTACATGAGTTTCCCTGCCCTTATTTAATAACTACTCCAAAGTTACATTAAGTTACTACTGTAGGGTAGCAACTTCATTTACAAAGCACCAAACAATGGGTATTTTCAGACGTTACGAGATCACACTCAACCACAGTGAACCACGGGCAATCCCGCGGCGGGGCCAAAGCGCCCTGAACGTCTGTTCAGCGGCCGCCAAATGTTCACCACAGTCAATACCCACATGGGGTCAAAATCAACCACGCTTCCGGGGCTCCCCGCCGAACTATCTCCAAAAGCGTGGTCAAAGAGATTCCCAACGGGAACCAACAAAAAGTAACGTCTGACCGGCAGCCACCGGCTGGAATCAAAGGAAATGATTCCCAGCCGGGGGCAAAGCACGCAGCGTCGCTGCCAGGCAACGAGCAACAACACAGGCAGCGGAGGTAGATTTAAAGGGCACACAACAGCAGCCGGGATGGGGCGGGATGGAGTTAGGCGGGAGGGAGAGGCGAGCGGAGGGCAAGAGATCAAGGGAGGAGGAGGAGGTGGAGGAGGTGGCGGTAGAGGCGGGGGCAGGGGAGGAGGCGGTCGTGCTGCACCTGGAGGCGGTGGAGGGATAGCAGCAGCAGCAGCAGCCGGGACGGGCTGACCCGGCGCCTTCCGGGTGTTTTGACCACAGCCAGGAATCAGAATCACGTCTGTTGCGCTGCCCCAGCCCGTGATCTGCTGACCCGATTCCCTGCCGTGGTCCTGGTCCTGTCACGTCTGTTCTGGTTTTTTTCCAACCACGGGGGGTGATTGTTCAGTTCACCCCCGCCGGGATTCCACTGTGGTGAATCAGGACCGCGTAACGTCTGAAATCACGCAATATCATTTTTGAGGGGGGGGGGGATTAACCATTTAGTTCAGAATGACAAAAAACTACCACATATTTCCAGGTTCCTTCTTAATACTTTGAATTTCTCTAGTGTCTTTCACTGAGTGCTTAACAAACATTAATTAAACACTCCCAACATCCTTCTGACTTGGCATTATTGGGTATTTTCAGACGTTATGAGATCACGCTCAATCACAGTCAATTCCCTGTAGTGGGGAATGGTCCTGTAACGTCGGTTGGGGAACCGGAAGTTCCCCCCCCAGATGTTACCCACACTCAGTCCCCGCCGGGAATCACATTCACCACGCGATCGGCTGAACCCATGGGGCCAGCGCCGATCGCGTGGTGAATGGGATTCCCGGTGGGGATGAAGGGGCCCGTCACATCTGGGCGGCGATCACGGCCCGGAATCCCCGCCGGGATTCCGGCCCGTGGTCATTTTGGGCGGTCGCATTGGCCGCTGTGCCCTCCCGTCTCCCCAGAGGGCGGGCGGTGGGGGAGCATGGGGGGGCGGGGCCGTGCAGCCGCACGTTGCACCGTGCGGCCCCGCCCCCTCCCCAATTCCCCACCGGGATCCCCTGGCACATCTGTTGGCCGTGCCAGAGTGATTCCGGAGAGGAATCTCAGGGTTGTTTCCATGACGGGGCGAATGCTGCCCCGTCACATCTGAAATCACCCATTAACTGCCCTGTGCAGCTGGAGAAACTGAGGCTAGGTTACTTGATCTGGCTATAGAGCAGAACTGAAAATGGAACTCAGGAGTCCTGATTCCCAGTGCCATTAAATAACATCATAAATAACCTAACCAAATAACAGCCCTCTGTCTGGTTAGAACTAGTGCTGGATCTTAGCACAGACACAAGTCCCAGTGAAGTGACTAGGACTTGCACCAACATTAAGCAAACAGAGGATAGTGCCATTGGTTTACGAAACTCACCCTTCTCACAACTTGGAGCCAGCTAGTTATTGCAAGAGGGATATTAATAATTTCCTATTTATCACTTTGTCCAACAAACTCTGTTATTAAAAAAATTCATCAGAACTACATTGCAGTTTCTAGTGAAACAATAATCCAGCTGTATTGTGACAGAGCAATTTTTCAAACTCCTTTTTATGGTACTTTCCTCACATTCCCAGGCAAAGCTACCTTTCTTTTTCCGCTACCCACCCAATGTTTATTTCACAGGCTGGGCCTCCTCCTGCATTTTCCACAGCCTTGGCATAGATTACTGGTAAAATCAATAAATAGAGAAGAGTAATAACAATAATCGTTTGGTCTAAATTAGAGTTTGCCAAAGTTTAAGGTGTGCCCTGTTTGGTAGGAGAGAAAGAATGAAAAATGGAAGCTCTGGGCCCCATGTATCCCAGTGCTCTCTGTTGCTCTCTACAACTAGCCAGGCAAGGACGGGACTAGCAGGGAGCCCCATATGTCCCAGCACTCTCTGCTCCCATGGATGGGGCAGGGCACCAGCCACAGTGAGGGGGTGGAGCCAACCAACCAGCCACGCGTTGCTCATCTTCCCAACCTTCCCTCCGGTCAGGGGAACATTTGGTTCCGTCCCCCGACCTGACCCAGCCTCGGAGGCAGCCATCCCACCCCCAAACGTGCAGTCGCAGGGGCGCACATCTGGGTCCAGTTCGTTCCAGCCCCATGGAGGCAAGGACAGGGTCCAGAGAACAGCAGCAGCAGCAGCAGCCTGGCGTGAGCAGCAGAAAGGTGGGGAATGAGAGAGAGGGGAGGCAATGGGCCTGGGCTCTGGAGGGGAAGGAAGGGGAAAGAGAAAATCCGGAACACAAACGTTTGGGTAATGTTGGTTTTATTGGAAGTCAGCCAGGATACTTGGGTCTTCTACTTTTGGATCACTGACTCATGGCTTAAGCTGTTGACCAGCTGCCTAAAAGCTACAGGTAAATATCTTGCCGGAAACCGGACAAGAATAACACGGGTCTGTGAGCTTCCAGGACAGAAGAAATCCCCAGGAGGATTAGGAGGCAGTGTCCTGTTGTGGATCAGTAACTGGTTAAAGGATAGAAGTCAGTGAGAGAAATAGGAGGCAGTGGGTGAAAGCTTATGTGCAGCCGCCACTGCGACAGCACGTCCGGGGGTGGGATGGCTGCCCCCACGATCCTGGCTGGGTCGGGTCAGGTTGGGGGATGGAACCAAATGTTCCCCTGGCCGGAGGGGAGGGGGGCAAGGTGAGCAACCTGTGGTTGGCTCCGCCCCCTCGCTGTGGCTAGTGCCCTGCCCCCTACAATGATAGGCAGCCTGGCTGCCATGGGAAGCCCACATGCTCGGCCGAGCAGGCATGAAAACAGACATGCCTGCCCGGTTTGCCCTGCTCTGACCAGCCTGGGCCCAGTTCGTTCCAGACCCATGTTTCCCGCCTGACTGCCAACCCCCCAGGGTTTGAACCGGGCCTATATCTGTCAGGCCCAGAACAGATGTGTGGGGTTTGACGCTGGCCCAGGTGGCCAGACCGGGGAAACCAGGGCAGCATCATGTTTGTTAACACCCAGTGTCCTGTCACGAATCAGTAACTGGTTAAAGGAGAGGAAACAGAGGGTAGGATAAATGGTCAGTTTTCACAATGGGGGGAAGTAAATAGTGGGGTGACCCAGGGATCCGTACTGGGACCGGTGTTGTTTAATATATTCATTAATGATCTGGATAAGGGAGTATAGAGTGAGGTGATCAAACCTGCAGTTGACACAAAGTTATTCAGGATAGTTAACACCAGGGTGGACTGTGGGAATCACAGGAAGATCTTGCAAGACTCGGAGACTGGGCAACGAAATGGCAGATGAAATTGAATGTTCACTAGTGCAAAGTGATGCACGTAGGGAAAAATAATCCAAACTATACCTACACAATTCTGGGTTCTAAATTAGGGGTTACCACTCAGGAAAAGGGTCTTGGAGTCCGTGGGTTCAATCCCAAAGCCCGTGTAAGCTGTACAGAACTACGCACACGTAAATTGTGTGTATCCCCATAGTTGGCCCATGGTGCTGTGTGGAAACCACGTCTGCGCACGCGCACACAGTTTCCGCGTGCTTTTATGTGGGCGGGATCAAGCTCACTGTGGACAATTCATTGAAATCCTCAGCTCAGTGTGCAGCGGTGGTCAGAAAGGCAAACAGAATGTTAGGATTTATTCAGGAAGGGATAGAAAATAAAACAGAAGATATCAGAATTCCATAGTCAAAAAACCTCCAGTTTACAAGAAGAGTTAAGGCTCTTGCAAATTCAATCCTGCACTAAAAAGCATAGAAACTGCAAGTTAAGGCTTCCGCCTTAACTTCCACACCATGTCAGCAGTAAAGAGATTGTACAGTCTCACATATTGTGCTCACTTAGAACTCAGGCTCCATGCACCCACACTTTGCCTTTATCTTTCAGCCCCAATCCTCTTCCTCTGTAATTTGGGGGCAACACTGAAGCTGGGGACAGGAGGGCATGAGCTGGCCCCTCACCCCCTCCATTTCCTCTTTAAGAAAGAGAGAACATAAGAGTCCTAACTCCTGCCCCCTCTCCCTGTCTAATCTATTTGGTCCCAACCCTTTAACAGAGAACTTGGGATGCCTGGCTTCCAGCCTCTCCACCCCACACTAATCCAATTGGCTGCATTTCCTTGACAAGAAACTCAATAGTCCTGCAACTCAATAGTCCTGGTTCCTAACTTGTTCTCCTTTCCCCTGCTCAGCTCTCAACCTTGTAACAGACAACCCAGAGGTCCTGGGTCCAAGTTGCCCCTCTAACCCTCTAGCCCCCACTTCCCTCACAGAGAACCCAAACGCTCTGGGAGAAATACAATGTTTATCTGTGTGTATCATATGAAACAGAAGTATGGGTGTGTGTGAAATGACAAAAAAAAAACAACCCAAAAAATAGGAGAGGAAGTGGAATAAGAGGGAGGGAGGCTATTGGGACTCAAAGGATACGGTGTCGACTGTGGTATATGGGTTAAACGATAGGACTGTTCCCCCTGGTATCCCATCAGTCTTCTGAATCAGTTGTTTCACTCAGAACCTTGTTATGGTAACTATTTCTAATTCCTCCTGTCATTCCACCCATTCCATTCCACCTATTTGATCCTGCACACTCCTTGTATTTTTCCCTGTCATTCCAACCATTCCACTTACTACATCTGGTGCCTTCCTCATTATTTCCCACCCTCTTGTCTTCCCCATGCACTCCCAAAAATACAGCTGTGTTGTATTATTTCACAGTCACTTAATTGGATGTTGGAATGACAATAGAAATTGGCATTGCTGTTGCCTCCATTCCTTCTAATCTTTGTTATAACTGATGGTTAAACAATAAATTTAATTCATTCATTCCTTCTAATGGCCATTCCATTTAATTAATTTCAGTGCATACCCAGCTTAAAGTTTATTAAGCATTTGCGACTGTACCCAGCTTCACTGTGCTCTGGGAGGACAGTGGGGACTAGTGGGTAAGAGGGAGGGTTGAGACGTTATTCAGCTGTCCCATTCTCCCCAACCAACATGAAAGAATAGAGGGAATGGAGGGAGTGAGGGGCCAGCTCATGCCCTCCTGTCCCTAGCTTCGGTGTTGCCCCCAACCTGCAAAGAGGAAGAGAATTGGGGCTGAAAGACGAAGGCAAAGTGTGGGTGCATGGAGCCTAAGTTGTAAGTGAGCACAATATGTGAGACTGTACAATGTCTTTGCTGCTAACGTGGCACAGACATTAAGGCGGAAGCCTTAACTTGCAATTTCCATGCTTTTAAGTGCATGATTGAATTTACAAGAGCCTTAACCAGGGCCCCAAGGGAAATGCGGGTCTGCGATTCGCAGATTTCCCGCAGAATTCCCCTCCCCCCCCGCAGAATCTCCTGCCCCGCTTACCCCAGTGCAGAATTTGTAGCCTGCGCTGGGGAGACGTGGGGCAGGAGATTCCATGGGGGGAGGGGAATGAACAAACTCTCGGGGCTTCCCCTCCCCAACCTCCAAGGCTTGCCTCCCCCATTTAGAAAACTAATTAACATAGCAGCGTTGGCGGCAGCAGCTGCTTCAGTGCGCTTGTCACCAGCTCGTCCCCATCTGGCTCCTGGTCCCTCCCAACAGGGTCTCCCAGAGCAGTGCAGCCAGATGACATCATCCAGTTGCGTCGCCCTGAGAGGCCCCATTGGGAGGGGCCAGGAAGAGGCCAGGAGCTGGATGGGGATGAGCGTACTGGAGCAGCTGCTGCCACCGCCGCTGCTCCTAAGTCACTGCCGCCACCTGCTCCAGCCATAAGGTAAGTAGGGTTGGGGGTTCCTGCTGTGCTCTCTGCACTGCCATGGGGGTTTGCCTGCTGTGCCCTCTACATTGTCATGGGTTTGTGTTGGGGGACGGTTGCCTGCTGTACCCTCTGCACTGCCATGTGTTTGTGTTGAGGGGGGTTGCCTGCTGTGCCCTCTGCATTGCCATGTGTTGTGTTGGGGGGGGTTGCCTGCTGTGCCCTCTGCACTGCCATGTGTTTGTGTTGGGGGGGTTGCCTGCTATGCCCTCTGTTTGCACTGCCATGTGGTGGGGGGGTTGCCTGCTGTGCCCTCTGCATTGCCATGTGGTGGTGGGGTTTGCCTGC
>QEPC01010217.1:3869857-3904181 GCA_003113815.1 Sphenodon punctatus
CCCTTGCCTTCCCCACACCCAAAGTGTCCCCCTGCCCTCACTTTTTTCCCCCCCACACCCAAAGTGTCCCCCTGCTTTCACTCCCTTGCCCCCCACCCAAAGCATACCGCCTGCCCTCACTCCCCAGCATCCTGAAACCCCCAGGCACAATTTCCTTGAGCCCCGCTCAGGGAAGGAAAAGACAGGAGAAGAGGCTGCGAGCAGTGCTCTCAGTCCCTTTCAAAGCAGCCCTGCCCCTCTCCATAGGCTAACGTGTGGTTTTTCACAACCCCATAACTTTAAAATTACTAATCAGATTTACAAATAAAATGTCAAAGGCACCCCCTGGCAGCCTCCCTTAATTTTTTAAAAGGCTAATTCCTCGTCCCCACCAACACTCAACCCCTCTACCCTGCCCAGATGGAGGCAGTCTGACTAAATGAAAAATCCGGCTTAAAAGTGCAGTTTTCATACTCTGATATCTCAGCTTTTGTCAAGCAGATTCAGCTGACATTTTTACAACATGGACCATTTACCCCAGTGATACTCCACAACAAATTTCACAATCCTAATTCTGATCATGCTTGATTTTAGAACAAATAGAATGTTGGGGCTTTATAACGTAGCGTGCAACACACCTTAACTATTAGAGCACTCCCACACTCTAATAATGCTGCTATATAAATCTGTGGTGTGACAGCACCTTGAATATTGTGTACAGTTCTTGTCATCCCAACTCAAAAAATATATAGTAGAACTGGAAAAGGTAAAGAGGAGAGCAACAAAAATGATCAAAGGTATGGAACAGCTTCCGTACAAGGAGAGGCTTAGGGCCTCTGATAAGGTAGGGCTGGAGAAGAGATGACAGAGTGGGGGTAAGATAGAAGTTTATAAAATCATGAGTGGAGTGAAACAAGTAAATATGTGGTTATTGTTTTCCCTCTCAAATAGTATTAGAATTAGGGGACACTCCATGAAACTAACTGGCTTATGAAATTTGTTGCCAGAGGATGTGGTCAAGGTCAGTAGCACAGCTGGGTTTTAAAAAGGATTAGATAAGTTCTTGGAGTATAGGTTCGTGAATGGCTATTAGCCAAGTAGGTTGGGGGATGTAACCTCTGAATGTTGGGAGCTGGGAGTGGATCACTCCGTTATGACCTGTTGCGTACTTCTCTGAAGCAATTGAGAATGGCCACTGTCGGAGACAGAATTCTGGACTCGATGGATCACTGGTCTGACCCAGTATGGCACTACTTATGTTCTTATGCACAGTCCCCATTACCAGGATTTTGGGGGGCACTGACAATGCATACCTCTCAACAGTGTCTATTTAGGAGACACAGTCCTTCTTTGGGTGCTGAATCCTAGTGTCTTTTTAGGAGAGAGAGAGACAAAGGGTGTTAACAGTCTACAGATTAAACTGTGGGTGTTTTTACACATGCGTTAATCCAGATTAAGTGACTCTTAATCCAAATTAAGGTGACTGTGTGCACACTTTAGTCCGAATTACTGAACCCAAATTCAAAATTTAACCCAGGTTCAGGAAACCTATTTTGGAGGATTTATTTTAAACTGGATAAAGGTCAGTCTGGATTAGTGATTGTGTGAACGGTGAATCCGGACTGAGTCCCAGATGCCACAGAATGATGCAGATAGACATGTCTCTCCTCTAGCCATCCATATCTCTGTGGTATCCCACAGTTTTTCCAGCAGTCTCTGCTTGGCACACCAATTTTAAAATCCACCAGCTGAAGTGAAGACCCCTTCATTTTGCAAGGTGACTGCTGTATCTGTTGCTGTCATTGTCACTCCCAGAAATCAGAGCAGAAGAGGACGCTGAAATCTGGTTGCGCTGTACCATAGGATTTCGCAATCTTCCTTGTGACTCCTAATTCAGATTAACCTGTTCACACTGCAAATCAGGATTAATTCTTATTGCTGATTAAAAAGAATTGTGTAAACAGTTACTCCTGAATAATGAATCTGGATTAAAAACTAATTCGGATTAACTGTGGTCATGTAAAAACAGCCAGTAGCCCACATCAGATAGGTGGCCACCTGCTCCTCTATTAGGTGACTGTCAGACGTTCACTCACACCCACCATCCCCCACCCCACAGCCCCCACTCACAATGTCACCCCAGAGAATGTAGAGTCCATCACAGAGGGCAAATGTTGGCTAAGGCAGGCACATGTGCACCCACATGGCCACCTCCCATGTGTTAGGGTACACTGAGCCTCCATGCACAGCCTCCTGGGGAGCCTGGTTCCCCAGCACTCATGGCTGGAACATGTCCATTTCAAAGAGCTGGCACGCTTCTCCTTCCCCCATGGTCCATGGCAGGAAGAGTGCAAGGCGGTGGCGGTGATAGCCACACTGGGAGGTGCCTGTTAGAATCTCTCCACACACACTACACCTGAGTGGCTGCTCTGCAGCTCTGCCACACAGTGCTCATGGATTCCCCACCCCCCCTTACTTGTTTTAAAAACACCCTTGGTCCCATGTAATTTCATTATTGTTAATGTCCTCTTCAGTGGTGGTTCCCCCCCGAGGATGTTTGGGGCACTGCCCCCCTAGCACCATGGGGGACCCCCGCCACACCGTCTAGTAGTTTAAAAAAAACCAAAAAAATCCCGCTGTGACGCCACCGCTCCTGACAGCAGCAGCAGCCCTAGTCTGACCTGCTTGAGAGGCTACTGTCAGTGATCTCTATCTCCCTTCAAGGACCCACTCTCAGAGTTGCTCTGAGAGTGGGTCCCGGAAGGGACAAAAAGGCTGAGCTCCTCAGTCCACAGCACACATAGACATGCTGTGGAGGGAGGGGCTAGCCTTCCATTGCGCCTAATGCTTTGGGCCGAGCGACTGAGGCAGGGACAAGGCTGGCGGTTCGCTCTCAACAGCGCGCCGCCAGCCTCAGCCACTTCCTGGACCCTGCCGCTGCTGCTTTCCCCCCCAATCTGCCGCTCAGAGCAGTGGGGTGTGGCAAGGCAGGGAACTTGTTAAAAAAAACATTTTAAATTGCCCGCACGTCCTGCAGGCAATTTAAATTGCCCGCACATCCTGCGGGCATGTCCTGCGGACCCTCTACCTGCAGCCCGGGCCGCCAGGGACTGCCAGAGCAGCAACCAGGTAAGTGATCCCTCCCCCACACTGCTCCCACCCCCGAGGAACCCCCACCCTGCCCCACCTTGCTCCCACCCCCCAAGGTGCCTCCCACCCTGCTGCCACCCTCTTCCCACCCCCCCGAGGGTCCCCCCACCCCCCAAGGGTCCCCCACCACCCTGCCTCCTGTAACTGTGAGTCTGGAGATCTTTAGGTGTGTGTTCACAATGCTGGAAATGGGATGCTTTTTAAATCTTGAGATGTAACTGTGAGTCTGGTGATTCATGGGCCTTGAAATTCCCTCCCAACACACACACACACACAGCAGAGGGCAAGAATACTGCTTCAGAAGGGACTTCTGAAGCAGGGATTGGGGTTCCTCCAACATACGTGCAGCAAGTCCCTTCTTTCTGAAGCAGGGTTCTTAACCTCTGCTGCGTGTGTATGTGTCTTTGAGGTTTAAGGTTGTCTGCCTGCTTTTAAACCTGGCAGAGGAGGTGAATATAACCTGCCTAACCTAACTGAAATTGCTTGATTAAGTAATGTCCATCCAACATTAACCTTTGGAACTTCTTGCTGCTGGGTTATACCGCCCACCGTTACCCTGGCTCCACCCACCATTGCCCTGGCTCCACCCACCGTCGTTGCTGGCGGGCCGTCCGTCCTTACTGCCCCTCCAATCTCAAGACCCACCAGCTGCCCCTGGTCCTCTATTTAGATAGCGGAGTGTTGTGTGGTACTGTAATCCCCCTTGTTTCTCCCTCAGAGCATTTAATTTACTGAGTGTTTGACTCCCTGTTGCATGTGCTTGTCTTTCCCTCTGCCCACCTGTGATCTCTCCCTTCATTACATTGAGCACCTGGGTTTTCCCTCACAGTTCCTAGAGACACCTTCCCTTAAGTGTTAAGTGCTTAATAGGTTACAATCCTGCCCCCCCTCCTTTGTGGTTAACCTTAGCTCTATTCCTTCCTTAGTCATTGTTCCCCCTTTCAGCTAGGGTGTTTCTACTCTTATATTGAGTACCACTTATTGCCCCTAATTTGGCTCTCCTTGCCTTAGGTATGTGTTGGTGTGGGGAAGCTTTCACCCTCTTGCATCTACCAATACTGTCTCTTATTACCGATACTGCCCCTCCGTGGACGGCCCTGTTGCCTTGGGTGGGGAGGATATTATCTTATTCCATCAAGAGTCAGTTCCCCAGGATGAGTTCTGTCCACAGCCTTGTAGCTCAGTCACCAAACCACCCTGAGGGAATGTTTGTCTCATGACCAGGCTCTATCTTTTCTGCTTTGGGGTTTGGTGAAGGGCTTGTAGTTGATCTGGGGGTTCTTCCTTGTAACCCTCCTGTGTCTTAGAGACTTGCCCCTTTGTTCCTAACAGACTTCAAAAAGCAAAAATAAACAAGCAAACCAATGAAAACTATAGTGGGGGTCCGGAGCGGTGGGGTGGAAGGCAGAGCACGGCGCTTGCCTGTCTGTCATGCAGAACCTGCAGGCAAGTGGCAGCCATGGACATGCTTCACAAAGCATACATGGAATCCAGTGGGCTAATAGCTTAATTGTTTTCACTCAAACGTTGTTAACAAACAACATGATAGCCACTTACAGTTGGGTGCTTTCATGGTTGTCTATTAAATGGTCATAACATGATTATCCAACACTCATCTAATACTCAATGAGCAGTCACCCACCACCCTGTTGTTGGTTCAGAGAATGTGGAGCCACCATGTGGGATAATGCTAGTCAGCCGCCATTTTTAAATGGGACGCCTGGGGATTTCTGAGGATTTCTTCTGTCCTGGAAGCTCACAGTCCTGTGTTGCTCCTGTTGTCTGGCTTCCGGCAAGATACTTACCGGTAGCTTTTAGGCACCTGGTCTACAGCTTAGGCCATGAGTCAGTGATCCAAGAGTGGTGGTGGGTGAGCGCATGCTCCCGTGACCCACACACCTCCACCCATCTCCCTGCACGGAGCAACTGGGAAAAACCTGATTTGCTCAGTACAGGGGCATGGATGGCCAGTGGGTAGATGGGGGTGCACACCGAGCGCACACCCATCCACTGCCATCTAAACCCTCCCTCACCCACCGGAAGTGCGTCCCAGCTCCCCTTGCCTCTCCCCAACATTAACGGCCTAAGGGAAACAATCAGCAGGAGAGCTCCCACCGCTCTTCATGCACCTGGAGTGTTTGGAGGGGGGGGGTGTAAACACATGAGGAGAGAGCTTATTTGCTGAGGAGAGGACTTGTACCTCTTTGGCTGCTGGAAATGCTGGGAGGTATACAGTGGATCTGACTCGCTGGTAGCTCTGCTCGAGCATCAGGTGATGGCTGTTCGGAGGGCTGATACCTGCCTTATAGTGGCAGAGCCCTTAATCCGGATGGAGCCCTGCCATAAGGGCCTGGGGATGCTGCTGCTGCCACTGCCGGTTCAGGTATGGCCCCACTGGTAGGACTTTCTACTGACAAGCACCTCCCTTCCCTGAGTGTCTCTAGCTGGCTCTTCCAGAGTGGGAGGAGGGAATTTGTCACCCACTACTAGTGGGAGAGAATTCCTTTGGCACTGGGGCTCTGATCATTACAGTTGCCTAGGTCACCTGGGAGCTGGTGCCGGCCCAGGCCAACACAACGAGAGACAGCTTTATTTATTTATTTATTTATTTAGATTTTAAAAATACATATTTTAAATATATAAATTTTATATTTTATTGTATTGTACATGTTGTAAATACGTATATTTTTAAAAAATATACACACAAAAATAAAAACCCATAAAAAGCAGTATAAAAGTGTATAAAATACCCATATAGGCCCTTTTCTAACGGGCTGCTGTGCATGGGGGGATGGGTGGGCGGTGCGTGAGGGTGTGTTCCCACGGACACCCACCCACCTCCACTCATCTCCATGCATGGAGCATCGGGGATTAGCGCCCATTGCTCCGTGCGTGGGTGATGGGTGGAGGTGGGTGGAGTGCGGGAGCACACATGCACCCCCACCCACCACCCGCGGAATTCCCACGGATGCCCCCCGATCTCCCTCGCACCTGCCATGGTGTTCGAACGAGTGCCCCACCTCCCCCACATCTGTGCGGGGGGCGGAGGGAGTCTGTGTGACAACGGCCACAATAATACCACAAATCCTATCCCTGCCTGCTAAATGTCTGGCTAAATAGATAGGTCTTGCATTACCTTTGGAATCTGGTTGGGGGTTTGGCGAACCTCCAGTGGAAGGGAGTTCTAGAGTTGTGGGATAGCCACCGAGAATGTCTGTGCCTGTTCCATAACATGGTGCAATAATAGGACTTGCAAGAGGGCAACCCCAGCTGACCTTACAGATCACAATGGAACGTAGAAGAGGAGGCAGTCTTTTAGATATCTAGTGCCAACACTCTTTAGAGCTTTGTAGGTCAAAAAATACCAGCTTGAATTCTGCCCAGGACGCTATTGAGAGCCAGTGCAGACTCTGGAGCACCGTGACCCACCTCGTCGGGAGGATGCATTTATAGATGCATTCAGTCCCTTTGGGAAAGTGCTTTGAGATCCTGGAATGAAAGGAATGGCAGGTGTACAAGTAATGTAATTTACACTGGTGAAGTATGCTTCCTTTTCACACATACTTACACTCCTCTCAAAGATTTCATGCTGTTGGTGATTTCCTCAAAGAGTTTTCTATCAAGTTGTTGCTTTCTTAGGAACCTCTCATTGCAAATCGGAAATGTCTTCTCCAGAACTTCGGCTGGTGGGTGTTGTTCCTTCAAACTATGATGTTTGCAGGCGTTCACCTTGGATAATATCATGAACATTAAGTAGAACAAATACATTTTCAGGACTAAAATTGCCAGCCTGCTAGAGTCCTCAGTAGATTATGGAACAGACACAAACAGAAAGGACAGATATAAGCCAATCTGCAATATTTTTGTCAACTTTGCTTTAATGTCAAGCAGGCTTTTCTCCATGCAGGGATCTTTAGGTCGTCTTGTGACAGCAGAAAGTGCCAGTCGCACGCTGGCCCTTTTTACATGGGCAGCTGGGGAGAGGTTTGTGCTGCTGCGGTGGGTGAAGGTGGGTGTGCGCCCATGGGAACAGGCGCACACCCACCTCCACCCACGGAACCTCCTCCGGTGTGCCGGATGGCTCCATGTTTGCCAGATGGTGGAGATGGCTGGAGGTGGGTGTGGGTCAGGAGCACGCACGCACCCCCACCAACCACCTGTGCTGTTCGCACGGACAAACACCCATCCCCCACCCACCGCCATGGCATTTACACAGACACTACCCCACCCCCCATCGAACAGCCTCCCGCACACCCAGCGGGGGTGGGGGAGTGCATCCATGGAAAATCGGCCTAAAAGCTGGAATGGCACATGGGTAGAAAAGGAAACACCACCAAAACAGCAATGTCCCCGGAGGTGATGGAGAAATGCAGTGGCTCCACCAGATGCTGCTGTGCAGTTTTTATACAGTGGCTGCTAATGCTCCTGGCTTGGTTTCTGCTTTTTTCTTCTTCTTTCTGCTGCTATGGGAGATAGCCCTGTTCTCACATCCTCTGTTGCCACTGCTGGCAATCCAGGATGCTAACTGGCTCCACTTTAGCTAAGAGGAGAAAACCTAATTTCCTGTCTCAAAAACACAGAACAGCCAGCACTGAGGGTGGTTCAGGACAAGAGATTCCTGTGCAGATCTAGAGCAGTGAAGGGGAACCCTGCCAAGAACAGTGCTACTCTGGAACTGTACACCTTGCAAGCTTTTAGATCAAGGAAGCCCAGCTGGATGGAAAAAGCCAAGTACTTGGGGAAAAATTGGGTATAAATCTAAATAAATGATTAAATAATTGCAGGATGCTCTGAAAGATTAATGCCCGTAACCAGCTTTGTCCCTTCACGGAGGGCTGAGGCTATCTCAGGTCTTTTTTCTCCTCTATGCTGCCTTATCTGATATTTTATTACTTGCTTAATATCCTTCACTCAGGCTCCCCTTCTCCCCTGTAACTAAGACCCTTTTTACACGGGCAGCAGTGGGTGAGGGGATGGGTGTGCTGCCACGGTGGGTGGAGGTGGGTGGGTGAACTTTCCCGCGGACACACAGCCCCCTCCACCCACGAAGCCTCCTCTGGTTTGGCAGATGGCTCCATGGGTGGGTGATGGGTGGAGGTGTGTGCTAGGAGCACCCACCCACCTCCACCCTCCGCCGTGCTGTTTGCATGGGTGGACACCCATTCCCCACCCACTACTGCACCGTTTACACAAATAGCCTCCCCCACCGCACACCCGCCTGCACACCCAGTGGGGGGGGGGGGCATCAGTGTAAAAACGGCCTAAAGTAAGCATGTGCACCAGCGATTTCTCAACTTGGTGAGTGTTTCCCTGTCTTTCCCGATATCCCCCCTCCCTTGTCTCCTCTTTCTTGTTTTTTTCTAGATTGTAAACCCGGTGGGGTAGGAACCTGTGTCTGATTAATGATTGTACAGCACCAGGTACATTGCTGGTGTTCTATGAATAATAACCAATTGCCTGTGTTCAGCTTGTGGCATTTTATTTCATTGGGACTAAGACAAAGCTCACTTTGCGGAATATGGGTGTGGAGCGCTTGGCCAATGTGGGGAACATATGCAAATCCCTATTATGGTTGACTGAGATACTCGTCTCTGATCCCATATGTAAGACAATAGGAGTCTTTCCATGGACTTGGTGAACTTGTGGTCAAGTCCATCTCATGCTGCATGCTATTACTGTTTTCATTCAGTACCATCACCATAGTCAGGGACCCGAGTTCACTGCACCAAAAAATCTTAAATTCTGCAACCAGTGGAGCCAAATTCTGCAAATTCACCGCGCGCATTAATATTTGCATAATTAACTTGATTTGCATAACTATGCATGCTGGGAAGCAGATTTGCAACAGGTTTGACACAGAATCACAACTTTGCTAATCAAACACAACTCAAATCCTCTGGAATTTCAGCATCCCAGAATTCCCACCTCATATTAAAACCCCAGACCTCCCTCATAGGGCCTTCAGACCCCACCCACCCATAATTCATCTCCCAGGGGCCTATTTACCCTCGGGGCATAGTCACACCTCCTAGACAGACGGCAGCTGCAGCAGCAGCAGTTTTAGTTTGGGGTCAGGTGACAAGTTTATGCCTGAGCCAGGATTTAAAGATCCTGCAGACAGCCCCCACTGCAGTGTCACTGCAATTACAGCATGGCACTGCAAGGATTGGCTGATTCTGCAAAAATCACTGCAAATTGCAGCAACGCAGCCAACACGGGTCCCTGACCATAGTTACATCTTTTTTCCCCAAAGTAACTGCCCAAGGAGTAAACTCAGAGCAGCACCCTACTCAAGCAGCAGCTATAACAACTGCTAGTAAGAAAGCTAGGATTTAATTGTACCTCTCCACCAAACCTCTACAAACAGATTTCCCATTATAAAAATGGGAATTACAAAACCAAAACCATTAGCATGTAACTATGTTAGTGGTGCCATCAAAGTCAAGTAGAGCCCTGAAATGGCCAGTCATTGAAGTCAGTGGGACTAATGATACACAACATTAAGCATGCCCTTGGTGGTAGAGCTAACAAGTGTGGGGGCAACTGCCTCACTGACAGTGGTAGCCATATGCATGATGCCTTTTCTGGTGGGGCTATCCAGTTCCACTGGCAAAGATATCAGCAGTGGTGGGCAGATCCTAGATTGCAGCAGGCGGTGGCAGGTCCCACCAATGGGCCTTGACCAGTGGGCCTTGCATGGAGAGATAAACACCAGCCCCTCAATACCCCACCCCCTGACACTTTGGGGCAAAGAGGAGTTGGTCACAAGGGTCTGCAAGGTGAGATTAACTCTTCCACCTTCACCTTCCATTCATTTAAAACCTGGCTCTGACAGTGTATGTGCTAACGTGTTCTTCTTGATCAGGGCCACAATTGTCATCACGATGAAAGATGGAGTCCAGAGTCAAGAAGAGAATCTGTGTAGCCTGACTGCTTGCTTTAACCACCTACATGACACTGCTTTCCTTTATTTCCTAATGTCTCAAACTTCCTTGTTATTGCCCATTGATAAAGGGGTGGTCTGAAAACACCTTTTCTACACTAAGCCATCTCCTGTGCTGCTGTACTAAAGAGGTATGTGAATTCCCAAATACAACATTGTGATCCCCCTGCGAAAAGTAAACATCTGAACAGTCTACATCAATGTAGTTACCCAGTGTAAAGGAGTGTCTGCCCCACACTCTGCACAGAAGTACATTCTCTGTGTGATGCATTGTTTGTCACTCCCAACATCAGGCAAACTCACACAGTGTATTCATGTCTTTCTCTGTCTGACCCTCAACATCTCAATTTTCTGTCTGCCTTTGAAATCCTGGCTAATTAGGAGACTTGCACATTCCCTATGAGACTGGCCTTTTGTGCAGAGTTTGTAATTAGAGTGACTGTGCAGTGCTCTATTAATTGTAAGAATTGTGATTTTTAGATTAATGAGTTAATTGCTAATATCTGGATACAACATTCCCTCAAGATGTATTACATTACAGTAAATAAACCTTGTGTCTGGGATGGCAGACATTAAAGGAAGCCGCCATGATCAGTTTGAACACTTCAGATAGCTAAATTAATATTGACTCATGGGCGCACTGTTTGTAAAACTGGGTTGCCTAAACTTCTCCCCAAGAAATATCTGATGTCAATAGCCACTGCCTGAAAATGCCTTAGATGTCTCACAGTGAGAGTTGCCATTTTGCTGCTGCTGCTTCTGTTACTGAGTAGAGAATCCAATCTGCTGGGATAGAGCCTCCCACGTTCCACCCACCCCAGTCCCTCCTTTTTCACACATCTCCAGTGACTTCAGACTCCATTTCCTTTTCTGTATGTGGCACCTTCCGCTGCTATTCCATTCAGGTTTCATTGCCCACAGTTCTGAGGCCCGGGGCTAACACAGCCCTCTTTGCATGAAAAGTAGCATAGGCCCCAAGTGGCTATTGTGACCTAGCTCTGACATGTCAGCCAAAAGGCAGCCTGTCCATTAACAAAATGTTCCCTCCCATCTTGCTGGAGCATTGGTTCATTGCCAAATCAAATCAGAATGAGTACCATCACCTGCAGAATCACAGGACTCACTACTTCAGCCTTTGGGTTTTCCCTGAAAAATTTATTTTCTAAGTACTAGCCAAGTTCGTTCTGCTTCGCTTCAATGTTTGGAAGGACACAACCACAGGAATTATGGCTACAGGTATGGGAGTCTTCCCTGGGTGTTTTCAGACAAGCGCTTCTCCACCCAGTACCCGCTGTGTTTGTGTGAAAACCCCACTGGTAACCAACGGTTAACCAGTGAATACTGAGTGGGTAATGCGCTTGTTGGAGAAGACCCCAAGCCTTGACTTTCTGAACCAATTTTAATGTAGTTCAATTAATTTAATTTATTTCAATATAGATGCTGCCTTCCCTCAGGGTGGCTTACAACCAAATAAAAACATTTAAAATACAGAACCCTAAAACCTCCTCAAAACCCACCTAAAATGTCCCTGAGCCTTTCTGAGAGAAGGGCGGGATACAAATCTAAATAAATGAATAAAACCACCCACCCCATTTTTCTGTTAGTGTTCTTGATTGTAATGTGCTGAGAATTATATTCTTTTGAGGATGTTAGCCCCATGCAGGTATTTTTTGTGTAACTTAAATTTGGCTATAGCCATAATGATTTAAAAAAAAAAAAAAAATCTCAAAAGTTGACAGGTTACTTGAATGTCACTTTCTTCTAAGCACTTTCTATCCTTCATCTCTGACTTCATGTAAATCCTACCAGAATCCTAGAAAAAGAAAAGACCTATTGCACAAAGGTACCTAGTCTATTCCCTGACAATGCAGGATTTCCCCTCTACTCTGTTTTCAGACACATTCCCAGGTTTTTGTAAAACTCTAGCGGTGAGAACACCAGTTATACATATCAACCAGACAATCATGATTTTGTCCTAATTATACAATACTTGACCCCAAAATGGCGTGGAAAATATGATAGTTTTTGGAGCTATTTTGTTTGTTTGAGTTTTTGTGAAATACCTACACATTTATTGGCTGGATGGGCACTGAGTAAAATGTATCAATTTGACCCAAAGTGTCAACATTGGGTGATTTCAGACGTTACGTTGTCTGAAATCACCGCAGTCAACCACGGAGGGGGTTGAAAGCAGGTGAACGTCTGTTTGCTCGCATCCAGATGTTCACCTCAGTCAACCACCCCCCGTGGTGAATCTAACCATGCTTTGTTTTCCCGCACCACGGCGGCGAACGAAGCGTGGTTAGGGGGAACCTGGAACGCGGTGAAGGAAAAGTAACACTTTCACCGCGTTCCGGAGTCCTGGTGGCGGGCGGCGGCAGCGGCCACATAGGCCACTGCAGCTGCCTGTCTTGGGGAGGGCGGGTGGCCGGGGAGCGCAGGAGGCAGGGCCGTGCGGCCGCACGCTACATCGTGCGGCCCCACCCCGTCTGGGAGGTGAGGTTGCCCAACAGATGTGACGGGCGGCAGCATTGACCCTAGGCCATGGGTCAGAAGTTCCCACGGTCGGGGGCAAAGGGGCGAACATCTACTGGTGTGCCCCTTCACCCTTGCCCGTGGTCCGAACCACCCCACAGCCCAGGGTCAATGCTGCCGCCCGTCATGTCTGAAATCACCCATTGTTACTTAAAGTTAAGCACCTAAATCCATACTGAGCCATCTAAATAGTGGTTGGGAACCTTTTCCCTCCCGGGGCCACTTCAAAAATTAGTACAAGCTCCAAGGGCTGTATAGAAGTTAGGGTCGAAGGTGTTTAAGGGGTGCACTCAGGAGGAGGAAGGTCCAGATCATGGATCTGCCTTTTATGCATCTGTACATGCCCTCATCTCTGCTCCCTTATCTAGAGCTCGCTCTTTCAGTGCTTGGGAATAGGAAATGGACCCTGGGGTCAGATTGGTGGGAAATGGAAAAGGGCCAGATAAAAACTAGCCAGGGCTGAGGTTCACCGCTCCTGATCTAAAGTATGCACTAGAGAAGATGCAAATACATTACTCAGCTCCTTTAAAAGCCTAACCCTAGGTATCTGAGTTTGAAAAGGATACCTGTCTTTGAAAATGATGGTCATTCTATATTTATTTACTTTATTTGATTAAGATATTTGACTCCAATTGAGACATCATTGATTCCCAATAACTGAGATGACTCCCAATAAAAAAGTTCTGCTGCTAGCCAGGGTGCTAAGTATTTAATATTTTATCACTTTGAAACTGGTTAATCAAAACAGCAGTACGCTTTCCTTATAAGCAAACATGCTTATTGTTAGGTGCCTTTTACTGGTGTGATGATGGCACATTTGCACACGCAAAACGAAGAGAATGGCCTTGACAATTAAGAGCCAATGCCCCAAGGAGCTTGCATCGTTTAGCACAGTTTATTGTTGTGTTTTTATTCTTTAATTGTGATGTTTTATCTCATAGTTACTAGCAGGGAGTAGGGGGGGGGGAATGAATGCAAGTTTTCAAAACATCTCAAGTATTAAAATGATCAAACAAAGATCGTAACACCATTAATTAATCTGACATTACACAGATAGTTCTTCTAACAGCTGCTGCTTTAATCAAGAACAACTCCCCTGTTGTTTTTTCCAGTGTATTTTTCCCATCACTATCCCAGCTTAAAGCAGCATGACAATTCCCATATAACAGTGCTTATTGGTGAAATCATGGTGCAACAAATATTAATGGTGGGGAAAGGCTGGGTTTAAATGAAACTTCAACTGTGTTGACCACAACCCTAACCACACTTACTCATAAGTAAGCCCTGTTGAAATCAGTAGTACTTATGCATAAGTGCGTGAGCTTAGGATTCCAGCAACTGGGGTCAGTCCAAAGTATGTGCCCACACCAAGTGCATACAGTGTGCACATCAAATGCAGGATTTGTGCATGCCAAGTGCATGGTATGTGAGCACATCTTGTGCATGCGATGCGCGCTTGGTGTGTGCATGCAACCTTCGCTTGGTGTGTGCATGCAACCTGCGCTTGGTGTGCATGTGGACCTTGCATTGGACCTGTTGTATCTAAAGTTTGTTGAGGAACTCAAATAACACGGTCCAGAATGAGTTCTCGGCATCTAAACTAGTACACTATCTAAAGTAGACTTTCAAGAGAGCATAATTCTTAGGAAACATTAATTGGTGTTGGGCATATGACCAACTTCTCCTGTTGACTAGCCATAGGTATAGTAACAGTTCAAAAAGGTTGATGACAAAGGACAGAACAGATGGGAGATAAGATTGTAGGGACTGATTAATCAAGTACCATTAGGCCAAACGTCTCTGCTGTCTCGACAGCATGAGAAACATAGAATTTACGTCAGATACCTTGGCAAGATTAGATTGTGTTGAAGAAAGTGCAGCTACATTATACCCAATCTTGTGGGCATCTGCAAGAAGACAGGGCATGTTACGTTAGTATCCTTTGCTCTGTACAATAACATGTCTATATAATGCGTTTAAACAGATTTGTTCTATGACTGTCACAAAAGAGTTCCATTCCTAAGAACCTTGGCGCTCTTGACAATCTCCTTAACTTGAATAAATATCACAGTCTTGAAGCACAGGCTGGAGATTAAGAAGATCTCGTCAGCTGCTTGCTACTGGCACAAATGAAAGGTGGAGCTTGATTGTATTATTGAGCACATGATAGCACAGTAGCATGTTGTTGCTAATGAAGGGTACAATCACTTAATACAGAGGGTCCTAAGTCTTCCCCATCAAATCCTTTCAGGGTGTGGTATAGAAGAAAAACCCAGAGACAAGGATAAAACACAGAAGGTGCTTTCTGATGTTACGGCTCTTGCTGCCACCACGGACTGCACTGCAGGAGCCGTCATTCCAGCCAGGACTTAGTCCGGCTGCCAAACAAACTTTATGGTGAGGTGACCGGGGAGGGGGTGTGCCCCCCACTGCATGGAATGGCCCTGCCCTCCCCTCCCCCCCCATCCGATGGCTGCCATGGAGTTCAGCTCCCCCTGCCACTCCAGACTATGGTAAGTACAGCAGACTATCAGACATGATAGCCTGCTTTACTTCAGGTCTGGCGGCTGGCTCCTGACTGTGGTGGAGCTTAGCCCAAGCTATGACTTGGAATTTTCCCCGTCACAGCCCAGCCTAGTCCGCACCATGGACTGGTTTGGTGTCAGATGGTGCTAACATCTGGCGGGTGCATTTAGACATGACAGTGGCACCCAGGTCAATCCATGCTAAAGTGGATTAAACCATGCCACCGCCACGTCTGAAAACACACAGAATCTGGGATTTCAGGATATTCATTCCACACAGAACTATCCACCTGTCACACTCTGTTCCGAGCTTCTGGGATGTGGAGAAATGCTAGCCAGTAGTTAAAACTGACAAACTGGGACTGAAGTCTTCCTGAAGGATAAGCATGAAGCATTTAGGCATTTTATAGCATCTTTTGCTCAGGTAACAGAACCAAAAGGAGGCTTTCATTGCTGTTATGAATATTGGACTCTTACCTATATAAAAGATGCTTACAGAGAAAGTAAAACTAATAAACACTAGACTTGCATAGTATACCTTGCTGCAGGAGCTAGAACCCAGATTCAATGGTCTCCAAACATTTTGCCTGTGTGACCCCAATATGAGACTTAAATCTAATTCCATGACCTCTGACAACAACAAAAAGATATGCAGAGTATATCAAGCGTCAGTCAGGATTATGACTCCATCTGCAGATGGGGTGACCCCATAGCATGGGAACTTCTGATTTAGAAAGATTATACAGAGCTTAACCATAGTATATTTCTTTCTCACGGACAACAGTTTTAAATGGAAATGTGAATAGTTGCATGCACATCTGGAAGTGGTAATTTTGAAACAATGCAGGTACATCCAAATATATTGTATCGCTGCTTGCATTCACTTATCTGTTTTTAGGCCCTGACTATATTTGAGATCTGCTCCTGGAGCGTCACACTGATGGTTATCCATGCTCAGAAACCACCCGCTGTTAGGGTCTTCCACCACGATGCCTTAAGTCAGCAGGTGACTGGGCCTTTGATGTGACAAGCTCCTCAGTGTGAAACTTGTTCCCTCAGATGTTCATCTCCGTTCTTCCACCCACACCTTTATAAAGCACCTGAATTTATGATCCAGGTGATTTTAGGATCCCTGACTGGTTCTCTTTACTGTGTTTTCTTCTCCCTCTTTTCGTTCTCCTTTTATATTGTTTTAAAATTGATTTGATAGTGTTTTATCATATTTTTATGTTGTGAAGCACTACAAGCACTCTTTGGTGTGTGTAGTGCTATAGAAATAAAATTATTTTATTATAATTTATTAGTAGCAGTAGGGTGGCAACATCAGGGCCTTGTATCTTAAGAGGTGGTGTAGAAACATAAAGCAAAGAAGAGGCCCTCACCTATTTGCATTTGCCTCGTGCTGTTTTCTTCCTACGCTAACCTTGCTTTACCTTCAGAGAATACAGGGAGTTAAGACAGAGTGTTAACAAACAATAGCCCACACCAGGTGGCTTGTTTATTAGATGTTTGCCCCCACCCATCAGACACGCAGCTTCCACTCACGTTGGGGTTTTGGAGCATACATAGCCCGTCATGCAGGCAAATGTAGGCTAATGTAAGCCCACGTGTCTGCATCACAGCAGTTAAGCTGCATGCTGCCTCCCCGCATTCAGGGCTCCCAGCACCATGGAGTCGTGGGCGAAGAAGCCTAGAGCACCCCACAGAGTTGGTGCTTCCAGCCCCTCTCACTGGTGTGTATGTAACGTCCTCCTTAAAAGCCCAATGCACCATTTCCCAACATTTCTTCTCCCAGCTCTTCCAGGTTGGCAGTATATGCTCAACACTTGGTCTTCCCCGGCCATTGTATTCTCCATAACAACTTATGGAGGATTACCATCACCAGGGCCATGGCTCAAACTGACAGTCAAGCAACAAACAGCACTACTACAACCACTGCCTAATCTGCCACAGCCAGATCTCAGGCACACTTCCCCCTACCAATTGTTCCTGCATGCTTTCTGCGAACACTTTACCACAGCCAGATCCCTGGAAAGAGGATCAGGAAAATGTCCCCTGCCCGTCCCACCACCCAAACGATCACACCAAACTGTCCCCAAAAGAAACAGGTGCAAGAAGAAATTGCAAAGGGAATGGCTGTAGGAAAGCGGACATTTGCAAAGTAGCCACCCCCCTGCACACCTGTGCCTCTGCACTTCCTATTGCCATTTCCAGATCTGGCTAGCCTGTGAATGCCAACAGGAAATACCAAGACTGAGGCCTGCAGCTGGCTACTGTGGGAATGCACATGGAAAAGCTGCTGGTCAGGTGCTAAGGGGGAGCTGGATGGGTCAGAGGGATACACAGTGACAAACAAGAAAAACTTTAAAAGCCTTTATTGATACCACCAAAAATATGTTTAAAATCGTTCACCTCCTTGGGTGATAGCCCAGAAGAAAGAAACAGTTGTGGAGGCTTCTTTTTAAAAAACTATTAATTATTATCATAATTAGCAAGCATTTATATAGCGCAAGCAATGTACCTGGTGCTTTACAAAGTAGTGGAATAGACATGGTCCCTGCCCTAGGGCTTACAATCTGAGAGACCGGGGGGGGAGAGGGGGGGGAGAGAAAGGAAGGGGAACAGAGGGAGAGACAAGGGATTTAACATTCACGAAGATGCAAGGTCTCAAGTGCACATGCTTGGCTTGGTCACATCGAGAATGATGGCTGGTTGGTCCATGTGGTGAGGATATGAGTACACAGACCTCAGGTAACAGATTGTACTGGATGGAGGGTATCAGCAGGAGTTAGGAGAGGGGAGCGAGGAGTCGGGGAGGGCAGAGCGGAAGAAGTGGATCTTGAGGAGGGATTTGAAGGTATGAAGGGAGGGAGCGAGGCGGATGTGGGCAGGGAGGGAGTTTAAGGCATGGGGGGCAGCTAGAGAGAAGGGACAAAGGCGGTTAGGGGAGCAGGGGAGGCGTGGGAGGGCAAGAGAGGGGATAGAGAAGCAGAGTTCACGGACTGGAGTACGGAGGGAAATTAGAGGTAGGGGGGAGCAAGGTCGTGAAGAGCTGTGTAGGTGAAGACTAGGAGCTTCTGCAGGATTTGTTCAGGAAGGGGGGAGCCAGTGAAGAGAGGAGAGGAGGGGCTGCATGTGGCTGAAGCGACGGGTGAGGTTGATGACCCTGGCAGCAAGGTTTGGATGGAGATAAGGGGAGAAAGGGGAGAGCGGGGGAGGCCAGTGAGAAGGAGGTTACAGTAATCGAGGTGAGAGATGAACAGGGCATGAACAAGGGTTTTGGCAGAGGAGACAGAGAAAAAAGGGCGAAACTTAGCAATGTTATGGAGGGAGAAGCGACAGGATTTGGCAACAGAGTTGATATAGGGTTTAAAAGAAAGGGCTGAGTTAAAGATGAAGTCTAAGCTATGGGGTTGGGGGATGGGAAGGATGGTGACCCCGTCAATAAGGATCGACAGGGAGGAGGGAGAGGAACGGATGGGAGGGGGGAGGTAAGGAGTTCAGCTTTAGCCATGTTGAGTTTGAGCTGAAGTTGAGACATCCAGGTAGGGTTATCAGAGAGACAGCTGGTGAGGCGAGCTTGAACAGATGGAGAGAGAGGCGGAGTAGAGAGATAGAGTTGAGTGTCATCAGCGTAGAGGTGATAATGGAAGCCATGGGAGGCAATGAGTTTGCCTAGGAACAGGGTGTAGATAGAGGAGAGGGCCAAGGACAGAGTCTTGGGGAAAACCAACCGAGAGGGGGAAGGAGGAGGTGGAGTTGGCAAGAGACACATTGGGTGAAAACAGACATGACGCTAACCACCCTTTAACCACCCTTGGTGGTCATTTATGCATGTTTCAGGGCTGCATAGGGCACCAATACAGCCCTGCAACATGCATAAATAACCACCAAGGGTGGTTAAAGGGTGGTTAGCATCATGTCTGTTTTCACCCATTGAAGGAGCGATCAGAGAGGTAGGAGGAGAACTAGTTGAGGATGGAGCCACATCCTCGACTGGTTCGTCATGGCATAACCTGAGATTGGGGGCGGGGGGGCTAAGGGGAAGCGGGATGGGGAAGAGCACCTGCCCGTTTATTAGGCTAGTCACACTAAACCTATGTGTGGGAGCTGTACAGATGCACAACTACACACAAGGGGCTGCTCATTTATTAAGCTCTACATGCCAAGCATGTGAGTAGGGGCTGCCTGGACCAAACCCTGATTTCAGTGGGCTATTGTCTCATTTGTTAACACCCACAATTGTATTGCCAATGAAATGCTACAGTGTGCAAATCACCCTTCAGGTGTTCATATCCTGGCTCAGCAGCACTGAGTCACTGCAGACTTAACACTAGGTTGACACCATTGCTGGCATAAATTGTGGAGTAAGGACCTATCTATACCACTGATTAATGCAGTCCTATATGTTGTATTTTTCTGGAGTATCTCTGGGTTTATCAACTCACCATCCAGCATGAATTTAGGCCTCAGACTTCCAAACAGTATGTACACAGAATTAAATTAATAAGGCTGTGCTCATGTTTTTCAAACTTAAGGTCCAAATCTGTATTAACTAGTGAGTGTGAATTGAATATGAACTGGTTAATATGGATTACAGTAACATCTGGATGCCCTTTTTAATCCAAAACAAATTCCATTTCAGGGTTAAGATTAACCAAGAAAATATACTTTTAATACATATTCAAGAGTAAATAATGCAAGTGAGCTATCTCACATTGAATTCCCACACCTAAGCGTAGCTGTAGAAGTAAACAAAACTTGTATAAACAAGTCCTCTGTCACATTCTTATTGAAATTTGGGTGACATTAATTTTCAAGGCCTTGTTCACACTTTTTGTGTTACTATTCTTTTATGGTTCAAGATTATTCACTTAGCTATAGCTATTTTAATAACTGATTTCTAAATGATGACCAAGACAGAGTGCAGTTTGCATAACAATAATGCACAGCATTAAGATATGAAAGTATCATGAAATCATTCTGCTACCTAACCAATTTGAAGCTGGCACACAGAGAACTTGAGGAAGTCCACAGTTTATGGGTTGGGAAAGGTGAGCATACGTTTATCTAGAACTATTTGTTTAGAAACACCTGGCACACTTATCAGATTTGTACATCCAAGTGGCCTTCAAGCTTTAACCAAATAGATTGATCCAGGAATGACTTGTCAGATTTCCCAGGAGGCATTCAATAGCACCCGTATGAGATATTTCTAGGATACATTTACTCAAACAACTGCCTGTTTAATTGATCCTTTAGGGAAGGGATACGCAAACTGTACGCACACACATTTCATAAGACCTTTCACTTGTCTTACCTTGTTCAAAAATAAAAAAACAAAAGGTGGAAAAGGAAACAAAAACAAAAACCAAAGAAAAAAACAAGTTTGTCCAATGATCAAAAAAGCAAGGATTGTCGGGTGTTGACAAGCCTTTTTACTCCGTGTTTGCAAAGGAGAACGAATTTCAGAATTTCCCACCATTGCAGGCCTCAGTATTTGGAGTGAAGCAAAATCAGTATGTGTTAGGCTGTTTTCACACGGATGCCCCCTCTCCCCCCGTCACTCAGTGTTCGGGTGGGTGTGCGGTGGGGGCAGTCCATGTACACGGGCAGCGGTGGGTGAGGGGATGGGCGTGTGCTCGTGTAAACACCACAGGCGGTGGGTGTTTGTGCGTGTGCGCTCCTGGTGCAAACCCCCACCCCCCCACTCCAGTCCGTGTATTAACGGACGCACACCCTCCACCCACAGAACCTCCTCTGTTTTATCAGAGGGCTCCGTGGGTGGGGGTGAGCACGCACGCACAAACACCCACCGCACACCCATCCCCCGCCCACCGCCATCTGTGTACACGGATGCTCCCCGTGCTGCACACCCGCCCAAACACCGATCAGTGGGTGGGAGGGGGCGCGTCCATGAAAAAACAGCCTATGTCTTTAAGCATTCGTTCAGTTCAGTAGTTCTCACCATGCAAGTCCTTTTTCTTTCTGACTGGGAATGCATTTGTCAACTACGGACACTAGTGACATTAGATACAAAGTATCAACCATTTTAAAGTAAGTCTGACGGTGGAAATGAGCCAAAATTTAGATCTACCTTTTGTTTTCTACTCATTTATAATATTAAATTTTAAGTAGAAAAAAATAAAAAAATGGGGCATTTGATAGACTAAACTTTACTATCTTGGCCAATGTACTAATTAAATAAATGGTCACATTTATCATGTTTATGTCTTGCACTATCTTAACTTTATTGTTCATACAGTTGTGTTAATAGCACCATTTACACAAATAAACACTATGGGAGTAACCCCCCAGCCACTGGAGTTAATGGCTCAACTCCCATTGATTTGAATGAATGGAAGATTGTGCCCTGTGTATACTTACTTCCCCCCATAAGCTCTGCCAAACTATCTTAATCTCTTCCTGTGTTTCCAAGCCTGCGCTTCTCTTGAACAGAATACTTACTGCAGTATTTGGAAGGGAGTGTTGGGGGAGGTTGCGGTAGTGCTGGGAGGCGAGAAGGGAGGTAATGCTGTAACTACCAAGGACATATTTCACATTAACAGACTAATTTCACCAATGATTCCAGTTAAATATGAGCTCAGATTACCAGAGTTGCTGTAACCCCTTATGCACACCATACCATAACATAGGGAAATAGCTAGCAATGAATTATTATTATGCTCCAAGATAGCACTTTTTAAAATGACAACAGTATTGCAGTTTAGAATTTTTAAAAAAGGCACTAAGTGCTCTGCCAATTATTTAAAATAAAAATCACAAAATGATCTATCAAGAGGCAGTATATAATAAAGTATTTAACATCTCCATACATCGACGATCCCACTAGCCCTCTGCAAAGGCCGAGTGTAACAGCATCCCTTGAAAGTCAACAAATCTGGTCTACTTTGGACCAGGGCCAAAAGGACATCATCAGGCCCCAAAGCCTATGGTCCTTTTTACACAGACGGCTGCTGGGGGGCGTTCCGTGTGTGCACTGCTGCGGGGGTGGTGCAGGGGTGCTACTCTGTACATCGGGGGTGGGGATGCGTGGGGAGCGGGAGCGCACACCCACACGCCTCCACATTTACACGACATGCTCCCCTATGTGGATGATGGGTGTCCATGTGTGGGAGCGTCTTGTGTAAAAAAGGGCCTTTGTGAAAAATACCTGCCAGCTGCTTTCCAGAATTAGGAAGAGACAGCGATGAACTTTGGCACAATGTGGTGGAAAGTTAAATTACTGGAGTATATAATTAGAGAAGTAAACTTTTCATTATGTTTGACAGGTCTCCAAATTCCTTGATTTGTGCACCTTTCTACGGAGTACACCTACGTTTATAAAGAGTTACACCCCAGCCATAATTATGAGTTCCTCTATCAGCGATGCAAAAGCCAGGCATTTTTCTTGCAATAAAAAATAAGTATTCATATACCACACATTTTTAGGAAATTGATACACCTGCTCTAAACAGGTTTGACTCTTCTTAACATGGGTGTGAACAAATGATATCATTAAAATGCTAATTCAAGTATTTCTTCAAATAATAGCTACATTAAAAAGGACCAAATAATGACATTGAGATCACAGATAAAAATTGAAAGTAAAGTTCTTTGCCACTGACAGAAGGAATAATCTTTAGCTTTTAAGATACTATGTCTGATTTTTCATACCCGTGATTATAGATAGCCTATTTAAGCCAACTAGCGTGTAAAGTTAAACACGAATGTACATCTTTATGATACTGACGCCTATATTTGTATCTGCAAATTCACCTCTTTTCAGAAAGATAGTTTGAAATTGATTAAATTGGAAAACTGTAGAAAACACAAATCTAGCAAGATGTGCTGCACCCAGGAGATCTGGGTGTTTCGCTGGAGATCTTCTTTGGAGAAGCGTAGAAGGAAAGTGTGATTTATTATTATTATTATTATTATTAACAAACATTTATATAGCGCCAGCAGTGTACCTGGCACTTTACAAAGTAATAAAATAGACACGGTCCCTGCCCCTAGGGCTTACAATCTGAGAGACAGGAGCTGGGGGAGAGACTTAGGAAGGGGAACAGAGGGAGAGACAAGGGGTCTAACATTCATGAAGATGCGAGGTCTCAAGTGCACGTACTTGGCTTGGTTACGATGAGAATGACAGCAGGCAGGTCCATGTTGCAAGGATAAGGGTAAACCGATCGTAGGTATAGGAATAGTGGCTCAGCAGGATAAAGAGTCAGACAGAGCAGAGCGAAAGAGGTGAGTTTTAAGGAGAGATTTGAAGGTATGAAGGGAGGGGGCAAGGCGGATGTGGACAGGGAGGGAGTTCCAGGCATGGGGGGCAGCAAGTGAGAAGGGACGAAGGCGCTTAGGGGAGCAGGGAAGGCGTGGAAGGGTGAGAGAAGGGACAGAGGAGGAGCGAAGTGCACGGGCTGGAGTATGGAGGGCGATAAGTGCAGAGAGGTAGGGGGGAGCAAGGTTGTGAAGAGCTTTATAGGTGAAGACTAGGAGCTTGTGCAGGATTCGTTCAGGAAGGGGAAGCCAGTGAAGCGAAGAGAGGAGGGGCTGCACATGGTCGAAGCGACTGGCGAGGTAGATGACCCTGGCAGCAGAGTTTTGGACAGAGATGAGGGGAGAAAGGTGAGACCGGGGAAGGCCAGTGAGAAGGAGGTTACAGTAATCGAGGCGAGAGATGACCAGAGCATGAACAAGAGTTTTGGCAGACGAGACAGAGAGAAAAGGGCGAATCTTAGCAATGTTATGGAGGGAGAAGCGACAGGATTTAGCAACAGAGTCAATGTAGGGTTTAAAAGAAAGGGCTGAGTCAAAGATGAAGCCTAGGCTACGGGCTTGGGGGACAGGCAGGATGGTGACTCCATCAATAGTTATTGACAGTGAGGAAGGAGAGGAAGGATGAGGGGGGAAGATAAGGAGTTCAGTTTTAGCCATGTTGAGTTTGAGTTGACGTTAAGACATCCAGGTAGAGATGTCAAGAGACAGTTGATGAGACGAGATTGAACAGAGGGAGAGAGAGGAGTAGAGAGATAGAGTTGAGTGATTGTGTTCCCAGTTGATGGGATGCCTTGTGTGACTTGCTTTCAATTGTTTAAAAATCAGCATATGGGTCAGGAAGCAATATGTGAACATCACAGTCTCTCTGAATATCCTGCAAATAGAAACCAAAGTTATTTGTAAGAGAAGCATGTAATCACTTACTGAAAATAATTATAATTCATCAAATATAACTATTACAGCTACAGTCACTACAGATTTTTCTATTAGATCTTCATAAGTAGTTAAGTCCCAATGCTAGAGCAGAATAGTTAATATCTACTGCCAATTATCAGCTGCAGTAAGGAGCATTATTTCAGCAAGTGAAGTGAACCCTGACTGACAGACTAGAGAGAATTTCAGATAAACCTTGCACCCCAAACACTCGGTAACTCTCACTCTTTTAAGTGCTGACATTAGCAATTCCTAACTATATTTTATAGTCTATTTCACAAAACATTGCCTTTAAAAGATCCCATGTGTAAGTATCTTTCCACAACCGCTGTTGATATGTGTAAAACGAAACAAGTGAGAGAATTAAAAACAAACTCTATTTGATTGTTTTTGTAATATAGCATTCAGAAAGATAGGTTTCGGGTTGTGCTGAAAAGAAACCCTCTGTTCTGCACTTTATACTCTTAAGAATAAGAGGTCCTTTTGTTTCTTCATCAGCACCAGAATCTCTCCTCACATTTTTATGGAAACATTGCTATTTTGTAATTGATCCTAGCATGCCCAACTCTTTGAAGCGATCTTACCAAACTTCTTTGCTTGGTCATGAATTTGATTTGTGGGCTATTTATTTCTAACTTTGTAGATAATCTATACCATCCCAATATTTAATTACAAAGATTTCTTTTGTATTCTGAAAAATGTTTAATAATAATTTATAGACAAACCAATTGAATTTTCCCAATAATTTACATGGATGCCTCTTGCTAATTTTGAAGAGATGTGTCTGTGTCATGCCTATGAGGGCAGGGGCATATTAACAAGTTCTGCTCTGTGTCTGATTCAGAGTACATGGGAATCTGTTTTGACCCAACTCTCCAGCCTTGGCTTTATAACTCAAGCTATAAAAAACTAATTCCTTTAACTTCTGAACGTTTTCCCATGTAACCCTACTAATACTCTGAGATTTAGATATAACCTAGGGTAAAAACAGACATGCAGCTGGTAGGACAGCTCCCCGGCCAACTCTGGGGTGGAAAATCACAGGCAACTTGGCCAGGGCCATATAGGGGCACCAGACACATGTGCCTGGAGCCAGAGAGTCATCCTGCTGCCTGCACAGTCCTGGTAGGGTTGGGAGCACAACAAACTTGCAGGCGACACCCCCTGCGCCATGCTCCCAGGCCCCCGCCCCTTGCCATGACTGACTGCCATGGCAGTCAATGATGGGCAGCCGGCCATGGCAACTTCCGACCTGGGGTGGGTATGGCGGGGGCTGTACAGAAGTGCTGGTCCATATTGGCCTGCATGGGTGACCCTTAGCCCAGGCTGTGACCTCAGATATTTTCCAAGGACACAGTCTGGGCTAGCTGCCTACCCACCCAGAAGTGGGCCAACATCGGGTGGCACCTTAACAGATGTGCCAGTGTCTTCCGGGCCACTGGTAAGTCTGTTTTACCCATAATCTCATGATCCCAGACAGCAACAAAGACAATGCAAGGTGTAGCCAACATCAACCAGATTAGAGCTGGAATTACTATTTGTGGCAAATACTGTATCTGACAAATCTGTCAGCTTTGATTTGAGTCTGACAAAATGGATGTTCAGTCCTGCTTCGCTGGAGATCTGTTTTGGATATTTCAATCTGGTCATTTTGGTTAATTAATTTCAGCACAATTGTGCATGTACAATAGCTGAAATAAAGTAACAAAAATGACTGAAATAATTAAACCGAAATAGCTGAATAAGCAGATAGGTGGATATCTAATTTGGTTGTGAATATCATTTGGATATTCGGAGGGCTGTCTGAAAATTCAAATAATATCCATAACATTCAAAATCTACTACTCCTTGTGACTCCATCATAGATGCTGGGAACCCACATGAAGGGCTGGCCTACAGTTTGGGAATGTTTGCTCTAGAGATCCCTGTTCCAGTTTCTTGAAGTGGCTGTCTGATGAGACACAACACTTAAACTGAGGTTTATCAGGAATTCGAAATATGGTCCTTTTTACAGGGGCCGTGGCTGCGTGGGGGTGTGCCGTGGTCCGTGTGCATGGGTTCTAATGTGGCGCACACCTATTCCCATGCACGGAGGCACCTCTGTTTTTTTCTGGTGCCTTCGTGCATGGGGATGCGTGTGTGCAGGAGTGCGCACACCCACCCCTGCAGCATTTACACGGGCAGCAACCATGCTAGAACACCCAGGTGTTCTAGCATGGGTGCCGCCCATGTAAAAAGGGCCTATGTTAGCCTCAGATGCTTGGGATGAGTTTCCTCTATGGAAGGAAATATGTACCTGCATGAGGCAGAGTTATGAATCCTGCTCTGTCTCTGATCCACAAAGTATATATAAGTGAGTCTGTTAGGCCTTTTTTACATGGACGTCACCCACCCACGAACACCCAGAAACACCCATTGGATGGGTGGGAGAGCGTCCGTGTAAACGTCCATGAGTGGGTGGGTGCACATGCACGACCCACCCATCAACACCCACGGAGCAGCTAGGAAGGAGCCGGCATGCTCTGTGGGTGGAGATGGGTGTCCAACACCCACCCGTCTGTGTAAATACCAAAACACCCACACGCACGGGGATGGGTCCACCAAACCCCCAGAGAAATGGCTAGAGAGGCCACACAGGTGCCCCCAAACAGACACACCCACTGGGGGAAGACGCCCAACCGGGAGCCCTTAAAGGAGAAACTAAACGTGACATGGGTGCGTCGGCTCCCAAGATGTCTGGTAGGAAAGCCGCCGACAAGACCAAGGGAGCCAGTCCCACGCCATGTGTGGGATGGGCCAGGGTAAGTAACGGGACCCCAGGTTGCCCAGGGGAGGGGGGCACGGCCCAACGGCATGGACAGGGGAAAGCAAACTGGCTAATCACAGCACATCTCTCCTGTCACAGGGCCGAGGGCATAGTGCGGCGCCAGCTCCGCCCGCAGGCCCCCAGCTCACCACAGCCATGGGGCGCAGGGATGAGAGCACAAGCGACAGCGAGGTAAGCGTGAGGGTACCCCAACAACCAAGGAAGGGGGGGGCCGCACGCCATGTCTATCTTGTTTTTGGTAAAGCGCCAGGTACATCGCTGGCGCTATATAAATGCTTATAATAATAATTCCAGAACCCATCCCGAGGGAGCACAGGGCGGGCAGCTGACAGCTAACTATTACACACACACACCCAGGAGAGCACCCATAAACAGGAGCAATGCACCACCGGGGAGACAGCCAAGGAGGGCCTCCGTGACAGTCAGGTAAGCCTGCGGTGCCCCCTGGGGGGAGAGGGGAGGGAGCACCCAACGGGTGCGAAAGGGGGGCTGCGGGACAGATGTTAACTCCCATGCAATACCCCCAACAGGAGATGATCAGCTCCACTGTCACCACATCCACCAGGCAGGCCCCAAGCCGCCAAGCTGGAAGGCCCCCCACACGTGGTACCCAAAAGGGGGAGCCCTGGTCGAGGCAGACCAGGGACTTCATACGCGTGTGGGGGGCCGAAAAGGTCCAGCACGATCTGGTGCGCAGCTATAAGACCAGACAGGTCTATGAAGCCATCGCCCAGGAGACGCAGCGGCAGGGGTACAATAGGGATGTCACACAATCTCAAGTCTGGCTGTGCCATGCGTACAATGGAGTTCCATGATGAGCTGGACTGGTTCCTCTGCATGGACAGGGATATAGTTGCCTCCTGCATACACGGCACTGCCTTCACCAGGGGCAGAAAGAGGGCCCTAACACCATCCCCCCTGCCATATCCCCCCAGAGCAGGGGAAGAACGCTGCCCCTGGCGAGGCCAGCCAGGTTGTGGGAGGGGACAGCCCCATCACACTGGGGGTGGAGGTGGCCTGGGGAACCGCTCACACAAACATCACCCTCTGTGTGTGCCCACAAAACCCACAGGGTGACAGGCCATGGAGACGGGGGCGCACGTGGAGTTGACGGACACCAGGGACGCCTCCCAGGACGAGGAGGAATACGATCCAGATAGGAACACAACCAGGGCCCAGGGGGGTGGGAGGGAGGGCCCCTGCCACAGTGACCGGAGCCCAAGCCGGGCAGCAGGGATCAACTGATGGATCACCATTCCCGTTACAGCTCAAGGGTGCCTGGAGGTTCACGAGGAGGAGGTCGCGGAGGAGGAAGTGGTTGAAGTGGTTGAGGAGGTTGAGGAGGAATCGGTAGGCCACCACGGACGTGGGAAGGGTCGCGGGCAGTGCCAGGGTGATGGGGGTAACAGGCAGGCCACAGAGGTAGCCCCTGGAGTAATACACCTGCCATGCATGACACGGAAGGGCTGGGGGACCCCACGGTAGGAAACTTAGCTACATGGGTTAACAGCCCCTGACTGGAATGCAGATGTGGGGCCACAAAGGAGGAGGGACCACGAGACATTCCCACAATGAGGTGCTGGGACAACACGGCCCCGGGTGAAGGCGCGCTCATATGGGGCCACCACTGCGGTCCGACACAGGGGCAGACACGGAAGGGGCACAGGCGCTCCCTGTGGCAAAACAGATGCACTGCTGGGGGTACAGGGTACGGAAATGGCAAGCAACACAATCCAATGGGGTAACATGTCTTCCACATGAGGCCCCCGGTCCTGTGAGGGTTGCTGCTGCCAGCAGCGCTGAGAGGAATCGGGAGATGTGGGCCAGGAACCGGAAAAGGAGAAAGGACCTGGGAAGGGAACTGTTGGAGAAAACCAGAAGGTTAGCCGAAGTACACTCAGAGGAGCTTGCCCTCACCAGGGAGGGTGCAAAGAGGTGAGAGGGATAGGAACCGGGACATATTGGCAGCGACGCTCAACCAGTCCCGCACCAAACACCTGTGGGACAGGCGCCAGATTGCTACCCTCCACCGCGAGATGTGGCTCGACAGGGCCGAGAGGGTGAGGGCCCGTGTCATGCTGGAGGGGACATCCGCCTGGGCCCTTGACCTCATTGGGGAGGCTGTGGGGCTCCTGTGGAGAGAATCCCAGCGTGACATGGGCCCTCCAGGCGCGGAGGGCGGGATGGCAGCCAGTTACCACCATGGCGCCCTCCCACAGGTGCAGGTGCTCCCTCCCCAGCACTTCAGCCAACCCTGGTTTCCCCAGCAGCACCCCTTCCATGGCCTCATGCACAGGGTCCCTCTCCCCCACATAGCCCCACAACAACAGCCTGTGGGGCCGCCCTTCCAGCCCGCACCCCTCCCGGTTCCTCCATAGCTGCCTCCAAGAACCCTCTTTCAGGACCCACGGCCTCCCCTGACCATCCAGGAACCCCCAGGTGACCAACCTCCCGTTACGGCCGCCCCACCAGCTCCGGTAAGCTGAACCACATATCCATCCACATGGAGGGGGGGAGGGGAAGCATCGCTACCTGCAGTGGTATGGGTGGAGGGGTTGCAGCATGGAGATCCATGGCACCCCCAGAGGGCAACAGAAATGGCTGTGGTGTAGGGGTGCATCCCAGGTAATAGTGTAACACTTACCGTATGTTCCAACATCGCAGGGTCCAATACCTCAGCCCTGAGTGGAGCGGCCAGTGGATGATGGAGAGCCTGGGCCATCAGGCCGCTGCTCTCAGCGGACGGCGGACACAAGGGCCTGCAGGGGATCGAGCCCCGGTGGTGCGCCAAAACGGGCACGGGGAAGACCCCACAAAAAGTATCCCCCTCCCCATGTACATACACCCCAATAAAATATTGTTATATTGCACCTCTATGTCGATCGTTATGTCAAGGGGGCCCCATGCATGGGGAGGAGTCTGGAAATGGACACACAGGGATGTGCCATACACAATACAGGTGCGGAACCTATACCGCGCCTGCCTGTCAGACTGTGGTGGGGAGACGACAGACCACCCATGAAAGGGTAGAGGCCTGCACATAGATAGCACGTTTGCACTGCCTATGCTAACCCCCATCCGGAGACAGGCCACAGCCTGAAGCGTGACAAACGCCATGGCTGCAAGCAAGTTGGTGACCCCGCTGCGCAGGACATGGGTCACACAGGACAGGGGAACGCCTAGTACCTAACCAGGAATACACAGGGAGCTTGTAGTCATTACATAACTGTTTGTATTAGGTCGGGTTACACTGGCCTTGGAAGGGGGACGGGGGGGAAGTCATATGCCAGGGTTAGTTGCCTGCCATCTGGGCAACAATGCACCAACAGAGAGCGCCCCTGTTCTCCTCCGTATGCACCTGAATGCCCCACCCTGGACATGTTAGTACAGGGGCACCGGATCTGCTTGCTGCACCAGTGGGGGGTGGTCAAGGGCATCTCCGCCGGTCTCGCAGATATTGTGCAGGATGCAGGCCGCCAGGACAAGGAAGGGGGTATGCTTGAGATTGAACTGGCTCCTGTTCATGAGTAGGTGCCAATGCATCTTGAGCTGTCCGAAAGTCCGCTCCACCAAGCTCCAAGCGGACGATAAATGCTCACTGAACAGCCTGCGCTCCGGAGTGCAAGCCACAGGATAGGCATGAGCTACGGGCTCAGCGGGCAGGCGGGGTCCCCAATCACCACTGGAGCCATAGATACCCCCTCAATCACCTGGTATAGATTAGAGGCAATCTCCCCATCGAACATGCGGGTATAAAAGGGTGAGGCCCATAGAATGTGTGCATCATGGCTCCTCCCTGACTGGCCTGTGTACACGTTAGTGAACAGGCACCTGTGATCCACAACGGCCTGGAGATTTATTGAAAGAGCCTGTTTCCGGTTCAGATAGTCCGTCTTGGCATGTGGGGGCCGGATGATAGGGATGTGGGTGCTGTCTATCGCTCCGATACAATGGGGGAACCCCATGTCCTCGAAGCCGCGGATCACTACCTCGGGATCCCAGAGCTGGATGACCCGCTTGAGCAGCAGCTCCACTATCAGGTCGCACACGTCATGGAGTGCCCTGTTAACGGTTACGGTCCCCACTCCGAACTGCTCCCCCATGCTCCGACAGGAATCGGGGGTAGCTAGCCTCCAAACTGCCATGGCCAATCGCATCCCTGGCGGCAGTGGGTACCACATGTTGGTAGCTTGCCTCCGGAGATGTGGGTACAGGAGCTCTCCGAGCCGGGCCAACAGGGAGCGGTTCATGCGGAAGTGGTCCATCCATTCCTCGTCTGTCCAGGTAGCCAGCACATTCTCCCACCATTCATTGGTGCGTGAACACATCCAATTCATCCTCTGCGTTGGGACAGTCACACGCCGGCTATAAAGGTTAAGAGGCCACCGGGAAAGGACAAGCCGCATGTCCTTGGACACAGATGTTCTGAACAGGGCATGTTGGCGAGCAGCTATTCTCCTCGCCCACCGCAATGATGCTGCTTGGCGCATGTTGGCCACCCTCCTGCGCCGTGTTCCATGGTTGTAGAAGCGGGGACCTGGCAGGAATAGCTTGGCCCATTGCTAGAACACCTGGGCCAGGATCATGAAGCAGGAGGCAAGGACCGTTAACAGGACGGCCCTCTCCTCAGGTGGTTCATCAACAGGCAGCATGGAACCACCAAAGACACACACTCTGTGAGGACCCACAACTGGAACCAGTGATGGATCACCACGCGGGTACCCTACTAGCCTGTACATGAATGGGTGGTTTGCCCCAAGGCCTGCACAGCTGTGAAGGTGCCCCGCTGAAACACCCGGCCAATAACTGGGCTGTGCACTAACCCAACACCTGGTTGCAGCCTGTGCCTCCAACCCACACGCCCTGTGCGCCCAGCACACCCATACTGTGTTCCACACGTCCCGTCGGTCAACGGCTATCCCAAGCTAATGGGGACTGGTGTCACGGGCGCACCATGGAGCACACCCTCCTCCCCCATGCTCTGCACGTACAGCCAGTAATGTACAGCACCACCTGTGTTCTAGCTCTGCTCTCTGTCACTATCACCTCTCATCCACTACACCACAACCAACTCTCTCTACATGCCACACCCGGGCACAGGAACTGGCCCACCTATGTACTGTTGCGGACCATGTTTGGTGCCCATCAATTGGGCACCCCCTTTTGTCCGTGACACGCCCCTGTGCGATCAGTGGTGCATCTGCACCAGCCTTGTATCTGTCACCGCAACTGAAGGCCATGGCATAGTGCAGCTGTGCACAATCATGATATGCTGCATGGCGTGCCTCATTAGCTCCATCCTAGAGGCAGCCGTGGCCTTGGGGATCTGCCATCTCTAGCACTGGAATGTTTCCGCCCCATGCTTGGAACAGGGATTCACCGGGCCCAGCAGCCTGCCCACTATCAGCTGTGTGAGGTCTCCTACCGGCTAGCATTGCGCAGCTCCTCACACATCGCCCATTCACAGCCGCTCTCTGTTGAACCCCTGTGCAATCCAGCAACCAGCCCTTAGAACGGTGATAGCAGGGTGTGAAGCAGGCCCCGAGGCCGGTGTTGGTGCAAGAGAGGAGTGGTTGCCATGTGCCAACATGCTGTTGGGAATGCTGTGGCAGAGCCGCGAGGTCCAGCTGCTGGTGAGCGACCCCCTGTCAGTCACAGATGGATTCAATCGATCACGGTACATGTGGGTGATAGGCCATCCATTTGGGGGTAGGCTTGCTGGAGGCGTGCTGGGGAGCTTGGCTTCACCCTCCTGCAACAACCCTGCTGCCGTTGTTGTGCCATGGACTGCACAGGAGATCACAGCTGTTCACCTGGTGGCTGCTCGACCCGAGTATGGACTGGTCCTCCAGGCCAGGGGTCCCCCTGTTGCTACTGACTACACCGGCATCCTACTGCGTGCCCGTGGCGTATCGCATCCGCAATTGGACTGCCAGGCCCTTCTTGGGGAGCTGGGCCTGCTATCCCCCGATGTTGGTGGACCGCTACTGACCAGGACCCCTACTGCCTTATATTTATTTATATTTATTTATTATGTTAATTTATATCCCGCCCCACCTGAAAACAGCTCGGGGCGGCTAACAATATCAAAACATAAAATACAAATCTAAAAATATATTAAAACAATCATTAAATCAGACAATAAAACACGGCTAGGGTAAAAAATACAGTATACAAGGGTGGCGGGAGATAAAAAAAAACCTAACCCCCCTCCCCAGGGGCCTGGGCGAACAGCCAGGTCTTGCAAATTCGCCGGAATGTTAAAGGCTTGGGGCCAGACGAGCTTCCTCCAGGAAGGAATTCCAAAGGTGCGGCCTGGCCACCGAGAATGCCCTCTCCATTGTGGCCCCCCCACTTAACACGGGGGATCTCCAAGAAAGCACCCCCAGCAGACCGATGGAGCCGCTCTGGGATGTGGAGGGCGAGGCGGTCCCTGTGTACGAGGGGCCCAGACCGTGAAGGGCCTTATAGATTAACAACAACACCTTGAACCTGGCTCGGCACGCTATTGGCAGCCAGTTCAGAGTACGGAGCACAGGTGTTATGTGCTCCCGACGGACCATCCCCGACAGGAGGCGGGCTGCCACATTCTGCACTAGCTGCAGCCTCCGAACCAAGAACAAGGGTAGCCCCACATAGAGCGCACTGCAGTAGTCCAGCCTCGAGGTGACGAAGGCATGGATGAGGGAGGCCAGGTCCTGGGTGGAGATGTACAGACGCAGCCTCCGCACCAGATATAACTGGTGGAAGGCGGCCTTTGCCACTACCTCCACCTGTTGCTCCAGGTGGAGATCTGCATCCAGAATCACCCCCAGACTCCAAACCTGCTGAGCTATGGGAGGGTGAATCCCCCCAATCAGGGGGGCCGACACCTCCCTCGCTCTCCCCACCAACATCACCTCCATCTTATCGGGGTTGAACTTCAGTCTGCTCTGCCACATTCATTTCGCCACGGCCTCCAAACACCGGGATAGCAACGAGACAGCAGGGTCTGGGTCAGCTGAAAATGATAGGTACAGCTGAGTATCATCAGCATACTGGTGACATCGCACCCCAAACCCTCTCATGACCTTCCCCAAGGGCTGCATATATACATTAAATAACAATGGAGACAGAATAGAACCCTGCGGAACGCCACAGAATAAA
>QEPC01010217.1:3925669-3987358 GCA_003113815.1 Sphenodon punctatus
GCGTCGGGCCGGATGCGCCATGGCCGCCAAACAGACGTTCAAGACACAGTGACCACAGGTGGGTATTCACCGTGGTTCACTGTGATCTCGTAACGTCTGAAAATACCCTCTGCCACCAAATAGCTGATTGGGTGCCCTGGAGGAGTGCAGTCCCACCAAATAGCTCGTGGGTGGAGTTGGAGGAAGGCCGCTGATCAGCTGTTTGGCATGGACACTCGGACTGGCTGAAGGTGTTTCTCTGGGCCCCCCAATCAGCTGTTTGGTGGGCCAGGTGTGCACATCAAACAGCTGACCTGGGGGTGGGGGGCCCTGCAGGAGTGCCCTTAACTAGCACCAGTGCATATGCCAAATAACTGATTGGGGAGCACTCCTTCAGGTCCCTCACCCAATCAGCTGTTTGGTGGTCTGACTGAGCACACTCCTCCAGATCCCCCTGATTAGCGGTGGCAGCTCCTCCTGGGGGCCCGATCCTGCTGGGCAGCCAGGGGTCTGGGAGTTCTGTCCCGTGTGGATGACTCCTCGGCCAACCCCTGTCATGGAGGGTCTTGTGACAGCAGCCCTCCACCTGGATTCCCTGGGTGGGGCTGCTCATTTGAACTGCCTTCTGCCGACCTGAGAAGTGGCAACTGCAGTGACCCGCCCTAGGGTGGCCAAGGGATCCAGCGTGCCCCGTCTTGTTTGTTGTCGTCCATACACGCCTGTCTTGTATTTGTTCAATCTATAGCGATGATATTTTACATGCTTGAAGGAAGGGCCTTGGGTAGCTTGAAAAGTTTTTCCTTGATACTTTTACTGGCAGAAGCTGGTCTAATAAAAGACATCCTCTGAACTGCTTTGTCTCTAGCCTGTGAAAAGTTCTAAATTGAAGCCCTTGACATTGATGCCTTTCTTTGTTTACATCACATTTGGGGGACCTTTTCTCTCACAGGGGCCACGTAGAGGTTGGGGGTGTTTAAGGGGGGCACTCAGGAAGAGGAGGGTCCAGGTCATGGATGTGTTCCATATACTTGTATGTATACCTGCTCCCCTAACCTGAGCTCAGGGTTTCAGGGTAGGAACTGAATCTAGGGCCAGATCAGGGGGTAGAAAAGGGCCAAATAAAAACTAGCCATGGGTTGCATTTGGCTCCTGGACCTGAGAACACTTTCCTTTGAAAACATGACCCTTGTTTCCCTGAATTAAATTGCTGCTGTCTTTTGCTCTTCCACTTTAAGTCGGAATCCTGCATGTGATACTTAAAGTATCAGTAAATGGGGTGATGTTGCAAAGAATTATGGTTTCTTCTGGGGCAACATGGAGCAGGAAAAGATGAAGTATTCAACAAAAATCTTTTTGCGCGGCTGGGTCTCTTTTTTGCTAAAGATTAAAACATGAGATTGCAGATAAATAACCCTTCTGCACTAAAACTTATTTCAAGTTTTTTAAAGGGTAAAACAACAAGCACTTTCGAGGTTTAATTAGTGTTTATGCAACACTTTGCGAAATATCAAGTGTTAAGTGTTTTAAATGGGTCACATTTTTTGTCAGCTTACTTAGTTGTGTGTAAGTTTGACGATGTGTATAATGAGGGTGCAGAAAGGGCTCCTCTTTCATCTCCCAGGTCTTGGAGCCATGTGTAGGAGCCCCATGATTAATTTACGTTTCTCTGTGGTGTCTTCATATCTGTGAAGTTGCAGAACTCTTGGCTGTTTTTCCACTTCTCTGCACCCCAACTTGGATGTTTGACCTGCTGCTTCAGATCACAGAATGCAGGCACCCTTGTGTGGCCTTCTCTAGCTCATGAAGTGTAACAGTATCACTTTTACTGCATTTATGGGTTTTTGCACAGGAAGATTGTGTGCTGGGTATAAGTTTCCCATCTCTATAGTAGAGTTAAAACTATGAATGTGTCAGTGATTTATAGCTGCTAGACAATCTTGCTGTACGCTCCCTTCTTGGAAGGGGATGCTGATTAAGTTTGAACTTGCTTATAAAGGGCTTTATTTGCAAATAAAACTGGTAGAAAAATAGAATGAGGGGAAGATTGGGGGGGTGGGGGTGAGGTAAATATGTAATCTTGGGAAATGGCTGAGTTTCACTTCCTGAATTTTACATGGGACTGTTTTAAAGAGAAAACTAGGACATTTTGATTAATCTCCTTGACTAAGACTTGGTAAAGACAGCTGGATCTGAACTTCTCCAAAGATCAGTGGTGTCCAGAGGTATGGCATCGGGTTCATTTTTACTGGTGATATGTAGTTACATTATATTATTTTACCAGCTGCATACCCAATGTTTTCTTACTAAGACCAAAGCCGTGGCAGTGCACAATATATCCATTAGTGGTTCACTAGCGACTTCCTTTATTCCCCCTATGGGTGATTTCAGACATTACGGGCGGGTGTTTGGGGTGGTTCAGACCACGGCCGGGGGTGAAGGGGCGTGTCAACAGACGTGCGCCCCATTGCCCCTGGCCGTGGTCCAAACCACCCCACGGCCCGTGGTGAAAGCGCCCGCCCGTAACGTCTAAAGCGGCACCCCCCCCTGGAGGGGGCAGGGCCGCGCAGCGCAGTGTGCTGCTGCACGGCCCCGCCCCCTGCGTTCCCTGGCGGCCCTCCCGACGGGCAGCAGCAGCGGCCAATTCGGCCGCTGCCGCAACCACGAGCAGGGGTGAATTTCAATGACTGCGGTGAACGATAAGTAACCAGACATTACTTTCTGTTCACCACGGCCGTGGTGACCTTTCACCACAATTCTCGACCTCCTCGCGTCCGGAGGTCCAGAAGTGTGGTGAATGCAAACACGGGCCACGTTTGACTGTGGTGCACTCTGACAGCGAGCCAACAGACGTGCACCACAGTCTAACACGGCCCGTGTTTGACCATGGTTCAGCCGGGGTGAATTTCAGATGCGTAACGTCTGAAATCACCCTATTTTTACAACTTACCTATTAATAATAATAATAATAATAATTTTAAAAAAAAATCCCAAAGAGCACGTTTAAATTTTTTTTTTAAAAAAAAAGTAGATGCATTAAATTGCAAAAGCCTTTGTAGCAATGAATATTAAGAGTAAAAATATCTAGATCTATTAGGAAGCATGCTTTTTAGAAAGTGGTTATTTCAGAGGGAACACCATGGGGTTGCCATGTGGTCTTGTGGATAGGGTGTGCACCTAGAAGTTGGGAGTTCTGGGACCAAATCCTGGTTCTGCAGCAACACAGATGTATGATTGTAGGCAGACAACATCCTCCTTGTTTCCTGCTTTCATCCTTTGTCAGTCAGGTCAGTTTTGTATTGTAAGCTCTGTGGACAGGACTATGTCTGTGCGTGATTTCAGACGTGCATAAAAGTGTACTTATGAGTTCGGGCGATGGGACACGCAGGCAAGTTAGGTGTTCCTTTAATAACTTAGGAAAGGGGCACTGCGCATTAAGCCTCTACAGGCTTAATGGAAGGACCACGCATTCTCTCTCCACACTGTGCTTCAGGGGTCTGTTTAAGTAATAATTGGTGTGCATTGTCGCAAGTAAATAGCAATTGATTGTTTGACAATATTACACAAGTTTACACATAGGCCCTTTTCACACAGACACCCATATAATAAAATGTAACACCCATTTTATCGGTGTTAGAGTGTCTGTGAAAAGGGCCTATGTGGAGCATCTTGACGCACTCTGTACTTGAAAAATCAAGATACAGGTTATTGCAACATTATTATTATTTTAAATCTAGAATTATCTCCTGCTGTATTTTTCTTCCTGCTTTTATTCAAGCATGGCTCTTTCCCTTGGTGAGGGAAAAAAAAAGACAAAGATGCAGACAGACAGGATGAAAGAACATACGCTTCCCATCTGACTGTTGGTTCTGCACACACAGAGACCTGGACAGAACTTGACTGGAAACTCAACTTCACTCATAGGCCCAACTACAGAATCGGGGCCTCAGTGGCGACAAACTGCACCAACGAAGATTCCTTCCAAACAGCCCTGAAAGCTTACTTAATTAGTAACCATGCTCAGCTTCTTTGAGGGTGTCTTTTTAAATTGAGTTTCCATTTCAGTCTCCAAACAACATTTATTTTCTAGACAAACACATAGGGTGCTTTCCGACGTGCATAGAAGTGTACTTATGAGTTCGGGTGGAGGGATGCGTATGCAAATTAGGCATGGGTTTGATAACGTCAGAAAGGGGCACCACACATGATTGAAGCTTTTCGATGCACTGAACTGCAAAATTCAGCTCGGTGCAGCACATTTGTTAGTGCGCCAGAAAGCTTCAGTCATGCGTGGTGCCCCCTTCTGAAGTACACTTCTATGCAAGTCCAGAAAGAACTTGTACTGGGGCGGATCTTGGTCTGGTACTCGACATAGCAAGAAATACTCATGAGCAGCAATTTAGCTGCTCATTTACCCTTAATCTAAAGCATTGTATATGACCCTTTTCACACAGACACTCTAACAGATAAAATGGGTGTTACATTTTATTATACATGTTTCAGGGCACCCATAGAGCACACCTGCAGTTCTGCAACATGTATAATAAAATGTAACCCCCATTTTATCCATGTTAGAGTGTGAGAAAAGGGCCTATGAGTGGATTTAATATATATAAAATCTGCTTGATGGGCTGAGGACCACATTTATAAAGCTTGCTTGTCATGGATATTTATAAAGCTTTATATATGATGTATCACTGGCCTATCTCTTCTTCCAAGATCTGATGCAGAGCAACATATTTTTGGCATGTAAAATCTGTGGGATATATTTCAACATTAGGGTTTTTAATTAAAATTGGCTTTTCTGAGCCTTCTTCTAGTGGCCGTGTCCTGGTGATGATTTGAGTAGTAAATACATCATCACCAGGTGATCGTTCCTGTGTCCAGTTGTGTGTAACCTGTTGCCAGTATCCATCTTATTACCACAATATTAGTTTAACATCATGTAGCAGGTTTCATACCCTGGGGCCCGATACCCCATGTCAGAAGCACCCAGCAGAGCCTCCAGCTCCTGATGATTCTGTGTTAGCTTTGGAGATGCCATTTTCTTAGTAAATTAATACGTTTACACTTGGGTACCTTGCCCGTGCAATCCCTAGCTACTACCTACTACTTATCTCTAGCCCAGGCCTTTGTGACTTCACTCAATCCGGAAGCTAAAACATAGGCTCTAAGTCTCTCTGGGTTCTCAAGTAGCCCTTGTGGGCTTAACAGAGTCCTGAGCCCCTGTCTGGGCTCTCAGCTAGCCCTTGCAACTGAGCTGTTCACAAATCAGGCAGCTCTGCTGTTATTCATGACTTAAAGGTTGTTCTCGATTTGTCTACATCTTGAGTGCACTGCCTGCTCAGCCTCCCAACCAACGTCTCCGGTATCCTTTTTTTTCTCTTTCAGCTGACCCAGGCTGCCCTTAATAAGCACCTCTGCCTCCAGGTATTCTCCTCCTCACTGGCCCTCGGTGCCGGATCTCACTTCCGGGTCTCAGTTTTTCTCACTGACATGGCAGCACCGGGTTTAACCCCACTGTGCCACCGCTGCTCGGCCTCTTAAAGGGCCTGCACGGCTTCATGAAGCTTAAAGCAGGGCTGGCATCCAGCCACCCTGCCACACATCAGCAGTAGAAATTTACTGTGTCCATAATATTTGTACTTTTAAGTGGCAGCAATGATTCTCTGCACACGCATCTCCCAAGACCAGCTTCAAAAAGGGAGTAAAAGAGCACACCCCATCCCTTCCAGTACCTAGAAAGGTAGATGGGAGTATGGATTGCTTGCTGTTCACTTCATTATTCTTATTTATTATTAATAATTTTATATTCATTTAAAGTATTTATATAGTGACAGCAATGTACCTGGTACTCTATATAATTATTAATTAGAGAGAGCCCTGCTTCAAGGGGTTTACAATCTAGGAGAGATGAGGGAGAGACATGGATACCCTCATGAAGTTGAGAAATTGTAGATGCATGTGCTTAGCTTAGTTATAGGGGAGAAGGAAAGGACAGTAGCCATCAGCCTCCCAGAAGAGAGAGAGGAGTTGAAGTGCCCAATTTATTTATGGCTCATTTATTTATGACTCCTTTTGTAGATCAGGGATGGGGAACCGTTTCCCCTCCACAGTCAACGTTTGCATTTAGTAAGAGCATGCGGCCCCAGAGTCTTACGATATTGCTGTGGAGGAGGGGTAGGGGCTAGGCATGCTCATGGCAGGAGCTGAAGGAGCATGTTCTGAGTGGATATGAGGGTGTGAGCTGAGAGGGGAGGCACTGACTGTGTGCACAAGGGGAAGGCTGGATCTGTAGACCTGATCCATAAATTAGAAAGGGGCTATGTAATAAAAGGCTATAGGCCTGAGGTTTTCTGCCTCATTGCAGAGTCTGATGGGTGCACTCCTTCACCTATTGAAGTCATAAGAACATACTGGGTCAGACCAATGGTCCATCAAGCCCAGCACCTGTCTCCAACAGTGGCCAATCTTGGTCGCTTGGTAGAAGTACCCAACAGGTCACAATGGGGTGATCCGTTCCCTGGTGTTCACTCCCAGCTCCCATCAGTAAGAGGTTACATTATCCGAAACGACTGTGGAGCTCCATTCCGGTGGGGGCCCAGTTGGCCCTGGATCTCCCCTCCTTTCGGATAAGCTGTAAGACCTGACTGTTCCACCAGGCATTTGGCGAGGGAGATGGGTGATGGGGTGGAGGGTTTTTGGGGTGGGAAAGGGGTGTATTTCTCCTCCTTTTATTTAAAAAATGTTTTATGAATTGTAAGTTGCCCCAGGCTGCCTGTGGCAGGAGAGGTGGGGTAGTAAAATTTTATAAATAAATAAAATAAAATAAAGACCTACCCTGCTAATTGCTAATGAATCTATCCTCCAGAAACTTGTCCAATCCTTTTTTTAAACCCAGCTATACGACTGGCTGTTGCCACAACTTAATTGTGTGTTGAGTGAATTTCTTTTAGATCTGCTACTTGTTAATTTCCTGGGGTGTCCCCTAGTTCTAGTACTATTTGAGAAGGTAAATAACAGTTTCCTATTTACTCGTTCCACACCACTCATGATTTTATAATCTTCTATCATATCCTCTCTCAGTTGTCTGTTCTTCAAGCTGAAGAGCCCTAGCCTATCTAGCCTCTCTTCATAGGGGAGCTGTTCCATACTTTTTGTTGCCCTTCTCTGTGCCTTTTCTAGTTCTACTATATATTTTTTGAGATGGGGTGACCAGAACTGCACATGCTACTCAAAAGTGCAGTCGCACCGTTAATCTATATACAGGTGCTGCCAGTGACAAAACTCCCATCGAGTTTAATGATGGAGGGTTATCCCATAGGTGTTGGACTGTCCTTCCCCCATCTCCAACTCTTCAGAAGAGGCAAAGGATGTGAGTAGAGAATCCCCCCCCCCCCTTTATTTCTCCCCTTATTGGCTCAGAGGCAGAGGAGGGAATGCATTGCTTGTGCTCTTGGGATGTTCTGTAGTTGTGGATTGCTATTCACTAAAGCCGTTTTCACAGGCCGCCCCCTGCACGTGTGTGGGTGCCTGTGTGAACACCACCTGTGGTGGGTGTACAGTGGAGGGACATCCGTGGGAATGACGCCTGCGGTGGGTGAGTGTGCGTTCCTGCGATCCACCTATGCACGGAACAACGGGCTCCAATGCCGCTTGCTCCGTGCGTGGAAATTGGTGTGAGTCTGTAGTAATGGACACAAACTCCCCTCCATCCACTGCAGGCACACACCCATTTGAAAAGGGCCAAAGTGCTAGCCCGGTGCTGTTACTTTCATGTTTCCTGTTGTATGGTCTGGAAAAGGGAAGTCCCATATGAAATATGTTTGTCAAGTCACATTTCAGTTGACCTTTGTTCTGGCTAATGAGCAATGGCTTTACCTGGCCTGCTGTTCAGGCAAGATTTGAGGGTTACTGGAGGAATAAAGCTGCATAACTATGAAAGATCAAACAGGAGTTTATGCACACGAAGAACCCGTTTTAAAAATAGCCTTAAGAATGTGGCTTAAACTGACAAAAGACAGGAGATTTAGAATTAGGGCAGGAACTCTATCCCTAACCCACCCTGTTGTGCCTAGTTATTGCAGAGGTCTCTAAACAGTGGGTGATTGAACATGCCATATGTGCAGTAATACACAGTGTAAGCAGCGTAGGCTAAGAACAAGTTTGAAACTTAAGAAAACTAAGTTAATCAGCTTAATCCATGCCATTTAATTCAGTTATATTCAATATTCTGTGTTTGTGACTTTCCTTTATTTGGGTTAGCTGGAGGAATCCTGCAAATATTTAAAAAATGCACAGGACTGAATAGATTAGAAAGTAATTGCTTCTTTACAAGTGTAATGATGTAACTTTTATAAAATGCTGGTTTATAATGTAAAAGCTTCTTAAGAAGGATTTGAGATGGTGGGAATGGGTAGAAAATTGTGTATGGAACAAAATTTTGATCATAGGTTATCTCCCAGTCTTGGCTCTGAACAAAAACTTTAGGTAAAATATTGAGAGTTATAAGACAACCTTGATTGTTCTTGAACTAAAGTTATGATTATTGACCTTCAAATTAAATATGCTAAAATAAGCAGGGAGGGGAGGGAACATGTCCCCTAAGAACAAGCCATATGGATAATAGGCCTAGCAGGTCAGAAAATTATTACTCTTGCATGAAAAGTTTTGATGGAAACACAACTTTTTTGCTTTTTTTCATTCGGACTCTAATTTTTTTAAAAATTTCCCCCCCCCATGCATGCTTTCATCAAAAGACCCATGTTCTGGGTGGAATTTGAGGTTGTCTTTTAGATGGCAAGATTTTTTTTTTGAAAAATCTGTTTCCTCGAGGAACTTTTTCTTCTCCCTTGGAGGGTTTGTGGGGCGGAGTAAGGAAAAAAAGTGTCCAGCTACTTGGATCAGAAAAATTTGTGACTAGCTCTGCTTGTATCCTGCAAGATCCTATCTGAAGACTGCAGTACAAACGACTTCTGTGTGGCAGACATGCACTAATTACATTTAAATCGGTGCCACAAATCAATATGTAAGATAGTTATTTGTGGCACTGATTTAAGTATATAATTTCCTATTTTGTCTGTCATCACATCGCCATATATATAATATATATTACACATACACAATTATTTAAATCAGTGCCACAAATATTTACTCTATAATAGTATATATTTGTGGTACTGATTCCTAAAAATTGGAAATTGTATGCACATATAAAGAATTTGGTTGCAAGGATCTGAATCAAGTAGCAATGATTTGTTGTGATTTGATTATCCAGGAGCAAGCTTAGATTCCTCTCAAGAGTTGGGTGTGCTCTCATGTGAATGTGGCCTAAGTGTGTGTGTCACTTATTGCATTTTAAAGAGAACAGTTTTCAAATGGGCAGTTTTTAAAACAGGGGCAAACTTTTGCAAGCAGTAGTCTTGGATATTTTTACTAGTGTCTTGACGCACATTCTGAATGGGAGTATAAGTCACGTGGTAGAGACTGCATACATAATGTTATGCTCTTAAGCCTCCTGAGATTCCACACGCTGTGTAGATCATACTTTGTCATGCATCACAAGATACTGCATGAGGAACAGTCTAGGAATGTTTATACCCCTTTTTAATTCCACTTCATGTTGCTGATCACTAATAGTGGAGTGTGAAAGTGTCATTATCAAGACACAGATTTGATTTTAATTTATTTAAAAAATCACCACCACTATTCAGTTGGATTTCAGCAAAGCTTTGTTGGAAAGTTATGTATATCTACCTGTTTCAACCACCATTCATCCTAAACATAAAGCACTTTAATAGCTGTGTTACATAGGTGCAAATTCTAAACTATTTATTTTTAAAACAACAACAAAAATAATACAGAATGGATCTAAACAGAGAACCTTCCCCCTCCAAATGTCCCAGTAGCCATTGAGTAGTGAAGAATCAGTTAAGTTTAAAATATTATTATTATTATTATTATTATTATTTATTTATTTTATTATAAGCATTTATATAGCGCCAGCGATGTACCTGGCGCTTTACAAAAAATAAGATCGACACGGTCCCTGCCCGAGAGCTTACAATCTAAAGACAGGGGCTGCATTACAGAGACAACAGTAAATTGTGGGTACACCCACACAATTCACTTACCGCGCCTTGGGCAGTCTTAACACGCAATGAAGTGCATCGTGTGCCTGGTGGCTGCCAGATATTCACCCTGCCACATGGTGCTGCTACAAGCTGCATCCTTGGAAAAACGCTAGGGACGCAGCGCATAGCAGCTTACCTAAAGTGGGGTAAAGCTGCCCAAGGCACAGTAGTGTGCTGCCGCTCGTGTGCCCAGTTCTTTCTGCCCTGCCTCGCGGTGAGGTCCTTGGTGGGGCTTTGAGCAACGGGCACTAGCTCCCACCTCACGCAGCTACATCCCAGCCAGGGGTGGGATAGTGGGCAGGCTGGGGGAGTGGAGTGGGGTAGGTCCATGCACCCACTCGAGTGGCCGATGCCTCCCCATGGCAGGACAACAGCCTGCCCACCTGGCTGCCCTGTGGGGGCAGGAGAACCATATGTCCTGCTCCCCATGCTGGTGCTGAAGTGTGGCGGCAGCAATTGACCACCACAGGGTGAATGAGGATTGAGCCCGCCACAACTCATGTGGAAACACCCTCTGATCAAACTATGATTAGCTCAACAGTTACCAATGCTGATGTACATTCCAGCTGTGCAGGTAATTACAGATATTTGTTGTATAGGGTGAAAATTCCTCCTTAAAGTAGTAATTGAGCAAAATACGAGCTTGTCAGTGGAATTGGAAATTGCAGTATCACAAACACAAAAATAACAAATTGTGGGCTAAGAATTAGTTGTTAAGATAGATGGCTTTGTGTGTATTGGTTTCAACCAACAAACATCACATTAAACTCATTACTCAAGCAAATTAAATAAACCTTTAAGACACTTAAACATGCCAATATTCAACCAATCTAGATCCAAAGCAAGGCTCTGCTCCTGATATAAAGCATGCAATGCTATGCATTTATGGTCTTTTAAGGCACTTCTGGAGGACTCCTGAAGTTCCCAGAATGCAGAGTACTAAAAATGCAGATAATTGCACCTTGGGGTAAAACTTTAAAATCTGCACAGGTACACCATACTTCCTCTCACCCCTTGAGTACATAAGAGCACTGTCTTCCATTTTGTTCTGTGGGTTGTGTTAGGAGATAAACTTGTGACTGGGGGTAAAAGCAAATAATGTGCTGGAAGAAATAACTGAAAATGCATGGAAATGCACAAATGGTAATGGGAACTCAGCAGTGGGGTAACTTATTGGGCAGTAAATGGATACCCCACAATACCGTGTTGGTTTGATTACTGCGATGCCACTATGCTTACCCATTTGTACAAGTACGTGTTTCAGTTCTACTAGCTTGTTGAGTTTTGGAGGCATATCCCATGGTTAATTGCACTGCCATTTGAGGATAGGGACCATCAAACTTTGGGTCCCTTCTTTGTACCTCCACACAACTCTTGGCTCTGCCTAAAGGTAGTTGAGTTAAAGCAATTTGTGCACAATAACTGAGGATAGGGGTAAATGTTTAAACTCGAGTTTAGACACCACCTAAGCTTAATCTGGATTGCATATGGAACTATGGATACTTAGTATAACGGGGTCAAGCTTGAACCAAGGATATGCCCCTAATGTAGAGAGGGGTTCAGTATAAAACTGCCTACCTGGTTATGTTTTTCAAAGGGAATTGTTTATCCAGAGGAGCGAAGGTGACGAAGGATAAATATACTCGTGAATAGAATGGCCTGTGGGGGAGCTGTACCTGACAGGAGGAATTTCAGGCTAAAGGAGGAGGAAAAAGGGGGGTTTATTATTAGCCTGATACTTTGGTTAGGAAAGAGTTTAAAAGTTGAAGGCCATAGTCACTGATAGTTGCTGACTAGAGTATGTTGGCTAGATTTCACAGAGTGAGAATTAGCTGTTTGTTCCTGTAAGGCTGTGCCACTTCATTCTCTATCCCCACCAACAAAGATGTAACTGCCAGAGTCCTTGAGTGGGAGGTGTTTGGGGCTTCTTGTTACATGCCATTAAAAGCCAAATATTCTTTTGTAAAATGTTCCTGTCTCTTATCATTTCGTTGATATAATGGTGCCACAGACCACTGGGATTCCGCTTTTTTGATGTCCTGGTTACTGAACTTTCCTTAGTGGGAAATATAAGAATTCTGGTATTGACTTAACTGTGTTTAAACATTTGGGTTTGAATTAGTAGGAAAACCATGGAATAACATGCTCTGTTTATAAAATCAAACACACCTATCTATTTTCAGACACATCGCTTAATAGAGATTAAACACAAAATAAAGCAGCATGCATGACGGTGATATTCCCATAAGCAATATTGCAACTTGTATGCAGTGTAATTATATTTTGTACACTTGCCAATTAAGCAGTTATGCTTTAGAGAAAAATTACCTTCAAGAGATTGAGGGAAAGCATGGCAGAGCAGTAAATCAAATAAAATATACATGTATATCACAGCATTTTGTGTATGTAGTTAAATTTTTAAAATTTAGTGCTGCACTGAGGTAACACATCTTTGGCAGTATTCCTAACGAGTCAGTCAATTTTGTGCATCTTGTGGCTTTTTAGAGTAGAAGTTGGTGGGAATAAATTTGCTCCCTGTGATTGCTCATGTCATAGGAAAAAGAAATGTGTCTGCCATCAAGTGATGCTGGATGGTGAGGCAACTTGACCTGCCTAGTAATAGGAAACGTGTAGGTGGTTACCTAAAAGTGTGACTCAGAATTAATTCCTGGGGCCATTCCAGGGATTGTTTTAATGGCATGCAGAAGCATCCTGTATGGGAGAGAAGGCAGTCTCACAGAAAGATGGAAAAAGGGAGTAAGTAGAAGAACAGAGAAGGGGAAAAAGACCTCTTTTAAGCTGTGCTCTGGGTTTGTTTTCTGCTTCCTTTCTTCTCTACCTGTAATCCTCCTGCTTCTTTCCCTAAGTCAGGAAACTGGCATGTGCTATGTTTTTCAGATGGATCAGCAGTGCTGCACATCCAGCTGTTTGTATCTGGCACACAAGGGTTTCACTTTGTACTTGATAGCCAGCCAGCAACATATTCCATTTTTTACTGTGGGGGAGGAGGGAATCCTTCATGCAGAGAGGCACTAGGCCCTCCACGTTCAGTCTTTTCTCCTTGGCTGAACTCTGTAGAGTCCATCTGGCTATGACACTGCCACCAGCAGCCCTGAAGGTGCATGCTGAGTGCATGCAGCATGATAGGTGAGTTGTATAAAGAGGAACCTGTTTTCCAAGAGATTAATGTTACATGTAGGCCGTTTTTAAATGGACCGTGGTGGGTGGGGAATGGGTGTGCGGCCACCGTGGGTGGAGGTGGGTGTGTGCCTGTTCCCATGGATGCACACCCATCTCCACCCATGGAGCATCGAGCATTGGAGCCCATTGCTCTGTGGGTGGGTGATGGGTGGAGGTGGGTGTTGTGTGGAAGTGCACAACCACCTCCACCCACCGCCCGTGCTGTTTGCAGGGATGCACGCTCCTCCCCCCCCACTGCCACGATGTTTACACGGACACCTGCCCGCACACCCAGTGGGGGGAGGGGGGCGTCCATGTAAAGATGACCTTGGATAGGCTACTCTTCATTCCCCCCCCTTGCTTCACAAGTAGCACAATGCCAGGGTTTTCGCCAGCACACGGACCTCCCCAGGCTGTGGCTTGCATTGCAGGCACTCTTACTAAGCATTTCTGATCCTCAAATCATTCTTAAGCTAGTATTATTTCCTATGGATTTTCAATCCTTTATATCATACAGAGGGATCAGTTGCTAACTGCGGGTATTTTCAGACGTTACGAGATCACAGTGAACCACGGTGAATACCCATCTGTGGTCACTGTGGCTCGAACGTCTGTTTGGCGACCGCCAGATGTTCGCCACGGTCAATACCCGCATGGGGTCAATTTGAACCATGCTTCCCGGACTAGCCGGGGGAATGTCCCGGGAAGCGTGGTCAAAAAGATCCCCAGCGGGGACCAAAAAATCCGGCCCGATGCGGCGGCCGCAGTGGCCCCACCGCCCGTCCGTCTCCCTGGAGGACGGGCGGCGGGGTCTGTGGAGGGGGCGGGGCCGTGCGGCCGCACGTTGCGCCGCGCGGCCCCGCCCCCTCCCAGATTCCCAGCCGGGATCCCCCCGGCACGTCTGATATGGCGTGACGGGGTGACCCCGGCGGGGAATGAAAGGGTTGTTTTCGGTACGGGGCCAAGCGGCCCCGTAACGTCTGAAAACACCCTGCGATAGGCATCGAGGTTTCACATGTGAGCCCAAATTACTTCATAAAGATGGGACGCTTGAAATGAAAAGAGGGGAAGTGGCCTGCCGGAGAGCACACAGCAAGCCTATTCCAGAGAGCCGGAGAAAATGCATGAGACGCTCTACCAAGCCTGCTGTAACCACTAGCATGCGGAGTTCTCTTAAAGAAGAATGCTCTCTTGTTGATGTGCAAGTCAGGAATTTTATTGATGGCTTTAGCTTTCGCCATAGCCCACATGTACAACAACCAGACAGACAAAAGTACAAAGAATACAAACAATAAAAACCAAGAGTACAAACTACAAAATTAAATTATACTCAACTTAAAAGTTAAAATTAAAAACAAAACTTTTCATTCCCCGCCGGGTGACCCCGGCGGGGAATGAAAGGGTTGTTTTCGGTACGGGGCCAAGCGGCCCCGTAACGTCTGAAAACACCCTGCGATAGGCATCGAGGTTTCACATGTGAGCCCAAATTACTTCATAAAGATGGGACGCTTGAAATGAAAAGAGGGGAAGTGGCCTGCCGGAGAGCACACAGCAAGCCTATTCCAGAGAGCCGGAGAAAATGCATGAGACGCTCTACCAAGCCTGCTGTAACCACTAGCATGCGGAGTTCTCTTAAAGAAGAATGCTCTCTTGTTGATGTGCAAGTCAGGAATTTTATTGATGGCTTTAGCTTTCGCCATAGCCCACATGTACAACAACCAGACAGACAAAAGTACAAAGAATACAAACAATAAAAACCAAGAGTACAAACTACAAAATTAAATTATACTCAACTTAAAAGTTAAAATTAAAAACAAAACTTTTCCATTTAATTCTCGACCAAAAAAACACACACAAAAAAACAAAAACAAAAAAACTTCCTCTTTCAAATACTATGTTTCATGTCTGTTCATCTCAAGTTATCATATTATTATAATTAAAGGGATATTGGCTCTCACCTTCATCCCAAATTAAGTATATTTTATAATAAAAACCTAATTGTATAAATACATAAAATCAATAAACTCATTCCAGGTATCCATGTACCTAGGAATAAAGGACCAGCATATCATAAAATATAGCCAAGGGAGAGGTGTCCTGCAATAGCACAATAACATATGGCCTAATAGATTATAGGGCCAGCCTTTACTAACCAAAGCCTCCCGCCACAAACTTTATTTATTTATCAAAACCCTCTCCCAACTGTTTCCTAAGTTTAATAATACTCCACAGAAAAATTGCGACCTGTGCAGATCTCTCCCTATTCTCATCCCCCAACAGATAAATGATCTTCACCTTTGGATCAGCCACCCAGTTGACACATACCATTTGACCCAGCTGTGCCCTTGGCACCCTATAAAATAAACAATCAAAAAGAACATGGCATAGATCTTCCACGTCCTGGCCACAGGGGCAGAGCAGTTCTTGCCAAGGAGTGCCCAAATAACGGCCCCTTAGCACTGCTGAGTCAAATGACTATAGACAAAACGAGGTGAATGCCCTTCTCAGATGGAGGTTAGATAGGGAACACGCATACTCTGGATCATCAATCTTCGGAATAAGCAGTTTATACCACCGGGCAGATTTTGCCTGGGCAGCAACTGCTCTACCTGTTTGATAAGCCATATCCCAAGACCTCCTTTTAACCAAGGACTTAACTGTAGGTTTAGGCAGTTGACACAACATAGGTGGGGAGAAACCCAAATAAAAAATCTTTTTCTTAACCTCCTTCCACCAGCAATCGGGGTAATGACCTCTAGCTTTTTCAACAAGGCACCTGCCTGCCAGGGTTGACTCCCCCTGCAAACATACCTTATGCCAGAATAGAATAATGGCAAAGTCAAGTCTATTTTGCCAGGGCCACCAGCCCAGTTCCAAATTGACTAGGGCTATAGGGGTTGACTTTGGCACCCCCAATAATAATCTCAATGCCATATTGATTACTGGGTCAACCGACCCTGCAACATCAGGCTTTACTGCCCACACCTGGGCGCCATATAACAATTTAGAAATACATTTGGCATTGAAAATTGTGAGCACTATTCCCACACTACCACCACCATTGGCAAAAAATTTTTTTAACAAGGGAGTATGCTTCTCGATTGATCAAAGATTTCAATAAAGAGGCATGCAGCCTCCAGGAGCCGGAATAGGAGAAAGTAACCCCCAAGTATTTATAACTAGACACTTGTTCCAATCTATTAGATCCCATGAACCATGACCTTGGCTGAAAACGGGAGGCAAAAACCATGATGTGCCTGTCAGTATTGCTCCCCCCCCCCCCCAACCCCCACTGTTATCAGACAAAGAAGCACTCTCGCTGTCCTGAATATATGTTAAGCGACACTGGAAGCAAAATAAGGTACAGGAAAAAAACAAATCTCCAAAGGTGAGATCAATTAGAAAAAAGGTGCTTCAAAAGAATCTTCCCTTTCTCCATTTTCTAGCCACTCTTCTACTGCAGAAGTTACTAAAGACTGAGTTATAAGAGGATTGATGAATCATGGATTGGAGTTTAGCTCTATTTCAAAGACTTTATCAGCCTTTGTGTGTGTAGATAACATGCAAGTTGCAGGCTGGATCCAGAAAAAGTGTTTTTCAGTCGTATCTATGCATTTTGGGTAGCGAGGAGAAAACTGCTTAAAAGGTTAATGAAATTATCCTGGCACTCTGTGTGTTAGGGATGCACCAGCACTTTCTTTATGATCCCTGTTGTTTTAGTGATTTAGTACATAAAAAGTTCCCAGTGTGGTCTTCTATCCCATGTATTTTATCTGTCATTCCAGATACTAACTGAACATTAAGAAATGTAAAAGCATTGCAGTTCATGCGAAAGAATGGGGATTGGCTGTTCCTGCTCAGGAGCAGGCACTTGGCTCATTTCCTGTTTTTGTGGTATGGCTTCAAAATAATCAAAGAATTGGCCCCAGACTAGGGTCCTTTTTACATGGGCCACAATACGCGACCGGGGTGTGTGTGTCTTGCTGTGCCCCACAGTCCGTGGGGGGAGGGTGTAGACGGGTGCATACCCACCTCCACCCATCAACATGCACGGAGCAACTGCCATTTTCGTCGGCTGCTCCATGCGTGGAGGGTATCGCTAGATGGGCGTGCATGGGCAGCACGCATGCACCCCCCTACCCGCCTGCTGTGTGATTTTTTTATACAGGCGGCACCCATACATGAACACCCAGATTTTTGGGTGTTCATGTGTGGGTACCGTCTATGTAAAAAGGGCCTAGGAAACACTTTAAGCCCAATCCTCAAAGTGATCTGTTGGTGCAGGCTCTACTGAAGTGAATAGAACTTGTGCCAGTTGAGCGCTGTTAGGATCAAGCTGCCAAACGTGGTTAATTTTGTGCACTCTGCTGAAGTTTTTGCTGTATAGGGATCTGTTAACCCTTTTAATGCCACAGTATATTTGTAAACCCTACAGAGATATTTTTTTAAATAATTTATCAGTTTGCACAGAACTTTACTAATACTTAACTCATTGAGACTAAGGTCCGGTTTAACAATTTGAGGAACCAATTCTGCAAGGTGTGTATGAGGGGGGGGGTATCGCCTGTGGGTGCTGGGCACCTTGTAGTCTACTTGATTTCATTGGAAGTTGAAGGAACCAGTCAGATGGCCAGTTCCTTATAAAATTTGGAGCCTAAAGACAACTGAGAATAGATGGTGTTCAGCTGGAAATGATAAATGGAGTGAACAAAAGGCAATTGAGAGAGGGATTTGAATATGAGACGTATTGAAAGAGCAGCGATCAGGCATATGAAATTTGGCACAGGATAGTTTACAAGAATGTTGTTGTGGAATCTGGCCCCTGGGTTACCTGGGTGTGGCATCTCCTTCCTTGCAAGGCTTCAGCATCATGTAGGCTAGGACTTGTTGACAGAAATGTGTGAGTAAATGTTTTTGATGGGAAACTTTGTTTTGTCCGGCTTAATTACCCTAGATTTTTTTTGGAGGTAAAATGAACTGGGTTTGTCTTTCTAACCAGAATGGTTTTGCCTGTGGTGTTTACAACTTCCTTTGTTTTGTATTTTCTTGCATAGAGAGAAGCTGAGCTGTAGTTCTTCCTTGCTGCTGGTATCCAATGGGGTGTTCAAAGCCTGAGATAATAGGTATTTAGAAAACTTGATTCCAAAAGTTCACTTCCTGCCCTTATCTTCTAATTTCTTGGTCAGACAGTGCTGATTGCTTTACTTTCTTGTCTCATGTCACAATGTTTATGTTTCCAAGTTGAGGTGCTTGTAGGCTATACAAATATTATCAGGCATATTATGTCAGACTGTTACCTGTAAATGTTCTAATTCAATTCTTGTTTGAAGAAACTCTGCTACTTCTGCCTTTTTGGCTTCTGATGTGATTCTTTCTCTGTGCTATACAGTACAGTAGTAATTATGCTTTATGTAAATTGATTACTGCAGGTTTTTCTCTTAAGTCTTGCAGGTTTGATTTCTCAGAGGTTTGCTGAGTCTTTCTGTGGTATTTTATTTTTAGCCCACTGCTTCAAGCTTTTGTATTGACACTGTCCATCTTCTTTTGCATTACTTCTGCCACTTTAAAAGATATGAGGTAATATAGCCAGGCACGTCAATATCTTTGTTTGCTTTCATTTATCAATGGCATTTACCTTGTTCATCCCAGACCTGAGTTAAAGTCAATTGCTCGTATTCTTCAGTATTAACACTGAACTTTCCCCCTTTATTTGCCTTTGGTGTGGTGCAGTGAGCAGGATTATCCCCTGTATCACAATGCCCTATCAGAAGTTGGAGTTGCAAGGGGGAAAGACAGCTAGAAAAAATGTGCTTGGTACTAATGAAGACTATGTACAGGGAACAAGCAATATATTTCATAAAGAGGGCAATAATTACAGTGGCTTCAGCCGCCCTGCCTCAAAAACATTTCCTGGCCTGATCCAATTAATAACAGATTCATTCCTGACTTCATTTTGCAGCTGGCTGCTAACAGCAAGTTGATGGGAGCCAGGCACAGTGTAGCCTTCTTTTAGGATCATGCATGCGAAGGTGGGTGGGCTGCTTCTTTTTCTACACCTTTTGCAGTAACTAATACCAGTCACATTGGAATGCTACTGGCTCAAAATGAAAACAAAGGTCATGGCAGTCTATGTATACTTGCAGTAGACCCATTAGCATAGTATCTGAGAGCCTGACAGTCTTCAGTGTTTTGTGTTTGCAACATCCCTGTGGGATAGGGAGGTAGGCTCGGTGATTTTATGTAAAGGGTACTGAGGCACGAAGGAACGTGTTCAAGTCATACTGGAAGTCCTTGGTGGGACAGGGACTTGAACTTGGCAAAGATACTAACTGTTTTGTTGTCAATTTTAACATGACGAATACTAGGTACAGTCTCCAGTGTTGGAAGATCATTAACACAATGGAATAATCATGTTTGGGTACTTGGTTTGATTTGTTATCTGAAGGATTAGTTCAAAAGCAGTGATGAAAATGAATGTATTGCGTGGATGATGACCGTAGGCTGCAGAAGATTATTTATGGATCCTTACTTCCAGTACATGTTTAAAGGAATTCCCTCTGTGACTTGTGTAGCAGTGCAAATTTATGATCTCTCAAATAGGATGAGCAAATAAATCCAGTAGCTGGGGCTGTAAAGCAAGAAGAATAAAGGGGAAAACGATCATTAAGTTTTTTTTTTGTTTCTTTAGTTGTGGAATGTAAGAAATCAATTTTAATTTTTTTAAGCAAACCAGAAACAATACATGCTTTGCACTGGAAAAAGAACATAACCCTGGTGTCTTTGACATTAATCATATGTTACTGCAGGAAGCAAAGCTTGCATAATCAGATACTGTAGTTTTTGTTGTGTTATGTAATGTGTTTTTAAATAACTAACTTGACATAATTTTTCTTTTCGTCCCTCTACGCACCAAAATACAACCAGGGGCCTGATCCAAAGTGCTTGGGAATTTTTTCATTGACTGCATTTTCTTATAGGCATTTCCTGCCTCCTTCCTTCCCTGGATAGCCGAGGTGGTAACAAGAGCTTTGCTTTGCTGTAGCTGGCTGCAGGACTAGCTGCAGACCACTTGCCATTCCTCATAGACTACTGTATTATCCACACTTTGGGGCAAGCTGCTTTAAGTCAATTGCTGTAAACAAAACCTAGGTGCCTCAGGCATACAAAGTTTTGACCAACAAAAGTGTCTGCTTAATCTTAGCAGCACACACTGAGATGATGGTGCTTCCTTTAAGAGCTTTGGCTCTGCTTTTATGGAGAGTCAGTCGGAGAGAGTTAATAAATTCTAGTATTCTTCTCTCCTTTCTGTATTAGTCACATTTTAAAATACTGCATTCATATTGAAAACAGACGCTTGCTTCTTTTCTCCTATAGCTTTGCATTATTCTGAAGAACTGCTAAGGGCCTTTGATTATTTGATTGGTCAGTAATCATTCTCTTCTGCCGAGTAAAATAGAAATACTTGCATCTTAAGTCGCATAAAACAAAACAAATTACTGAACAAAGGAACATCCTTTCTTGTGCTTGTATAGCTATTGGAAAAGCCAAGCAGGACAGCATTCCTTAATTTCAGCTTCTGGAAATGCTTCAGACAGATTTCATACCTTCTCCAACTGCAACACACAGGTATCAACAACTGCCAAAATAATCAAAAGATGCCTGGTGTGTTGCCTAGATTGTAAATGAGATTTCATGAGTCTGTTCAAGCGTTTGGTACTGCGTGCCTCATGATTTTCAGTGTACAGTGGGCGGCAGGATGGAAATAACTTTTTTTTTTTTGGTTACAAACTGGCAATGCCTGGCCAAGGTTTTAAAATGCAGAAAGTGGGAAGAGGAAAATCCTAGTTTTGTGGGGAAACCTGTGAGATGGGGCTTAGGAGAACGTAAGGGTTGTGAGGTTTGGGGCATCTGGCATGTGGGCAGATGGGGATTGGGGCACAGGAACAAAGGTTGTTAGGGCCAGCGAAGAGGATAGGGGTCAGATCAGATCCCAAGGGCAGGCTAGAACAGGATATTTGAGTCGGAGCAGATTTAGAGCAAAGCACAGACAGGAGTAAGGCAGGGGGTCAGGAACGAGGAGGGTGCAGGAACAGGAAATGATACCCAGCCTCCTGTTGCTACCAGCCAGCTTTGCATGCTGCCTGGCAGCCAACCAGGAAGTTGGGAGGCGTGGCAAGCGCTAGAGAAAGACGGGAGGAGCGTGAGCTGGCCAGTGCAGATGAGCCTCTCTTGGGAACGGCCAGCCCCAATCCGCAGTGGTACAGGAGGGCTGGTCTCTGCTTCACAGGTGTGAGTCCGAGGCAGGCTCAGACAGAGAGGCAGGAAAACTACTAAAACTGGTTAAATACATTGTATAGAGGCGTGTTTGCAACCCAATATGGGAATTCTTTGGGGATGCCCAAGAAGAGGACTCTGTAGAGGGAGGAGCTGGCTACAGGGATGTCTAGCCCTTTATGAGACTTCATGGATTTTTAATGTATCAACAGTGCCTTGTGTCCTGTTAGTAGCTGCAGAGAATGTTGATATAGATTAACTGCCATTTGTGTGTTCATTTTGAAGCATGGTGTGTCTGGAAAAGGAAAGTGAACATAAGTGCCATACTGGGTAATGGTCCATGGAACCCAGCATCCTGTCTCCGACATTGGCCAATCTCGGTTGCTTGAGGTATCCAACAGGTCACTATGGCGGAATCCGTTCCTTGCTGTTCACTCCCAGCTCCGGAGACAGTAAGAGGTTACGTTCCCCAAACCTACCTGGCTAATAGCTGCTAATGGACCTATTGTCCAGAAACTTGTCCAATCCCTTTCTTAAACCCAGTTATGCTACTGGCCTTGATCACGTTCTCTGGCAACAAATTCCACAACTTAATTGTGTGTTGAGTGAAAAAATACTTTTTATTTGTTTTAAATCTGCTCCCTGTTAGTTTCATGGAGTGTCCCCTAGTGCTATTTGAGAGGGTAAATAACCGTTCCCTATTAACATGTTCCACACCACTCACAATTTTATAAACGTCTATTCCCTCTGTTATCTCTTCTCCAAGCGGAAGAGCCCCAGCCTATCCAGCCTCTCTCTCATAGGGGAGCCATTCCATACCCCTTATCATTTTTGTTGCTCTTCTCTGTACCTATTCTATTTCAACAACCTCTTTTTTGAGATGGGGTGACCAGAACGACTCACTATTTTCAAGGTGCGGTTGCACCAGAGACTTAAATGGTGGCATTATGATATTTTCAGTTTTATTCTCTATCCCTTTATGAATAATTCCTAACATTGTTTGCTTTTTTTGACGGCCGCCACAAACTGAGCTGAGGATTTCAATGTATTGTCCACAATGACTCCAAGGTCCTTTTCTTGAGTGGGAACTCCTAGTTTAGAACCCAGCATTGCGTAGATAAAGTTTGGATTTTTTCCCCCTATATGCATCACTTTGCACTTGTGCACATTAAATTTCATCTGCCATTTAGATGCCCAGCCACCTAGTCTTGCAAGATCCCACTGCAGTTTTTCAGTCCACTCGCATTTTAACTACCTTGAATAACTTGGTGTCGTCTGCATATTTGATTACCTCACTCCTTACTCCCTTTTCCAAATCATTAATGAATACATTTAACAGCAACCTGTCCCAGTACAGATCCCTGGGGCACTCCACTATTTACTGCTGTCTAAAGCCCTGGTATGCTCTTCCTAACCCAGTATTCTATTAAGCAGAGCCCATGTGGAGGTGCTTCTGCAGATGGCAAGGTGTGGGAATAAATGGAGCTGCAGAGGTGGAATTTAATCCTTTTCTGTCTACAGAGAAGAGGAGCTGGATCAGCCAAGACTCCTCTGCTTCTGAAAGATGAAGGGATGATTTGGACTGCAGATTAATTGTCTAAACTTGTGAGGTTGCTTGTGCTTCTGAGAATGCATTTTGTTCCTTTGTAGAATCGGGCCTTCAAAAGCATAGGTTCTTTGATCAACTCCTCACGATATCCCTAAATTTACATTGGTGAAAACAGGCGATGGAAAGATTTGTTAAGGAGAGCCTGCTCCAGTGACATGGATCTTAAAAGAGGGAAGATTCAATTTTAGGAATCTTCAATGGAAGAAGTTCTTGTAGATGGAACATTGAGACTATTTTGCATCTCCCAAAGAACTATATCGAAGTGATGCACTTGACTACAGCTATATTGAAATTCCAACGGTTTTATTTAAACTGCACTTATTACACCGATCATCCGTATTGTATCAGTAGGATGTATGGAAAGACCTCAACCCACTGTAGATCTATAAAATAAAGAGGTGTTCTTGGAGAGATTACATATTGATATTCATAGTTCTTTCAGACTGAGAGATTATTCCGTCTACACTTCAGTGCACTTGGAGTTGTTTTGTAAAGTAACACGGTTTCCAGCGCTTTGTAGTGTAAAAACCCTATAATATAATTGGCTTTAAGGCAGATGCTTCAGTATTGAGCTGCAGCAATTTGTTCTAGGATGACAATTGTCAGATACAAATAGTCCCTTTCAGAGAGCGACCATTCTTGGATATTTAAGTAAAAAGCATTTATATTGCCTAGTGGAACTTTAGAGCTCAAAGAAATCTTTAAAAACTATTCTTTGGAAGAGCTTGTTTTATTGACATTTCAGAATTAAATGAAAATAGGTAATTCCTTCGTCTGAAGCTCATATGGTTTCTGTTTTTGGAAGGTCAAACTGAGGTGAAGATACAGAAAACGCTATCAGTTCTGGGTGCCAAACATTAAGCACCTTTTGAGGCTTGACTTCTCCCTTAAAGGTTCTGAGTAGCTTAAGTTCCCATAGAATCGAATGGCAATTAGGTTGCTGACTTTAATAGCATAATTTGCCCCTTTGTAATCATCTTTGTTCTTGTGTGAGCAGGCTATTGTTCTTCCCCCTACAAATCGAATAACCAAACAAATTGACTACATTAAATAAGTTGCTAACTAAGGGTCCAACCCAAGGTACATTTACATACCGTGACCCTGATCCAAAGTCGTGTGGGTGCTCTGCACAGTGCGTGCACACGGTGTGTAACAGGTGTATCCCGTGTGTATACCAAGTGCACACTCTGTGTGTGTGTGTGTGTGTGTGTGTGTGTGTGTGTGTGTGTGGACAGAGCTTGGATCAGGGCCTGTGTGTGCATCCTGCACCATCCATGTGCACTGTGTGTGCAGTCACATCCAGTGTGTGTGCACCGTGCACATGTAAAGCTTGGGTCAGCTTCACTGTTGTGAACATTGGACATGAGTGTGATGGTAAATGCTAGTGGTTGTACTGGCTAATAGGCTTGTATGAGGGTCCGTAGCATGATTTGCACCGAGTTGCTAATTCTTGTCCATGTTGACTGACATTTATGTATGTATGTTGCACTAGTCAGACTTTCTAGTAACGTCTGTTTTTTAAACATGGAGGATAAGCTTTAAATTTTGCATATTGGAGCATGAAGTATATGCTTTATCTTATGGAGACTGTCCTGTTGCTGTATAACAATTTTACTTACCAAAGAAAGACCGTTTCATACGTTCCACTGAGTAATTAGAGTACAAAGCAGATTTTTTATTGGAATTGTTGCTTCATCTCCTTCACTTCTTTATATTTTCTGTGTGGTACCATAGAGAATGAGAAGACGTATTCTGTTTTGGTGTTTTTTCAGTTTGAGTGTAATTACTCTGTCCTGCCTTCATTTAATGTTTCTTCATGGGGAAGAAGTTGCATTGGCAACCTCTATTAATGCTAATGGGAGTGAAGAATAAGAAATGCATCTGCATGATGAAAGTGAGAAAGAAAAATCAATTTTTCTATATTACTGAAAAAAATAGTTATTCTAAAATGTCCCAAAACATGAGTTACCATAGTTATAACCCTCTAGGGTTTACCTGTACATAATGTTCCTTCCAGACAGCCATTCGAAAAGATTGTGTATACCTTTGTGTGACAAGAAACAGAGCATATATCGAAGAAAATAATTAAAAAAGCAGCCCAATGGCAGATACTGAGATTATAAAACAAAACATACAGGTCACTAATGTAAGTTGTGTAAATGACTTGTAGTAGGTTTCTTTACACTTATGATTAATATTCTCCTCCATTTCAAGCCATTAGGTAATAGCTGTAATTGATTTAAACTAAGTGCAGTTAATATTTTTGGTTGTAAATTTCAGGGATGCTGGTAAGAAATCATAAAGAAAAGAAAAAAATCTCACAATTTCACATGTAAAGTAACCACAATTTCCTATTAGTCTTCATACAAAGCAAGCAGCAGGTTCTTTTCTTGTAGACAGATTTCACTAGTTAGTTTCATGTGTGACATCTAGTAAAGACTGGTTCTGTGTTAGGGAATTACAGTAAGTATAGCACTAATATGAGCTGTTGTGACACTTCTTTTGTAAAGGTTTCTATCAAAAGGGAGAAAGTAAAGGGCTACACTTAATCAGTATAAATGTCAGTAGCATATTTTAATAAATTCTTGATTTAGCTTGGACTGTTTGCAATTGCATATTTAAAAAGAATCTGCCATACCCTTTCGAAGGTATGTGACATTTAAAAGATCTGTAAAGAAGATTGGTTTGACAGCTTCAAATTACATTTGAAAGAGTTTTTCCCTTTCAAAACAGAAAATGAATACTTCCTATTTTAAATGTCACTGTGAAGACATAAACATATTTAATCGAATTATATATTTAATTTATGTAAAATGTAATTTTTTATTCATGCGAAAGACTCACTTCTTACATTTTTGCCATTTCAGAGGCTTAGCAAAGTTAGTGATTTGAAACTACTGATCGTTCTGAATAAATCATTGTTGAAGAGTTTCTGGAATTCTTTAAATATTAGTGTCAGGCTTATAATTGAACCCCCTTGGATCTAGATATTTAGTTACCCTCTGGCTCTTTTGCTTTCATTATCAGAGTTTGTAAGTTTATAGTGCATCCATACAGCATAATTAAGGAAAAAGTAGAACTCCAAAGACTGCTTGAAGGCTCTGTGGTAAAAGCCTTTATAAATTTACTGTATGAAAGAGAGAACTTGAACTAACAAATCCAAACACTGCTATATAATGCATAGTCTGCATCACTGAGGACAATGAAAAGTGGGCCAGTGCACACTTGTGGTAAATTTTCTCTCCTCAGTATCACATAATTGCTTCTAGCGTTAAGAAAAAATTATTATTGAAATAGGATTTGGGCTTAGGTAACAATAGCAAAAGGAGTAAGGTAAGGAAGGGGGAAATGGTTGCCAATCAGATGGTTACAAATGTTGACCAAGATGGTTCTGAACTTGGGACTCTGAGCATTAAGGATATGATTCTATAGAGCTTGAACAAAAGAGTCTGGCTCTGTAGCTAGACTATAACTGACTCTTCTTTACTCAGACCGTAACGGAGTTACAATAATACATAGTATCCTTTGTTACCTTGCAAAATTTATGAGACAAATAGATGTTATCCCCTACTTATAGATGGAGTGGACTTCTTTTACTAAGAACTCTATACTTGCACCATTGGATGTTGATGCACTGGTGGAAAAATCAAGTATGAGTGAGGTCTTCTAGCAGCAGTGAGGGCAACTATCCTAGTGGATGTGGAAGCAGCCCTAAGGGAGTCATATATGAGAGAGATCGAGATCAAAACCTCATTGAAGGGGAACTTTGAGTACTTGATTTTGGTTCTGCAGGATTTGGTGTTCATAACCTATGCAACAACTATGGACATGAGATCAGTTGACTGAAACCAGATTGGCCATTTTGTCTCTCAAAGGTGGCTACCTTCTTGTCAGTTCTTGTTCAGAAGATTCAACAATTACACTCTCTCAAGAACCAAGGTCATCTGCGGAATAGGCATACCAATCTGAAACTGTTGTCAAGTCTAACAAAGACAACTTTAAAGAGTCTCAAGACCACTGGTCATGAAAAATGGAAAAGTATCAATCGTTTAAGAATCAAAAGTAATGACCATTCCTTTCGTACCCTAAAAGGATGACTGGAATCACTTTGGATTTTGACGTTCATGGAGATTTCCAAGGGTTTCTGACTATATGAAGATTGCATCAGTTGGAACTGTTCACTCACTAGGACCAGTGAGTGTCAGACTGCGTCAGAGAGTTCATTGCAAAACTTTTCAGCAGTTTCTGCGTTTCAGTTGCCATATTACAGAAAAAAGTCTTAATCCTCCTGCGCCTGAGAAACTGACTGACTAATAACTGTATTGGGGGTAGAAAGGACCCCCATTAATAAATAGCTGAAAAATAATGAATGTGATTGATTTGAAATGGACTCCAGGTTAAGGAAAAAAAAAAAAAGACAGTTTATTAGTATAACTGAAAAACAGAAATACAAAACAACCACCATGACCCCTCATGTAAAGCAGCGCAACTAACAAAAACAGTACAGGGGGGTCATGTTGACCCCTTCCAATCCCAGAAAAGTAGAGGAGAAGCCCGCTCAAAAGTCATGAGTTCACAGTAGATGGCCAGATATGCCAATTTTAGAGGACATTTATGAAAAATACAGGTTGCAGGGCTTCACTGTTTTCAAGTGAGCGCCAAAGCTCACAGTAAATGCAGGGGTCATCAACACCCCTGATGCAGAATGAATAGGTATTTTTTCAACACAAAGCTGCTAATGGCTGTGATAAAAAAACAGTGCCAAGAGTTCTCTAAATAGGTCTTAACTGCTGTGTAAAGATAAGGAACAATAGAAGTTTGTTAAGTTGACCTTTCTCTGGGGGTCAATGTAATCCCCCAAAGCATTTTATGGTGATATTTTCCTAAACAGCACCAATGACCTTTGTGAACTCAAACTAAGTGCTACATTTTGTCCTTCACCCTGATTGAGGGTTTTAATTAGAAGAGCAGGTGCTGTGTTAAGATTCATTTCTTTTAAAAGACACATGTATTTTAAGAATATATGTGCAAGGGGTCAACCTGACCCCCAGTGCAAAGGGTGATTAGTGCTTTCATTTTCCCATTGGGGTCGAAAGGACCCCTGATGATGAAATGATAAAAACCTCCATTTTAAAAAAGTGGGGAGGAACATGAAACAACACAGGACAGTTGACCTCGCACTTATTGAGGAATACATGGGGGGAGGAGTGGTTCAGGCTTGCCAAAACAGCTTTATGATTTTTCTTAGCAGCCTTTGGGGTCAGAAAGACCTGTGGAAATGCAGGAGAAACAAGCAAGTGATTCTGGATCATGTTCAGTAGATTAAATCCATGATCCTGATATTGTTGATAATGCAGCAGTCCCCCTATCTCAGTTGCATACTCTGGGATTTAGAGATCAGTTTCCTTCTGTTGAATGAGATGGGGCTAGATCTTCTGCAGTGTTCTACTTCAGAGAGTCACAGAAGTGTAGTATCGGCTACATCAGGGTGCAGTCTTTTGGTGTTTTCAGACTGATGGGCTGCCCCCATGCTGGCTGTGCCAGCCTGCTTATTATTATTATTATTATTATTATTATTGTGAGCATTTATATAGCGCCAGCAATGTACCTGGCGCTTTACAAAGAATAAGATATACACGGTCCCTCCCCGAGAGCTTACAATCTAAAGACAAGGGGGAGGGGAGATAGGGAAGGGGGAACAGAGTGAGAGACAAGGGATGCGACACTCATGAGGATGTGAGAGCTCAGGTACAAGTTCTTGGCTTGATTGCAGTAAGTTGGGAGTTTACAGATAGCAGATGGGGGCCAAACCTGGGTGGGAATGGTTAGCAGGAGTTAGGAAGGGCAGAGCGGAAGAGGTGGGTTTTGAGAAGGGACTTGAAGGTGTGGAGGGTGGGGGCCAAGCGGATGAGGGCAGGGAGGGAGTTCCAGACGTGCGGGGCAGCGAGGGAAAAGGGACGAAGGCAGTTGGGGGAGCAGGGGGGGTGAGGGAGGAGATGGGAGAGGCTGCACGTGGTCAAAGCGACTGGCTAGGTGGATGATCCTGGCAGCAGAGTTTTGAACAGAGATAAGGGAAGCAAGGTGAGAGCGGGAAAGGCCAGCGAGGAGGAGGTTACAATAGTCGAGGCGTGAAATGACTAGGGCGTGGATGAGAGTTTTGGCAGAGAAGACAGACCAGAAAGGGCGGATCTTGGCAATGTTGTGGAGGGAGAAGCGGCAGGATTTGGCAGTGGAGTCAATATAGGGTTTGAAGGTAAGGTGCTTCACACCTGGGTGGCCCACTGATCCTAAAGGTGTCCTGCCAGATGTTGAGGCAGCATAGGCTGTACCCCACTAGTGGTGGGCAGCCCCACTGGTGGTGCTCTGGAACATTCCGGAGCGCTGCTGGCAGAGTGGACTGACCAAACCTTGGACACTGACCTGTAGCCCAGCAGCTGTCCATTTGATGCGTGAACCCATGCTACTGCTCCACTTCCAGCCGAATGTTGTCCCTAAGCAACGTCGCAGAGTTGCAGGCGTCTGCCTAAAGCTACTGGCGATTGCATGCAACTCTGTGGTGTGGGGGGAGTGCTGCATTGGCAGAGCGCAGGCTGGGGAACCTGCCGGGTCCATCTGATTCCAACATAGACAGGGTTGGGAGCGGGCGGATACAGGGGTGCACCCCTAAAGCAGCTCCACGGGTGGGCAGGCCCGTGTCTATCTGAAATCTCCCATTGTCATGAATTGTGCAAATTTGTCTTTGCAGGGTAATCATTTTAAAACTAGCACTTTCCTAAAAGTGAGTGATAAACCTAAGGACAATCGGCTTTTGCATGGGGACTGAATCTTGGGTTCGAACCATCTCTCAACCCTTCCTTTTGACTATGTCAGTGATTGCATTTTGTTGACTGTGCTACTGTTAAGAAAGCACATCAGAAATGAGAGGAAACCGTTTACTTTTAGCACCATTTATGGTAGGCCTACTTAACAATGCATGACTGAGCTAAATTTGGGGTTAGAGTGGGTTTAGTTTTTGAAGTGAGGTCTCGGATTTCAACAGTTTGTGAAGAACTGTGCTGTAAAGTAAACGACAGGTGTCTGCTTATGCATTACTACAAATAGCTTTTAGATAGTAGTGTTCTCTTTTTTGTTAAATAATATTTACTGCTTTAGAAAGTCCCAAATGTCTGGACCAGTACCAAATGTGGAAGTGAATGAATCTCTCTTTACTAGTTGATTTTTTAAAATTTTTATTTATTTATTTCAGATGTTCTGTACTAATCCAAACCCTTTTCCTAATTAAATTATCAAAGTACTTATTGGTTGGTAATCAAAGAGATGGACTGCTATGTTAGGAAGTATGATATTGTTGAGAGATTCATTATTCTGCCTCCATCTGCTGGTTGGGAGGATGTATAACTCAAACATATGGAAGACCTTTTCAGTGGAAATGCATGTTTTAAGTGCAATTTTAACACTGCAAAAATGTGTGTTTACAATGAAATGTATAGAGCGAATAAAGTTACCGATAAAAGGTAACGGTTGACATTTTGTACATTCGTTGTAGTGCTGTTAAAATAACACATGGGGTACTAGCTTGATAAGATGAGCAAAAGGAGAAGAGAAAGCTGTGTCAGCAGGAATTTTCAATGAAGCCTTTTACTCTGATATTCAGAGGTTCAATAGTCTGTCTTTGAGTTACTGTCTTAGAAATTACAAAAGTAGAGATTGCCTTGAAAAAGTAAGGTCCAGAAAACCTAATTTTCTAAGTAACTTAGGTTAGGTTGCTTTGACTATTTGCATTGCATTTTGAAAAGAGATTAAACAGCGTTTAAAAGTTACCTGCCCTAAGCGCCCTCTTCTCTGAGAGAGGCTGAATCTAAAATTAGAGGGACAAAATGGTAGGACAGCTAATTATGTTTTACCACTTTCCCACTACCACCATATTCACAGGAGGCCTTTTGGCTAGAAAAGTATTCACTAATAATCTCAGTCAATGCAACCCTTTTTTATAAAAAGAAGCCATTTTATACAATCAACTTTGTTAACCCTTCCTGTTAGAAAGAGCTCTCAAGCGCTTTGTTAAGCGTCTGTTGTGTAAAACAGCCATGTAACCACTATAAGACTAGAAGCAAAAGAGATTAAAAAAAAATTAACACCCCCCACTGCAATAAAAATTTCAGGTAGTGCAGTACATAAAAATCTCTAGTGGCAAATGTTAGCAGATGCAATTGCAATCTTGTACCAACAGTAAGTGTAAATGAAGTCTCGTAAGAAAAGAGTAGCTTGGTTTTGCAAGCAACCTGTAGGAGTATGAAATAGCTGAAGGCGAACTAGTCCAAAACAAGAGCAAAAGCAGTTCAGGTTTTATCACCAGCGTGACACATTTCAGTGCTCAACAATTCCTCCAGGCTCAGTATCCAACCTGAATCACAGCCTCTTAATGTAGTTATAAATTGTTCTGTTGAGACAGAATTCCAAAATATCAGCACGTCTTATGTGTGAATTTCTTGAAACATGCAGATAAAATAGTGGAACATTTACATCTTCCTCTTTTTAAAAATGTTGCAGTGGAAGCTCCATGTCAATAATGTGTTTGAAATTAACCTTGAAAAGCTGTAGAGAATACATGAGGGCAGAGTTGCCCAACTGGTTGCCCACAGGCCAAATCCGGTTCACAATAGGGTTCCATCTGGCCCCAGGCTTTAAAATCCAATTTTATTAAATATCATGCTGTTTTTTGGCTTGTTAGCCATAAATAAACTAAACTAAAATATCATGTTTTCTAAATAAAATATAGATTTCCAGAATGGCACAGTGCAATAACAGCTCCAAATTCTGTATGTTTAACTCGGTTTGTGCTGATACGTTTGAACTGGGTTTGACTGTCCCTGCACTGTGATGAATGAATGAATTTGAATTTATTAAGTGATTAGCCATACAAACTGCACTGTGGAAATACCACACATTGGCCACTCGAGGAGACATTTTTGTGCCTTAAGTGGCCAAGCAGTTGGATAACCCTGCTCTTGGGAATGAACCTACATTGTCACGGGGATGGACTAGATGGCTTAACATATTCCTCTTTGCTCGCCTGTCTTCCAAGCAAACTTTCTGTCTTGTTAAGAACATAAGAATATAAGTAATGCTGTACTGGGTCAGATGAATGGTCCATCAAGCCCAGCATCCTGTCTTCGGAAGTGGCCAGTCTGTCTCTTGGGAGAAGTACCCAACAGGTTACAATGGGCAATCCATTCCCTGTTGTTCCAGCCCTCAGCAGTAAGAGGTTACATCCCCTAAACCTACTTGGCTAATAGCCATTAATGGACCTGTCCTCCGAGAACTTATCCAACCGCTTTTTAAAACTAGCTACATTATTGGCCTTGACCACTTCCTCTGGCAGTAAATTCCACAGGTTAATTGTGCGCAGAGTGAAAAAATACTTTCTCTTATTTGTTTTAAATCAGCTGCCAGTAAATTTTGTGGCATGTCCCCTTGTTCTATTACTGTTAGAGTAAATAGCTGTTCCCTATCTACTTGTTACGCACCACTCATGATTCTGTGAACTTGTATTATATCCCCTCTGACATCTCTTCTCCAAGCTGAAGAACCTAACCTTGCAAGCCTTTGTTCAAATGGGAGCTGTTCCATATGCTTGATTTTTGTTGCTCTTCTCTGTATCTTTTCTAGTTCTACTATGTCTTTTTTGAGATGTGGTGACCAGAACTGCACACAAGGTTCCAGGTGCGGCCATACCATCAACTTATATGGCGGTATTACAATATTTTCTGCTTTATTCTCTCTTGTTTCTGAAGGATTTTTAATGTTCTGTTTGTTTTTGACTGACGCCACGCACTGAGCTGGGATTTCAATGTAATGTCCACAGTGACTCCAAAGATCCTTTTTCCTGAATGGTAAATCCTAATTTCAATTTCAATTCAAAAACTTTATTGCGTAGCCAAATTGGCTATTGCATACCACATACAAAATAGTCAAACAAAATACCTATATCGAAAACAACCGTATTGCTTACAATTATTAAATATAAAAATGATAAAACCTAGAATAACATATACCAGACAGTTCAAAAACCAATTCTCAAGAATAGGCAATTTGCCTTCATCCAACCAGATATTTAGTGTACATTAACCGTTATCTCCAATTTCTTTATATACACATTCGTCAGAAATTTAGCAACTTTACCCATCACAAACAAAGAACGGTTGCCCAAAAGGAGGCTAACATAAAACCCGGAAGTTCTACCAGGGAAAGAAGTTACAATCAGAAACATACATTTGCTATGAGCAGCTGTATAAAACTCACAAGCCAATAAAATGTGTTTCATTGTATTACTTTGGTTTAAATTACATAAACATAATCTCTTGGCTAGTGGAATGACCTTGTATCTACCTTCTACCAAGGCCGAAGGAAAAACATTTAGTTTGGCCAAAAAAATGAACGTCCTATGGTGCTTTGTTAAATTACTATCCAGGTAAGGCATTGGGGCACCTGTTCTATTATAGCTCCACAGATAACTGCCTAGAGCTCTACTTTCTCCAATTGCCATCTCGATTTCTTGACCGGTAACATCTGCCAACCTGCTGTTTTTTGCTCCTCTATATCCTAGTGGAGCAAGAACCACTGGATTAAAACCCAGTTGGTTTATTTTATTCTCCACCAGAGAGAATCATAAATTTGGACATTTATGTGCGTTTGCTATTTGAGATAATGGGGCCGCCAAATTTAAATAAAACTCCTAATTTAGAACTCTGCATTGTATACATATAGTTTGGGTTATTTTTCCCTATGTGCATCACTTAGCACTTGTCCATATTAAATTTCATCTGCCAATTAGATGCCCAATCACCCAGCCTTGCAACATCCTCCTGCAATACTTCAGTCCACTTGGGTTTTCATAACTTTGTGTCATCTGCATATTTGATCACCTTGCTCCTTACTCCCTTTTCCAGATCATTAATGAATACATTAAACAACACCGGTCCCAGTACAGATTTCTGGGGCACTCCACAAGTTACTTCTCTCCACTGTGAAAAGAGTCTTCCTCTGGGTAATTTCAGACGTTACGAAAACGCCTTTCACCACAGTGAACCCCAGTAGATTCCCTGTGGTGGTGGCGTTCCCGTGAACATCTGTTTGACCCCTGCCAGATGGTCATCACAGGGTAATTCCAGATGTACCAGGTCTGGGGGCCTGCCACGCTGAATCACGGACCGGGATCTGTTTAGAATCCCGGTCAGGAATCAGTCTGGCCGTCCTTTTAGACGTGCCGGCCTGATTCCTATCAGGGAGGGGGCGGGGCTGCTCGACGTGTGGCCGCACAGCCCCGCCCCCTCACGCCCCCCCCCCCGGCCGCCCTCCCTCTGGGAGATGGGTGGGTGCATTAGCCAATCCGGCCACTGTGCCTGATCCCATCCCATGATCAGGACCATGATATGGGATGGGCCAAACGGAACAGATGTAACGTTTGGCCCATCCCAGATCGTGGCCAATCTAACCACGATTCTGGACCTCGGGGCAGCTGGAGGTCCAGAACCGTGGTCATTTTGATCCCTGCCAGTGGTTCACTGTGGTGAACATCTGACGGGGAGCAAACAGACGTAATGGGACAAACGGCCACCACGGGATTCACCGTGGTTGACCGTGGTCTCGTTTCGTCTGAAATTACCCACAGTGAATCTCCGTCGGAGGTCAAATTAACCACGGTTCTGGACCTCCGGCCGGCCGGAGGTTGAGAACCATGGATAGATTGGCCATGATACGGGATGGAGCAAAAGTAACGTGTGTTACTTTGGCCCATCCTGGATCGTGGCCCCAACCGTGATACGGGATCGGGCGCTGCGGCTGCATTGGCTGCTGCGCCCACCCGTCTCCCCAAGGGCGGCCGGCCGAGGGAGTGCGGGGGGGGGGGGGCGTGCGACCACATGTCGCACCGCGCAGCCCCACCCCCTCCCCGATTCCCCACAGTGATGGAGCTGGCACATCTGAAGGATGGACGGCTTCATCGCAGACCAGGATCTGAGAGAGATCCTGGTCCGGGGTTCAGGGTGGCGGGCCTCCGGGTCCGTCACGTCTGAAAATACCCTCTGTTTCCCATCTTTCAACCAGTTGCTGATGCATGATAGGACACTGCCTCTTATCCCATTAATTTCCTCAAGAGTCTCTCATGAGGAACTGTATCAAACTCCTTCTGAAAGTCCAGATATGCTATATCGACTGGCTCACCCGTATCCACATGCTTGTTTACATCCTCAAAATATTCCAATAGATTCAGGCATGACTTCTTTCCTAAATCCTTGTTGACTCTTCCCCATCAAGCCGTGTTTATCAGCATGCTCAATAATTCTGTTCTTAACAGCCATTTCCACCAGTTTGCCTGGCACTGACGTCAGGCATGGGTCTGTAGCTTCCAGGATCACCTCATGGGTCTGTAGCTTCCAGGATCACCTTTTAAAATATTGTTGTTACATTTGCTACCCTCCAATACTTCGGTACAGTGACACATTTTAGCGATAAGTTATAAATTACCATTAGTAGGTCTGTAACTTCATACTTGAGTTCCTTCAGAACTCAGGGGTAAATACCATCTGGTCCTGGTAACTTGTTTCTAAATGTCAAATTGCTCTAGAACCTCCTCCAGAGTCACACTTATTTGTGTAAGTTCTTCCAATTCTTTTCCTACAAAGACTCTAGACTTTGTTGTCTAGACTAGGAGAAGACTACATGACATGGAAGTTGGCACCTAACTTCCAGTCCAAAGGTTGAGCCAGTCATACCACTGTTAATGTTTTTGAAACGTTTTATTGATGAAACTGCTGTATACATTTATACCTGGATATTATTTATTGTTGCTACCGAGAGTGAGTACAGAAAAGAAAGTAACCCCAGAGAACATTTGTCCTTTAGTAACTTACTCCCTAACAGAAATTATGGTTTGGTGCATTCAGACAACATTTTGCCTTCCAAAATTAGGAACCTGCATTTGATCTCACTGCATTCATATGGTGCACTGTTCATTCATATTCATGTTATCTTATTATATGACCACAGCCCACAGTGTGTTCTGGTCCTTCTTCCTAGTTGTATTTGGGATGGTGTTCAGAGTGCAAAGAAAATCTTGGGTGCTTCTTCCTTGTTAGACACAGAAACATGACTGTTTTTGTATTACTGGTTCAGCACGCTTTGTTGACATATTTGAGCCTATTTAATTGGTTTGATTTTCCTTAGGCGAATGAGAGCCAATCAATGAAGTGGAACATCCCATCACATGTTGCCTCATATTTGCCTGTGAGACGTTGGCCACAATCCCATACCTCTCCGTGGAATCTGTGTGGCACAATGCATTTCCAGTGGACATGTGTGCGAGGCATGTGCGTGTAAGGGGTTGTGTGTGGGATCCACAGGGCATGAATTGTCAGAGTGCCGCCAGTGGAGCAGGACAGCCAAACTCGTCGCACCAACCCCGAGCGTAGCTGCTGTCCATCTGCTTGGTGGACCCATGCTACAATTCCACTCCTGGCCAGCTGTTGCTCGAGGAACAGCACAGAATTACAGGCACTAGCCTAGAGCATCGGACAATCGCCCACAACTCTATGGTGTGTGTGAGGTGGACGCTGTGCAGGTGGACCGCAGGCCGGGGAACCTGATGGGTCCGTCTAAAGTGGACCCAGGTGGGACTGGAAGTGGGTGGACGTGGGGGTGCACTCTGGGGGCAGGCTGTCTCCGCGTCTGTTTAAAAACAGCCATTATAGGTCTTCTCCAGTGTGTTAGGCCTCGAACCTGAGTCCCCAGAGGTTCTGCAGCAGTTCCACTGCTGTTCTCTGGCTCAGCTTGGAACTTTTGTAGGCCCTCCCCTTGTCCCAGCTTGACTGTGTTCCTGTAGCTTCCTAGGTGAGTACCAGCAAGCAAGCAGCAGGAAGCTGGATGGAGAAACATTCTGCTTTCTCTCCGCTTCTTGTTCTCGGCTCATTACCCTTTGTTCATTTTTGATATTTCTAGCCTTGCCTCTTGTTTCCCTTCTCCAGCCCTAATTTTACTCCTAGTCCTGGTGCTAATTCTGACCCTTTGCTCCAACTCCACCATCCTCCCACATCCCAGACATCACCTGACCCTTCCACAGTGCCAATTGAAATTGATGGGACCTCAGTGGGAAGTAGATCTGGCTCTGTAGTCAGTTTAAGAATAATCATACAAATGAGTCCTTTTGTGTTTGTAAAGTGCTTTAAAAACCTTGACAGGATGCTCTCAAATTTACCTACCTCATAACTTGTGTTGTTTAATTTCATAAAAAAAATTAATGTAATAATTAACACATTTAGTTACAATTATAATAAACAAAGCAGGGGTACAGGTAGGCAGAATTTGGCTGACCTATAGGAAAGTACTCATGAACATTACAAAATAATCACCAAAGCACCCCTCTCTTCCTTCCATGGTAGGAGAGGAGGACAAGAAGCAGCATCAGAAGCTGACTCTGGTCGTTTTTACACAGACGACCGCCCCCCGTCTTGGTTCGGTGTTTGGGGGAGTGTCCGTGTATACGGTTGGTGGGGGGATGGGTGTCCACTCGATGTTGACCTATGTGAACACCAAGATTGATGGGTGGGGGTGCGTGCGCGCTCCCGCACAACTCCCACCTCCACCCACGGACCCCTCTGGAAAACCGGAAGAGGCTCCGTGTGTGGAGGTGGATGGAGAATGGTGGAAGTGGGTGTGTCGGTGTAAACGGACACCCATCTCCCTCCACCTACTGCGGCGAAACACCCATCTTCCCCCCCCCCCCACTCTGTTCGTGTAAAAACGGCCTATGTGGAGTTGGTTTGTAGTGCTCTCATAAAAGGCCATCTAATTGCATCTCGTACATCTATCAATTAATGTCAATTATTCCATGAGGGCAGTGTTGGTTAGCTCAGTTAGCCAGACATTTCAGATTTATCAAACCAGTGTATTAACAGTATTACTTTATGGATTGGAAGTACCTTCATTAAATTAAACAGATAACAGAAGGCTGGAGACGGTAGAGATGAGGATTCTTCAGAAGATAGAACAGGAATAAAGTGCAATGATTGTAAGACACATGAAGTTACAATGAGGGTGGGATGTTAAATCAGGATGCTGCAAAATATTATGATAAGGGCATTGCAGAAAATAGATGATTGAATGCCATAGAAAATAATGCAGTCACCACCGAGATCAATTCTACCTAGAGGCCAGCCACAAATTAGGTAGCAGAACATTGTCAGCGTGGGTTACGGACAGGAATAAATGGTGACGCTGTGCTCCTTCCCGTGTCTGTACAAGATGATTAGGGATGAAAAGAATTGAGAAGAGAATTGGAAGATTAATTTAGTTTCTGAGCATTTAAAGGTGGTGAAGGGGTTGGTCAGTCCAGCCTCTTTCCACCTGGAGCTGGAGTCTTCCAGCGCCAGCTGTGACTTATTTATTTATTACTTTGTGGATAAAATTGCTCGCATTCACCACAACTTCGACAACTTGTTTATTGCAGTTGGAGAACCAGAGGATGCACAGACCCTGTCCAGTTTTGTGGGATCAGTTCCAGATGGCGTCGCCCGCTAATGCGGAGGGCATCCTGGGGGATGTGAGAGCCACATCTTATGAACTGGATCCTGTCCTGACTGGTTAAGGCCAGCCAGGAGACGTTGGGGCGATTGCTGGCGGGAGTGGTCAGTGCCTCCCTTCGGGAGGGCAGAATATCGGGGATGTTGAAGGAGGCTGTGGTATGCCCTCTGCTCAAGAAGCCATCTCTTGACATTGACTCTCTTGCCAGCTATTGGCCTGTCTCTAGCCTTTCCTTTTTAGGGAAGGCTATTGAGTGGGTGGTGACTCAGTAGCTCCAGGGGCACCTGGACCGCAACTGTATTTTAGATCCTTCATAGTCTGGCTTTTGCCCAGGTTATGGCACTGAGACTGCATTGGTGGACAACCTTTGCTGGGTGTTGGATAGGGGTCGATCCACTTTACTGATGATATTAGATATATCAGTGGTTTTTGACACGGTTGACCAAAAGATGCTGGTGACTCACTTGTGGGACTGGACAGGGGTGGGCGGCACCATTCTTGAATGGCTCTGGTCTTTCCTGTCCGGAAGAACACAGCGTGTGGTGCTGGGGGAGCATTCATTGTCTCCCCCCACCCCCCCCGGGGGGGGGTGTCCCACAAGGTTCTGTTCTGTCCCCTCTCCTGTTCAACGTGAGAGGGTTCGGCATACGGTCTCATCAGTACATTGATGACGCTCAGTTATACTCCTCTTTTTCATCCAACCCAGACCCGGCAGTCTCAGTGTTTTGGCAGCTGTGGGCGACTGGATTAGGGCGAGTCTGAAGCTGAATCCTGACAAGACAGAGGTGATGCTGGTGGATAACAGAGCGGGGGAGTTGGTGGCCCCCATCATTGATGGGGGTCTGTCCCTTCCTGGTCCAGCAGGTTTGATGTCTGGGAGTGCTCCTCTATTCCCGGCTCCGCCTGGAGACCCAGGTGGTGGCTGTGGCGAGGAGCACTTTTGTCAGTTACATCTGATATGGTGGCTTCGGCCATATATCACAGACTTGGATCTGGCCACCATCATCCATGTCTTGTTACCTTGAGACTGGATTACTGCAATGCGCTTTACATGGGGGCTACCTCTGGTGATCGTTTGGAGACTGCAGTTGGTGCAGAACATGGCCAGGAGCATCTTATAGCTGTGCTTTGTGCTCTGCGCTGACTGCCTATTGTCTTCTGGACCTGATTCAGGGTGTTGGTTTTGACCTATAAAGCCCTATACAGTCTAGGCTCCATCTACCTGCGAGACTGCCTCACCCCCCCCATGTTCTGGAGCAACCCCTGTGGTCTGCCGAGGGCGCCCTCCTTGAGGTCCCCCCGGGTTCTCTTAAGGGGACCATGGAGAGGGCATTCTTGGTGACTGCTCCAAGGCCGTGGAACTCCTTCCCGGTGGAGGCCCATTTGTCCCTGGATCCCCCTTCCTTCCGCTGCTGTTGTAAAACCTGACTATTTCGCCAGGGGGTTGGCAGGGGAGAGTGGTAGCGGGAGGCGGGGTTGGTTTTTTTTAGCCCCATATTCGTTCTTTTATTATATATGTAAGTTGTGGTTTTATATTGTTTTATGTTTGTTATTAGCTGAGGCACGAAGGGGGTGGGATATTAAATTGTACTAAATAAATAAAAAACTGAGTGGGATTTTCAAAAGGCTGCAGTTTCAGACTAACTCGGTTGCTGGTGAGTCAGTATAAATGTTATTATTGATGTCATCGGTCACAGATTTAGGTCAGACTCAGCTCTTTTGAGAATTCCACCTGTGGAGCTTTGTGTAAATGCCAAATATTAATATTAAGGTGATGCAGGAGTACAAAGTACTCATGCAAATATTAATTGCAAAAAGAGTCTCTTATTGGAAAATAAATTGCACCATATTTGGCATCCCATCTGTTTTTATATATCCTGCAATTTTCCATTTTATAAAAAAAAGTTTCATTAAAATTTTTGCCAGCATTTTTGATTCTGGCAAAAATCAAAATACAGAATACAAGATGTGTGTGTGTGTGTGACACATTGCATTCTTATAACTTAAAGCCAGCTGGATAGAATTACTTTCATTACACATTTTCCATAAACATTCCTTCCTGTTCTAAGACCCATGTTTTGAGCTTTTGCCCAGAGGGGACTCTTTTCGTAGAGTTCTCTACAAGTGTTGGAGAATGGGAGGGTTTATAGTTTAGTGTTGATAGGACCTCCATTAATTGTAGTTGTGCAGCTGTGTCAATGTATGAATATGTACTGAGTTGGCTTTCAAGCTTTTTGTTGAATAAGTGCTAACACTTACAAAGGGCATTCATATTGATGATTACACAACATAAAAAGTTAAGTTGCACCTTTGAAAGTATATAAAATGATGCTACATAAACAAAAGTTAATTTAAAAATAATAATCCCTTCTTATGAAGAGTAATACAGTTGCAATGATAATGGGCCTGATGTCCTGCCGCATGGTTTGTGCACGGGCTGTAGGCCCTGTGTCGGGGGTGTGTGTCATACGTGCGCATGTGCTGTGTGTGTTTCACGCTGTGAGATATGGGATCGGCCCCACTGTCTTCAAGAGTTCATTTATTTTTGATATATTTTCCGATTGACATTATGGAGGAATATTTGGGGTACATATACCAAGGTATTAAGCTAATAAATGTTTTCACCACGTTGAAATACTTAAGGGGTAGCCTGTCATGCATTAATGCTTTGTAAAAGAAATCTTTGTATTAGTGCTAAATGTCACAATAACAGCTACCTTTGCAAATACCTGTGGGAATAGACCACATGAATTCAGGTAATATTCTGCTTGGTTGCATATTAGCAATGGTAAAACATGGTGGCTACTACTACTGCTTTAGAGTAGTAGTACTACTACTAGTCTAAAGTACTACCACTACTACTATCTTTAGGCTAGAGTTCTAACAACTATTTAACATATTCAGGTTTATATTGTGCTATCTGGGATAGTGGCAGAGCCAAAACGAGCCCCAAGACTATTTAACTCTCCCCTCTCCCCTTATCTGAAGCTAAGGAACTGTTCCGATATCATCCTTATTACCAGTTCCATTCAGTAGCAAGCATGGGGGGCACATTTCATCCTCTCCTTCTAAGGTACCAACCCCACTTACGCATTATGGAAACACATCTTGGGGTGCGCTGTTTTGGAATGTAGTTACCTATGCACTGTGGTTTAAGGTCTTGTCCGTGGTCAGGCAGAAGCAGCGCTGAGAACACAGTTCATGTCTCTTGACACCCAGACTAATATCCTATCCACTGACCTATGCCGATTCCCAAGAGGCGACCTGATAGGGGAGAAATCAAGGGAGATAATTGTTGAGTCAGAATATTGAGGTGGTCTTTATACATCTATAAGGTAACAAAGGGGAAAAAATGTATAAACGCACTTTATTTCCTTTGGAGGTTGCTTTTAAAGTAAATTTTCCATCCTTGCTCTCTCTTCCAAGCTTGTCTGGAGATTTTGAGATGCAAGGCCAGAGACAGAGTTGAAAATGCTTCTGGTCCCTCACATACCGCTAGGACTGGGCTCTACTGGCCTTAACTTTTTCACCCTTTGGAGCAACATGTGATTATGTAATCATGGAACTGTGTGAGCTGCTGTTGTTTTATTCAGTTTTCTGTAATAGGCTTTCTGAGCAGTTATGAAGCTTCATGAGACTATGAAAGCATTGCACAGAATTTAAAACTTGCCATTATTCGATAGTCTGTTGTTCCTGTGACAAGCTCATATAAACACAGAATTTTGAAAATGGGAATGATTAGCATAATGGCCAACTTCACAATATCTTACCTTCCCATTGCCATAAAGGCAAGTCATTTTTTCCACCGGTGGTATTTAAAAAGACTGACTTGTGCACGTTTTAATTGGTAGAAAAAAACACTCCTGCATATCTTCAGAGTATTGCTTTAGGGTCTGGCTCTCCGTTCATTGCATGCTAAAAATTTTGTTCAAATCTGCTGGGATTTCTGGGTGTAAAAGGGATGCAGAATCAGGCACTTGGAAGGAGAACTAGTACATTAGAGTAACCACAAGTGTAAGAAGGACTTTCAGTCAGGAAATGAACCCAGGACCTGTTGATCTAAACACATGAAATAAGAACATACGAAGTGCCTTACTGGGTCAGACCAATGGTCCATCTAGCCCAGCATCCTGTCTCCAACAGTGGCCAATCACAGTGGCTTGGGAGAAGCACCTAACAGGTCACAATGGGGGTCACAATTCATTCCCTGTTGTTTTCCCCCAGCTCCCATCATTGTCCCTGATCCTGTCTGGCTAATGGACCTATCTTCCAGAAACTTGTCCAAACCTCTTTTAAACTCAGCTATAGTACTGTCCCTTACCACAGCCTCCGGCAGTAGTTTCCACAACCCAATTATACGCTGAGTGAAAAAATATTTTCTTTTATTTGTTTTAAACTTGCCACCCATGAGTTTGCAGTAGTTTCCACAACCCAATTATACGCTGAGTGAAAAAATATTTTCTTTTATTTGTTTTAAACTTGCCACCCATGAGTTTCATGGAGTGTCCCCTACTTCTAGCTGAGAGGATAAATAACTGTTCCTTGTTTACTAGTTCCACACCCCTCATGATTTTATAGACCTCTTATCATATCTCCTCTCAGTCATGTCTTCTCCAAGCTGGAGAACCCCAACTTACCAAGCCTCTCCTCATATGGCAGGCCTTCCATGCCCTTGATCATTTTTGTTGCCCTTCTCTGCACCTTTTCTAGTTCAGCTATGTCTTTTTGGAGATGGGGTGACCAGAACTGCACACAATATTCAAGGTGCAGTCGCACCATTGATTTGTATAGAGCATTATGACATCATCGGTTTTATTCTCTATCCCCTTTTGAATAATTCCTAACGTTCTGTTTGCTTTTTGGACTGCTGCTGCGCACTGCGCTGTGGATTTCATTGTATTGTTCACAACCATGCCCAGATCCTTTTCCTGAGTGGTAACTCCTAGCTTAGTACCCAGCATTGTGTACTAAATTGTGTAATTGAACAGAGGGCCAGAATTGCAGTGTGTGGGTTGTCATTGTTTCTCTTTTTGTATTCTTGTAATTATGATCTGATCTATTGGGTATATTATTTTTGATTGCTTTGGGAGTTAACCAGGGCCGCACTCTTGTGCGACCTTATCGTTTTTATTTTCGAACAGAAATGGGGAACCTCAAGTCTGCAAAATGCAGCCTGTTGGATTTGACCCTTGAATCCAGTTCCTACCCAGAAGCGCCCACAAACTGAACAGAGAGCAGAGATTAGCAGAGAGCACACAAGGTTAGGGGACAGATCCATGATTTGGATCTTCCTCTTCCTGAGCACACCCCTTTAAGCAGCACCCCTTCCCCAACATCTTTGCAGTCCTTCGAGCTTGTACTAATTTCCTAAGTGAACCATGGGAGGGAAAAAGTCTCCCACTCCTTATTTAGAGAGAGGCTCATTCATGTGGGAAATGCAAAATCCGTTTGAGAGTATCTTCCCCTTATGATTTGATTTGATTTTTGCTCTCTCTATTTCATAGGCTGCGTCGGCAGGAGAGGCGGGGTATAAATAATGAAAATAAATAAATATTTAAAATCCCACTCGTGAGTTTTCAAAGACAAAATGTTGCCACTTCCAAGAAATGTATGAGTGAGACAGAGTTTGCGTTTCTACCATCTGTTGGGAATAGACTCCAGCAGTAGCAGCTAGATTTTGGAAGCCTGGAGAGTCACTGACCTTGAGGCAAGCCCTGAGCATTTGTATTCCGAGTTCTAGCCTTGAGTCCTGTATGTGTCCATGGTGGGAACAACCCCTCTGGAAAAAGATGCTAATAATGGAAGCCCAGGCAGAGCTGTAGTTGTGTTATAAACAGAATACAGCCACTGTAATGTCATGGGAAACGTTGTCCCTTCCAATTATGCATTAAGGCGGGAAAGTGTTAGAATAAACTGACATTTTCCCCTTGGTGGTTGGCTGAAAACAAGAGTTTTTGTTTGTATCTTAGGTTTTTTTGAAGGGTAAGATGTTGGTGTCTATCTTTCTACTTTTGGGGTGAGAAATATATATATTTCTTACCCTTAGAGGCCAAAGAAGGTCTAGACACAGCAGCAGGACCCATCAAGAGAGATATGGGAGGTTGATAGCCCTTGTGGACAGGATGTGAAATCCTGACCTCTGTTGAAGTCAGTGAGAGTTCCAGGATTTCGCCGGGAATGTAGAGGAAAATGCTGTCTCTCGGAGTAGGGTGCAATGACCTTCTTTGACCTCTAAGGTTTAGATCCCAAACATCCTTCCTAAGGGCATGGTTGGTGCAAGGAGAGTTTATTTCAGGGTTGCTGCTGTTGGTCTCTTTTACAGCCATATGGTTGTGTAGCAAAGTAGCTACTCCCAATTTTCCAGTAAAATGTTCCATATAAAGTACAGCTCTTGCTCTTGCTTGTATTTATTTCTCTGTTGTCTCCCTAAACCCTCTCTGAAGTCCATAGACCTGTTTCCAACAGCTCTGTATTTCATGCCATTTTACTCATGATTTCTTTTTTTTAAACAGTATTTACACGTATTTTGTAAGCTTAGGGAAGGAATTTTATTTTGAAGAGAACTGAGTGCATGGATGCTACTGTTTTTAATATTGTCCCCATTACCACTACCCATGTATTTGAAGTAGTTCAAGTAATGCAGATTACACTGCACATTTCCTTTTTATACTACGTGCATTGTAATATATGCTAGTTCTGTTAAATGCATCACCTCATTTCATACTGCATTTGAGGAGAAAGTGCAATTTTATTGAACATTAGGATTGAATTCTTAACTGACTAATCAATTTTAGTAGTAAGTTAAGATGTCTGGTATTAATGGGCAACTGCAACCATTAATCAGGGTTACAGTAGATTAACAGTTGTCAGCATTTATGCTAATAGTACTTATATACCATGGACTTATGAATTGCACTTTAGAATTCCATATTTTTCACAACATTTAGTAATACTTCTGCTTTACACTTACTGATTACTCCTTTCAATCAAATCAAATCAAATCAAGTTTAGTATGACGTGACCATAGGTCACTCTTACATGCCTCTTTAGAAATGCAAGCCAGCTCACCTATTCATGGTGATGACATAACCACTGAATTTTATTTTATTTTGCATATTTGATTTTGAGTCAAAGTAGATAGAAAGGAGTCATTTATTATCTAGACTGTTTAATTGAACTGGCATGTGACTAAACTAAGGACGGTTTCCCATGATACTTTCTGCACATGATTTGACTCCTGGAAAGAATCCGGAAGGCAAAGCATGCACAAGGTTTGTAACATGGGAGTGCCCCCCTGTGCATTTTCGCTGGTGGTTCTGCGGAGGATTGCAGAGTAGGGAAATCCAGCAGTGCAATCCTCTGGCAAAAATGTGGGGGGGGAGGGAGCACGTTCCCACATTACAAACCCTGCGCATGCTTTGCCTTCTGGATTCTTTCCTGGAGGTAAATCGTGCACGGAAAGTATCATGGGAAAGCACCGTGAGAGTGTTTTAAATTAAACTGTCTAGTAATCTTTGGTAGCTCCAGAAAATATTGGATAAATACAACTAAAGTAGCATGGAGAGATGTAAATAAAAATCGCACTTTGGAATTCATTCACCAATTTAATTTGCTTTCAGTATTTTGCCGCAGTAGTTGGTCTTAAGCCACTGAAGGAACTTTTTGGAATTGGCATTTGTGATGTGAAATGGGTCCTAGACTACAAGACTTGCTGGGTTGCCTTTTTTCCTTGGAATGTTTTTCCTGATGAGTTTTATTAGGATATTTTTCAACTTGAAGACTGAACTTCCTGATACCGTCCTACATACAGTTCAATTAGTTGATTACTATAGATTGTCCACCTACTCTGGATAGCTCATCAGGATGTCTAATAGCAAGATCATATTGATTGCCCTTCAATTAATCATGTCTGATATTTTCATTTATCAAAGCCAGAATACATGTAATTAACTCTGAAGTGAGAGAGCTCACTGTAAAGTGATTTTGCTTCTGTCGCAGAGAGAACTCAGTGTAGATTATACTCGGGGACCCTTTGCTCACTGCCTTTTCTCCATAGCTGCCAATGCGGACAACAAAATGAACATGGGCCACTGACTATATTAATAGGAAATGCAAGTCCAGATGAAACTAATGGTATTATGTACATCAAAGAGTAGTAGTTAAAAGGAATACAATTGATCTACTCTAGGGAAAAAATCTTAGAATGGGGGAAAACCCTAAATCTACTCAGGATTCTTATTAGTTACATTTTGGTATTGCCATCTCTTTCGTCTTTCCAGTTATTAGTATCCAACTGATGACACAGGTTAAAATTTGCAATACTGAAAGCAAAATTAAACTGGTGAATGAATTCCGAAGTGCAATTTTTATTTACATCTCTCCATGCTACTTTAGTTGTATTTTTCCAATATTTTCTGGAGCTACCAGATCTTCACACACTTTTGAAAATGAGATTTGGAAGCTCTAGTCCCATTGACTTTCACTTAGGTGATTTCTTAAACATTACTCAGGACCAATTTAAGTCGCCCATTTAGCCAACAGTTTTATTTTTTTCTCTTGTTCTGGGTTGGAAAAACTCTAGGGAGCCCAGATTGTAAGTTCTTCAACGGACTTATTTTTAAACTCTGATCAACTGCTATACTACTAAATATGAAGATAAAAATAAAATCTAACCCTTTTGCCTTCCCCTACAAACTCATCCAGCCTTTGCACCCTGCCTGTCTACCATATACAGGTCTGTAACAATCCACGCTCTACTGTTTGAGCTGGTGTGTGGACAGAGTTACTTTGCCTGCCTGCTCCTTTTCCCATGCTGGCAAATAGGCTCGTATGCCTGACTACCTAGGAAATCATATATTTTTATGTCCATCACTATGCCTTTCTGACATAGGACTATCCAAGTGTATATCAGATATTCAAAACTCCCAAGTCAGACCTCTGAAAAATCATGAGACTGACATAAACTCATGAGATTAGAAAGTATTTTTTTCTTCTTCTAAAAAGTGTCTCTTAACTTTCTGAGTGTCTAAGGCAGGGGTTCCCAAGTTGGGGTCATGTCATCTTACAGATGGGGGTTGTGAGGCTGGTATGCAATATACTTGCATGTCATTGGGTGAAAATAGAAATCCTCATAGGCAAGTGGACCGGCCGGGTACACTCCAGCTGTGGAAACAAATGTTCCCACGGCCTTCCTTGGCTGGAGAGGGCAGTGGGGAGCGACGTGTGGCTACTTGGCCATGTTCCCAACGTCATTCTTCCCCCCCCCCCCATTACAGGCAGCCATGGTTGGGTGCCATGACAACCCCTCACACAGGAACAAGTCGGCGGCCTGCCGTGACGCTGGTTCAGCTGGGCGAACCGGGCCCGTGTCACGTATATTAACACTCCTTGTTGCTCTTTGGGGCTGGGGGATCGTGCTTAAGTCTCGGAATAGGTTGGAATCTTCCATGCAAAAGCTTGGAAACCACTGTCTTAACTGCAGTCTCATTTTCATCATTCATTTGTAACTGTTAGCTAGAAGCTTGCTTTCTCTTAAAAACAAGGTTGAGATTCACCTTATTTCAGCAGCTAGAGCTTTAAGAAAACACTAAAATCATGAGATTAATGATAAACTCATGAGAGTTGGCAACCTTGTTTCAGGATCAATGGCTGCTCCATTGCAGTAGCACTAAATTCCTTCATAAGGCTATCACGGACATCAAAAGCCATCAGAAAAAATGCTGGCACCACTACTGGGCTCAAATATATTTTCTTTTAGATTATTTTCTAATTCAGTGGTTCTCTGTCTGTGGCCCACAGAATGCATGTTGGAAGTCTGCAGAGAGTTGCCAGGTCACATCATGTTGCCTTCACTTTGTTTTCAACCACACATAATAGCAATAGGCTGTTCAGTGAAAAGAGAAAGGTGAATTGTTTTATACCTATATTTTAAATCAGTGGAGTTGTCCTACAGACAGATATAGGTTGTTTTTAAATGAGTGCTGTGTGGGTCTGTAGCCACTGAGTGGCGCGTTTGTAGGGTGCATGGGGAGTGCTTCAAACGAGCGGCTCTCAACATGACTGCCCTGTCCATGGAGATGGGCATCCTGGCTCACACAGAACACTCCAGATTTTTAAGTGTGCTCTGTGTGTGGCCATGAGTGGCCGCTGTGTGGGTCACGGGAGCATGTATCCCCATGCACCACCGTCACAGGAGTAGTTGGATGTGTGGACGTTGGGAGGGTCATTCGTGGATACGTCTCATTTAAAAACACCCTTAAAGTTACAAGTTTGTAAGCCAATTCAGTCAAATCATTGAAGACCCCAGGGTTTGGATATTCTTGAGTAGTGTTGACATGGTAGACTTTCTTTTTATTTTATTTTATTAAATTTCTACCCCGCCCCTCCTGCCTCAGGCAGCTCTTGGCGACTTGCAGTACAAAATGCATAAAAACTCAATAACAGTAATAAAAACAATCCAATAAATAGTTATAAAACAGTGTGCGGTTTATAAAAAGTATACAACACTCCCCACCCATCCCTCAACCCTTCCCTCCACCAAATGCCTGGTGGAAGAGCCAGGTCGTACACTGTCGGTGGAACACAAGGACATCATCGCTGAAACTGATCCCCACCGGGAGCAAGTTACACAGTGCTGGAGCGGCCACCAAGAATGCCCGCCTGTTGGTCCACACCCATCTATAGCAAGGAACCTTCTCCAGGAGGGCGCCCACCTGACGACCACAGGAGCCACCCAGGAAGTGAGGTGGTCCCTCGGATAGTTAGGGCCCGGACCGTTAAGGGCTTGACAGGTTAAAACCAGCACCTTGAATTGGGCCCAGGAGACTATAGGTAACCAGTGCAGAGCCCGGAGTACTGGTGTAATGTGCTCCTGGTGGCCCTTTATGTCCCGTGTGTTCAAAATTTTGATCCAGAAACTGAAACTATAGCAAAAGTGGAAAAGATGCGAGAAGGGCAACAAAAATGTTCTGGGGAATGGAATGACTTCTGTATGAGGAAAGGCTCAACAGGTTTTGGCTCTTCAGCTTGAAGAAGAGAGGACTGAGAGGGAATAGCATAGTAGTTTATTAAACTTGAGAAGCATGGAACAAGTAAATAGGGAGCTGTTGTTTACCCTCTCAAAAAACTAGATCTAGGGAACACTCCTTGAAACTAACTGGCAGCAGGTTTAAAACCAAATAAAAGTACTTTTTCATCCAACACATAATTAACTTGTGGAATTTATTGCCAGAGTATATGGTCAAGGCCAGTATCCTAGCCAGGTTTTAAAAAGGATTGGATAAGTCCTTGGAGGGTAGGTCAATTAATGGCTATTAGGTTGGGAGATGTCACTGGAAGATGTAACCTCTCCGTGCCGTGGAGCTGGAAGTGGACAGCGGCATGGATCACTCCGTTGTGGTCTTTGGGGTAATTCTCTGAAGTGACCAAGAATGGCCACTGTTGGAGATAGGATGCTGGGCTTGAGAGGCCATTGGTCTGACCCAGTATAGTACTACTTACTTACGTTCTTAACTATGTTGGTACAGTTGTTGTAATTCCCATGTGACGGTAGACCTGGCGTGTGCATCAGTTTTCACTTAAGATTGGCTCTGAGACACGTTCTAAAATGGTGTATAACTGATTCTAAGGTTGGCAGTTGTGTTTGTGTAAATTTATCTGTGGTATGTATGTCCAACTAAAATTCAGATTTTTCTGTATGCTTTGAAAACATTTTAATTCAGTCATCCTAACTAGTAATTTTTAAAAAAATCTGTTATTCCAAGATCAATCCTGTTTTCAGCCTTAGTGTACTATTTTTGTCTCTATCTTGTAGATACTATTTAGGTCATCAAGTTTTAAGCCTATGCTGTTTTTACTAATAGTTTAAAATCCCATTTTGTTAACAACTAAATCTTGATTATTTCTCACAACTTTATAATAGCAAATGTATAATATCATATAAATTTTTTATAATTGTAGAATTTTTTTTAGTATTCCCAATTTTAGCACTTTTTATTATGACAAATACTTATCCTACACATGTTGTTTTGCTTAATCCTACAGGAACTGGAGTTATTACTGTATATCAGTCGCTCTAGATCACTATGTACTCAGATTGCCTTCTGTAGGCACTTTGTCATCCATCATTAATATTTGCAACAGCACCCAATTAACTTGTAATTTTAACAAAGGCATCGGGGGAAAAAATAAGTGCTTCTTGGTTAGATGTTCATAAATAAGTAGATCCACAAATAAAGAGTCTTTTCTTTTATTATGCAAAATAATGAGAATGTACCCTTTAATGGAATCTAGCTGATAGTATGACCATTATACTTTCGCAGTGCCTATGGAGAGCTCGTACACCATGCTATTTTGGCATCTCTCTATCACAGTTCATGAGACTGATGTGTTTAATGAAGTCTTGGAGGAAAGAGCTTTGGCCTGCAATTCAGTGGAGCCAAAATTTAAAGGATTTTAAAAAGAATAGTAATAATGATCCTTTAAATCAAATTGGAAGATTTATTTCTTTTAACAAAACTTTGCATATGCACCTATGAGAATGCTTGTACAAAATCAGACTTGCTTTGATTTGCTTAGTTCTGTGGTTTCTAAGAGTGTAAGTGAACTCCGTAAATTAAACAACGTTGAATAAAACGAATTGAGTAAATTTCAGACAAGTGAATGAATGGGCAAGCATGGTCATCAAACTTTATTTAGCACCCATACAAGTTTGATTAAAGTGAATGGGACGTGCTAGTGCTAAAATCTAGCACCAACGTTGAACAACTTGTGTATTGCTCTGAGTGAATTAAATGGAGCTGAATGTGACATTTTGGGCACATTTACTTGAGACTTTTCTCTGGACTGGACTGTTCGTTGCAGGAGGTTGCATTGGCGCATTCCCAAATTCCCTTCTCCCTGCTTCAAAAGTTCCCTCACACTTCAAAATGTAAAGCGGTACTACCGTAGCCGATAATACGTGTCCCATTATTTTATACTTTTTTTGGTTTTTTCCTTATCAATGCATTGTCCCCACCAGACAGGGAGTGGGGATTCAGCCGCTGATGGGGAAATCACCTCTACTCCCTTCCTTCAGCAATTAAGGCTGACTGATATGTGGATTAATCCTATTGCAGGATATGGTAAACTTGGAAGATGGATTTAGCATAGATGTCAAACCTCACTTTTCTGGTTTAGCTATTAGGACTTGACCTGCATTACACCTGGTGTATCCTGCAGTCTAAACCTTGCACGTGTTCACAAATAACACTGGGGTGAGGTTGGTTTTTTTCTCTCCTGTGCTTAACATCTTGTGTGAATGTGCCCTCTCTTTCCAAAGCTGCAGGTGACAAGTCGCCCAGTCACAAATACAGCCCTATCCCCCTTTAAATCCGGCCCAATGGGGCTGCCCCATGGCTGTCATTGATGTGGCTCTCTCTTAGGGGTGTGGGGGCCCAGGGCATACCTCTCATCACTCCAAGCGCCCAAAGAGGGACATAAACAGGGACTTGCGTTCACTGCATTTTCCCCATTCCCACCAATGGGGAAAATGCAGTGAGCACTGGTCCCCGGACATAAGCCCGTACCCTCATGCATGCTCTGATGCACACAGTTACATACTCACCCATAAACACACTGGCCCTTTTTACACAAGACGCTCCCCCCGCATGGACACTCATCATCCACACTTAGGAGAATCCCATGTAAATGTGGGGGGTTGGGGGTGCGCTCCTGCAACCCACACAGCTCCACATATCCCCACCCACCCACCAGCAACAATGCAGATTGCTCCATGCATGGGGATGAGGGGGGGGGGGATGTGTGTGCACCAGTGTGTGCCCGCCCCCCCCAGCCCCTGTAGCGGTGTGCCCATGGACTGCCCCCTAAGCCCCAGCTTGTTTAAAAAGGGCCACTCCCTCATACAATATGCACACTGTCCAGTGGCTCGCCTACTCGGTGAGGGGGCTGACTTCAGCAGCAGCCTAGCAACCCGTTGCTCTGATGGCGGCCGTGCGTAGGGACTCTGGTTGTCTGGCGGCATATGTGCAAAGGGGTTCTGGTGGAATCCATGCATGGAAGCTCTGGTGGAAACCGTGCATGGGGGCTTTGGGGCTCTGAAGGCACATATATATATGGGGGTTCTGTGGCATATATGCTCTGGTGGCATGTGTGGGGACTGTGACAATGGCCATGTGAGGAGGCTCTGGAGGTGGCCATGTGCAGGGGCCTGGGTAAGCCCTTTTGGAGTAGGAATCTTTCTCTAGAACTACTGATTGTACAGAGCCGGATATGTAGCTAACACTGTATAAATAATAATACTCTGGTGGCATATGCGTGTAGTGACAGCATCTTCATGCAGGTGCCCTAACACTTGGGCAGTGGCCGTATTCAAAATCAAGGCATGGCCTGCCTTACTCAGGGTTTTCCTGCAAAAAAAAGAGTTGTCCCGACGAAGGCAGGACTATTGGGAGGTATGCCAGGGTGGTGGATAAGTGGGTAAGGAGGTGTCTACCGTCTCATGCCAACATGTAAGCTCCAGCTTCTGCCTCTTCTCAACCAGCCAGAGACTGGGGTGTTGGAGCTTAGGTTTGCATGGTGGGCAGACAGGGCAAGAACTGTTGCTTCCTACCAAGCAGCTGATGAGTGGGGAACAGCAGAACCCCTTTCCACGCCTTCTATTTCTGTATGGCTCCTACACAAGAAAGTTTTTCCAGCCCGGAGTTCTATAATGAAAGGCTATCCAATTAGTAAAATAATGGAAAAAATTGAGAATCATGATATTCATAAATATGTGGATTTCAAATTTGAATTTTTCCATACTTGAATTTCCTTTGAATTTTCATTTCTCTCTTTTTAGCACCTGCAACTTAACTACAACTTGCCTTATAAGCAGGGACCCGTGTTGACTGCGTTGCTGCAATTTGTAGTGATTTTTGCAGAATCAGCCAATCCTCGCAGTGCCAGGCTGAAATTGCAGTGAAACTGCAGTGGGGGCTGTCTGCAGGATCTTTAAATCCTGGCTCAGGCATAAACTTGTCGCCTGACCCTAAAATAAAACTATTGCTGCAGTTGCCATCTGTCAGGGAGGTGTGACCATGACTCAAGGGTAAATAGGCCCCTGGGAGATGAATTGTGGGTGGGTGGGGTCTGAAGGCCCTATGTTTGGGTGAGGGAGGTCTGGGGTTTTAATATGAGGTGGGAATTCTGGGATGCTGAAATTCCAGAGGATTTGAGTCGTGTTTGATTAGCAAAGTTGTGATTCTATGTTAAACCTGTTGCAAATTTGCTTCCCAGCATGCAGTTATGCAAATAAAGTTAATTATGCAAATATTAATGCTCGCGGTGAATTTACAGAATTTGGCTTCACTGCTTGCAGAATTTAAGATTTTTTTGGGTGCAGTGAACTCGGGTCCCTGCTTATAAGGTAGCATTACAAGGATTCTTTCCCCCTCAACCAGCCATTGCATCTATTAAACACACATACGTTGCCATTGCTGCTTCATCTGTATCAAATGGGACTCATCTCAAAGGATGATCTTGCTTTAATCCTATTGAGTAGGAACTGATTTGCAGTTTTTGAGGGTTTTTTTCTGTTGCTGTGCATGGCATTGTGCTGTTAGGCTTTATCGCTGTTCTCTTTGTATTCAGATTCTGCCCCTCTTTATTTTATTCAAAAACTGTTTTGCATGCTTAAATTTAGTGGGTGCTGCCTGCACCTTCTTTAATAACGTTATCCTGTTGTGTCAATTTGAATATGTATTATTCTCCTAGCAAAGAAAGTCTACACCCTAAAGAATAAGTCCCAGTCCCCTTCATCTTCATTCCCACCTTGATTACGGCCTGTGCATGGCACATCACCACTGTGATGTCTAATATTTTACGGAAATAGATCCCATTATATTTGTAAATCATCTATACATATGTATGAAACAATGCCTGTTTGGGGAAAAAATGCATAAATATCATGTTCAGTGCAGTCAAAACAGTAAATACAGAGCAATCTGTTCAGATTTCCATATCCATAAGCAAATGAAGGTGTCTGAAAAGCTGGAGTAACCAAAAGTTAAATATTAGCCATCTGACTTGATGAGACAACAGCCTATTGGTACAGGATGAATTTGCTGCTGTTTGTTGCAGAAAGAGAACACAAATGGCAATAGGCTTGTTGCTTGTGAAGCTTGCTACATTGGACCGGTCAAGCCAGTGTACAGGACATGAAGTCAGAGGCTGACTGTCCCATCCACACATCTGTCTCTCTCTTTCTTGTTCAGGAACCACTAGCACTAGTGTAGCTTGTGGTTGCAGTGACTGCTGCAAAGTGATTTTTAGGAGTAGGGAAATAGATGTGAGAGCCTCTTTGTACGTCTGTCTTTCCCACACCCATTACGTGTGATCCTTGGACTTAATGGGTCTCTCCACTGATAAGGCACAGACAACTTAGAAATTGTCTCCCTTACTGACATTTCTTGACAGTTTAACTCCAGGAGACAAAGTAGTTCAGGTGACATCTTTTTTTGGGCTGACTGTAGTGAGTGAGACAGTGCAAGCGTTTGGGCTGCACGGAGCCCTTCCTCAGGCATGTTACAAGTCGGAGCTTGTTAGATGCCTGAGGAGGGGCATGCCTGAGGTAGGGCATTATGTGGCCTGAAATCTTGCAAAATCTTGCCATCTATAGTTGGCCCAATAAAACGTATCACCTGAAATATTTTGGGCCATTTTACATGAGATGCCCTCACTTGTCCACATGGGCGACTGGCTGGGCGAGGTGTGTGGTGTGTCCATGTGACTGCAGTTGGGAATGGGTGGGAGTGCGTGTGCCCTCCCGTGCTCCACCCATTGCCCATGCATGGAGGCATTGGGGAAAATGGAGATGCCGCCATGCGTGGAGATGGGTGGAGGTGGGTGGGCGTCTGTGCGACCGGCCGCCCATGCAGTGCACACCCACTGCCACCTCCAACCATCCTCCCCCTCCCCCACCGGCACTGTGGCTTCTCCGGTGACCCATTTGAAAAGGGCCTTTGTCTCCATCTCTTACATTTGGGACCAACGCGGCATCCACCCTCTCTCTCTAGACTGTGTAGCTTCTGTCATTCCCAGCATCACCAATGTGACACATGGCAGTGAGAGTATAGGACTCAACCTCTGGGGGGAGGTGCTAGAAGGGGAACTAAAGAGCTGTTCAGTGGATATAACTTATAGGATCCTCAGACCCCCGTCACTCCCTCGAGAATTGAGTTTAAAAGGCATTTGACTTGAGTTAAGGTAGTCCTGGATGCACTAATGCTTCCACATTCCACAGCTGGCATCATGCCCTGGGTATGAAGGCTCTGTTCTGGTACGTGATCTGCCCAGTAATTTGGACAACTTATTGCTAAAAGATCCACTTCGCCCCTAGGTTGCAGTAGGGAACCTTTTTTTCTCCCAGGTTGTTGTTGTTGTTGTTAGCAAGCATTTATATAGCGCCAGCAATGTACCTGACGCTTTACAAAGTAATGGAATAGACACGGTCCCTGCCCTAGGGCTTGCAGTCTGAGAGACGGTGGGGGGGCAGGGGAGGTGGCAAAGGAAGGGGAACGGGGAGAGACAAGGAGTGTAACCGTCACAAAGACTCGAGGTCCCAGGTGCATGCGCTTGGCTTGGTTACATCAAGGTTAGTACAAGCTTCAAGGGCCACATAGAAGTTGGTGGTGGGTGTGCTTAGGAAGATCCAGATCCTTGTGTGCAAGCCCTCATCTCTGTTGCCTTAACCTGAGCTCAGTCTTTCAGTGCTTGATCGTATGACCTGGATCCAGGGACCATTTCCAGGAACTCGAAGGGGGCCAAATAAAAACTAGCTGTGGGGCCAGACTTGATTCCCGGGTCTGAGGTTCCCCATCCCTGTCCTAGATAGTAAAGCAAATATTGGCCTTTGCATCATGAATTCCACAGATTTAGATAACACAGAACAGCCCTATGTACAGTGTGTGTTCGAGCTGGGCATCCGTATAGTGTCCCCGTAGCTCAAGGCAGATCAGAGCCCCAGGTATTTTAATTTTATTTATTTGAAATACGTGTTTTGCCATTAGTCTCAATTTGAGGTTAGTTTTAATTTAACTTGTTTTTGTGTTGGGTTTGTGTGTGTATATGTGTAAAAGCAGGCTTTCATTCTCTTATAATCCGCAGAAGCAGCCCAAGAAGTGACATTTATGCATATTTCATAATGTGATTTCTGTAGGCATACGGAGAAAACAAATCAATTTCTCAGCAGCACACTGTTTAAAAGAAACAGCAACAACCTGTGGGATAAGTTGCAGAAGCTGTTAAAATTAATTATAAATGGCAGAAGATATAATGTTAAGGAGGAAAATGTGCTAATGTGTGAAGAATAATAATATTCAGTGGATGAAAAGGAATTCTCTGTCATCTGATTATTTAAAGTTCATATATTTCTAAATATCCTAATCTGCTAAAACAATATACTGCACGCTACGAGCTCTACGTTAAGGTTTTATTTTTATTACATAAACACCTCTTAATCCTATGTTGCATATTAGCTTTTACATAGATTCTCCATTACATTCATGGTCCAAAAATGTAAATGTATCTAGCCTGATTCTTCTCTTGATTGTAACTATGTACATCCTCGCTAACTTCTTTGGCATCAGTCAAGTTGAACCCACATCACAGTCGGTTTAGGGTAGTGCAAATTAGAATAGATACCTGATTTGCATTTGTGAATTTGTAATTCAGTATGTTATTCTAAAGGTGCCCTCTTCAGCATTTACAATCCATATATGCATTGTTTTGTGCAAAGAGGTTCATTTTTGGCGGTGGAGTGGGTGTTACCTGCAGCTCCTTGGAAAACTCAACTGAAGTGAACTTGCTACACATCTTTCTGCTAAAAAGTAATGTGTTCCTTTTGGGAAAATATCAAGTACAGCTCTTCTGTCATTCTGTTGATAAGAAATACCATTTTTAAAAGAAAAGAATGGAAAGTGTCTTCCCCCTCCTTTTGGTTTTGTTACATGCATTTGATGCACCTTCATAGGTTTTTATCCATCCTTCTAATCCTTTTGGCATTAAGTTAGCATGACTTGATAACAATATTTTACATGTGGATAGAATTGCCTCTGACACCAAAGAATCCTCAAGAATTTTACAAATTACATACTGTATAAGAGATGCAGCTGCTTTGGAAGTGGAAGGAAGAAGCTAACTAGTTGGCAGATCTGGTTAAAATAAAGTTGGATTTTATTTTATTTTTAAAACGCCTACATGCTATTTTATAATTCCAAAATTTTGAAAGTGCGTATGCACTAAATGAGATGATGTCACATAAGATCCTCATGGAAAGACAATAGAGACAAAGTAGCAATGTATGGCTATTTTTACATGGTCCCTGCAGGGTGGGGTCTGAGGTCTGTGTTTGCGCCAGTGACTGCGCGGTGGGTGGGGGGAGGGTTTATATGGGTGTCCACACATCCCCAAGCAACCCCCACCCATAAACACGCACGGCGCAATCTCTGTTTTCGCTGGTTGCTCTGTGCATGTTTATGGGTGGGGTTGAGTGAGGATGCATATTTGGCAGGAGCAAGCACGCACACCCACTCACTGTGTGCGCACCCGCCGTGTCTTTCACATGAGACTTGCCCACTCTGTGGGGCCCAGATTTCTGTGGACAATTTCAGACATTATGCGCTCTCGGGTCACCACAGTTGATTCCCAACTGTGGCAAGCCGGCCAGCCTCTCCCGTTGTCCAGGAGAGCCCCGAACAGACGTGACGGGAACGGGACCACGGCAAGGAAATGACCGGCCGGACTACGGCCCGGGGCAGCGCAACAGACGATACGCCGATTCCAGACCGTGGTTAGAACACCCAGAAGACACCGAGGTGGGAGACAGACATGGCTGACAGAGGGCAAACGAAGCCAAAAGTGGCAAAAGGCAACGCCCACACAAGGGAAACGGGAAGGGAGGGGGAGGACGGAGGAGAGCAGCAGAGGCGGTACAGGCACAGGGAAGCCACGGACACAGCAGAACACAAACCACACACACGCTCAGGCGCAAACGCACCCAAACGGGAAAGGAAGGAAGGGGGGAGCACACCGGGAAGGCCAACACACACAGCACTATGGACGGGGAGGGGGGAGCCCTGGGCCAAGGAAGCGGGCCGGGAACAGTCCGGGACACTGGGAAAGGCACCCAGGATCCCACAGGCGGCACAGGCCACCCAACAGCAACACAAGCAGCTCAAGTCACGGGGGTCCCCACTGGGACAGAGCAGGGTCACGGGGAGGGCAACCAAGCCGGGGAATGCACCGGAACGGTCCGAGGCAGGTCCATACAGCAGGGATCCCCCACGCAGATGCAAAGGCACGGCCGGGGCCGGAGGTGAGCTGGAACCGGCGTGCAGCACATGCAGCCTCCCTTCCCCCTGGAGGAAGCCGGGAGGCGCTGTCCAGGGGTCCCACACCCGCAGAGTCATGGAGGCACACAGGCGGCCAGGGGGTTGAGGGGAGGCAGGTCATGGACACAGGTGAACGGGCAGCCGTACAAGGGATGACAACACAGGGAGAGCCAGTAGTGGTGTCAGACAGCAGGAACCAGCCAAAGGTGGGGCCGGGCACGGAGAGGAACACCACAGGCAGCAACGGCCAGGGGGTGCCCGTGGAAGGGGCACAGCGACACAGGCGAGCGGCATGGAAGCAAACGACCCAGCCACAACAGCAGTGAGGCCGGAATGGGAAGGAGCGAGTGGCCAGTGCCTCGAGCTGTGTGCAGGAAGCACACAGTGGGGCTGTCATCCATGGCACCGAAGACAAAGGGGGCCTCACAGCCAGCTGCACGGGGTCACAAAGGGGCTCGGGACGGATTGGCCCACCAGATGCACGTAGGGGGACCACTGAAGCATGCCCTGGCAATAGCCCAACCCCGCCATGTGGTGGGCAATGAGGTAGTAGGCCTCAAACTGATCCAGCCTGGCTAGCCCCACCTGAACATCATCACGGGACCACACTGCAGCCAGTGCTGCCAGCTCCAGTCTGGCGGGCTCCAACAAGGTATAGTCAGCAGCAGAGGGCCAAGGCATGTGCCCAAGCTCCAACAGGCAGCAATACACTGCCCCACGCAACTGCTGGTAGCCACGGGCTCCGTGGATGCAGCTGAGGAAGGAAACAGCTAGGGCAGGGCCCCCCTCCTCCAGACGTCGTGAACCCGACCAGGTCACAGACCAAGAGGGCCGACACAGTCTCCCCCAGGGACCACGCAACATGTGAGCACCTCATCTCCGGAATGTGCCCATCACGAAAGGGATGGAGGCCCAGCGCCTGCACATGGAGCTGGTAGTTGCGAGCGCTGGCCTCCTAGCCAAAGTAGCGAAGGCTGGAGCTCAGACTCACATAGGCACCAGAGAGGGTATCTGGGCAGTACAGGAGCAGCTGCACGGACGGTGAATGCCACAGGTCAGCTAGGGCCATGGGGGGCGCCAGGTGATCCGGGGCGCAGGAGCCCCTGGGCAGCACAGACGGCCATGGTCCAGCAGGCAGAGGGTCAGCCCAGCAAGGAGAGAGGGGCCCCTTGTTCCCATGTGGGCAGGGGAGGTAAGCAGGGGAGCTCCAAGGACATGCAATAAGTCTGCAGGCCACAACATGGGACGATGAGTGAGCAATGCGTGGGGAGCGGACCCAGCACAGCTGCAGGAACTGAATGCAGACGCAACCCAGCAAACACTGATAGCAGGGAGGTGATGGCAACAGGCAACCAGCTGCAGACCGCACGGGCGGGCGCATGCGGGCCCGGGGCACAAGCCCCTGTACCGGGACCGCAGGTGCACCCAGGGGGAGGGGGTGCCCTCAGCAGCCACACACCAGCTGCCAGCCAGCTGGACCATGGTGGGCGGCCTAGGGCAGCCAATACGGGTGCTCCGGGGCCTGCCCCACAGGTGCATGGGCAGGGCTTGGAGTGGGACCGGGACACAGCTGGCACGTGGCTCACTTGCCCTGCACCATGGGCACGGTCCACAATGGACGCGGGCAAGAGGCTGCACCTGGGGCTGTGCGCAGAGTGGTACCGGGAGCACACTGACCTCCTGCGGCTCTCCACAGACATCCACGTGGACGCCTGCATCCAGGGGTGCCTGGCCAGGAGCACTGTGGCTGCCCAGCACGCCCATGCTCCCTGGCCAGGCTCAGGGCCCTGTGGGCGTCCAGGGCGTACGAACAGGCCCTGCGCCTCACCCGAGGGCGGGCAACTGCCCTTCGAGAGGCAGCCTGGCAGCACCACCGGCGCCGGGCTGCCATGAGATACGATGCCCTGCTCGCCATGCTCACTCAAAGGTGCCTCTGCGTCATGGACTGGGCACAGAAGTGGTGGTCTGGAGCGGTGGGACGGTGCAGTGTGGAGGGCACACTTCCGCATGGACAGGCGGTGTCTCCTGCGGCTTGTGGAGCTGTTGGCGCCCTGACTGATGCGGCTGCATACCCCCATGCACATCCCCATGCGCATCCCTATATCCAGGGCCCCGAGGGAAACGCGGGTCTGCGATTCACAGATTTCCCGCAGAATTCCCCTCCCCCCGCAGAATCTCCTGCCCCGCTTACCCCAGCGCAGAATTTGTAGCCTGCGCTGGAGAGACGCGGGGCAGGAGATTCCACAGGGGGAGGGGAATTACCAAACGCTCAGGGCTTCCCCTCCCCAGCCTGCAGGGCTTGCCTCCCCCAGTCCCCCATTAAAAAAATTAATTTACTTAGCCGGCAGCACCTGCTCCAGTGCGCTCGTCCCCAGCCGGCTCCTGGCCTCTTCCTGGCCCCTCACAACAGGGCCTCCCAGAGCAGCGCAGCCAGATGACATCCAGCTGCATCGCCCTGCGAGGCCCCGTTGGGAGGGACCAGGAAGAGGCCAGGAGCTGGATGGGGGGGGCTCCTGGGTTGGGCTTGCCTGCTGTGCTCTCTGCCATGTGTTTGTGTTGGGGGGGGGGTTGCCTG